>JAJAGP010000157.1:262811-504325 GCA_025084515.1 Ancistrus triradiatus
TATCGCAGCCGATAAGTGACGCAACCTGTAACTTAGTGACTCGATATGATGCATTGACAGGTTCAACGATTCAGTTCTTCAACTTTCTGTTCTCCTCTCCTAAAACAAAGTCCATGAAGAAATGGTCTATCAGCTGGAATGATGAACTCGACTGGCTCGCACAGTGACCTGATCGAAATTTCCTCAGACACATTTGAGATGAACCTGGATTTCCAACAGTGAGCCAGGGGTTATTATCCAACGGCAGTGTCTGGCCTCACAGTTAGGTTCCAAAACCTACTGGAATGCCTTCCTAGAACAGCGAAGGCTAGTGCAGCAGCAAAGAAGGGACAGAGTCCTTGCTAATATCCATGTTTTTGGATATAATTGTACCATATCCTATATGTCCCATATGCTGTATCCTAACGCTAGTACAGTACCCAACTTTGCCTTGCCAAATGTGTTTTGAGCAGAACAGTGGTGCAGCAGGTAGGCCTGTCGCCTCATCGCTCCAGAGTCAAGTCCTGGATGTGGACTGTGTGTAGTTTGCATGTTCCCCCTGTATCTGTGAGGGTTTCCTCCGGATGCTCCATATTCCTCCTGCATTGCAAAGACCTGTTTTAGTTCACTTCGCATCTTTAAAGTGTTCCCTTGTGTCTATGTGTTCTGCAGTGGACTGATGCTTTGTCCACCCCCAACCCCCAAGACCCTGATTGGTGGGTATAGAAAATGAATGAATATAGCAAATCTTGGATAAATAAATCTGTATAATTTGTTCTTTTTAACGTGGTTCAGCTAGATTTATGATGTACTTGTAAAAATATTGTAATGGAGTGTTGTGCTAGAACCTTATTTATACTTCCTCTGCCTGAACTCCTTTGGTATGTAGATGGTTTCAGAACCTTTTCGGTTTTCTCACCTATGCTAGAAATACCAATGGTAGAGCTTCAGAGGCACTGTGGTCTATACATTATACAAGCTCTGATCCTTTGCCGCCAGAGAATGTTATTTAAACAGTTAATGATATTGTTAAAGAGTGCTGAGATATGGTTGTTAATCTGAACTTCTAGATTTCTGTAATAACTATAATTATGTGAGAATTGACTGCTGTTTTATGTAACAGTGTAAGTTATTTGTTAGTTATTGATGAAAGCCTTACTTTGCTGAGAATGGCAGTAAGCTTAAAAATCAAATCCCATGCTGTCAAAGTGATGTTGACTTGGAGGAGCCCTGCGTACAATTTTTTTTACCCTCGGTAAAAAAGAGAATTAATGACAGTATGAAGAAGTAAACCTCCAGGGATTTCTTCTGGGCAGTAAGTGAGGATGGTGTTGTGATCCTCCAACACTGAACCATACTGCTTCTTCCCAGGATGGGGCTTTGTAACTACACCTTCCAGGTTTCATTTCACAAGCCCAGTCCAGTATTCAAACCTCAGCAACCACTGTTTCCAGCATCTGGCTCTGACATCCAAGTTACAGAAGCTGTGACGATAACATAATGTTAAATCTTTTCTCACCCTCAGGATAATTCCTTGGTGGTGTGGAAGGAGATTGATCTAAACTGTCAGTCTGATAAAAAGCGCAGGGATGTCATGAATGAAATCAACATTCTGTCTGTTCTTCAACATAACAACATCATAGCGTATTACAATCACTTCATGGATAAGAACACCCTGCTGATTGAGCTGGAATACTGCAATGGTAAGTTCTCAAATCGGGATGCCTTTGACGTTTTATTAATGTGTAAAAATAGGCCTAGAACCAGCATTTTCAAATCTGTTACATTTTCTTCTAGGTGGAAATCTATATGACAAAATTAACCAGCAAAAAGGACAACTCTTTACAGAGGAGGTAATACCACTGAGGGTATTTTTCTCATTATTTAATCTCAAAACCATTTTCGGGTACCAGTTGCACCGAAGACGTCATAGTGGGTGCATCCTAACACTAACTGATGCCAGCTTGTGCCTGAAATCCTGCACCCTTCAGCCTGTGAGCCGGATATGTACCTAAAACGACCATCTTTCAAGATTTTGTGTTATCAAGTCTCTAAATATGCTCTGTAAAGTCAAGGAGCTGGAGAGAGAGCATGCTTCGCCAACGTTTTTGATATAGAAATCGTCCACCCTCAAAGGGTGATGGGGTTGTTGATGTAGCAGCCCTGTCTGACCTTCCTTCCCTCAGATACAGAAAATCTTATCTGTACAGTGCCAGGCCGGCCAGAAGCACTGCTGAAACTCAAGCAGCAGTCTCTTGTAGTGGGCTAGCATCTTGTACCTCTTAGACCATCTTGAATAGGCTAGAATCTACATTTAAGCCAGTAATATTCATATGTAGATTTACATTAAATCTGTGTTGGGTGGGTCATCTAGATTTTGATATTGATTCCTCTTACCTGTCTTTCATTTTTTTTAGCCACGTACACTGATAGTTAAACCCCTTGTCAGATCAAAGTCACCTGCTTTCAGTTTGTGCAGGGAGTTTAACCCTTGGCTCTCCAAGTATATTTGTTTGCTGAGTTTTTGTTGATCTGTGTGTTTAGTTTGGCAGCCTGACTAATTTCATTTTTAATCCCATGTTGCTTTTTTGTTGTTTTAAGAAAGTAGCTATGTATCAGGGCTCTCTGTATCCTCCTCTGTTCTCTGGTCCTTGACAGTCATTTTCTCTGTTGGTTTAAGTGTTTCTAGTACTGTATTCAGTACAGTGTTTCTCATTACAAATCAGTTCCAGTGAAAACTTGAATCACTGGAAAAATTTAATTTATTCGTAATTGGTGTGTTCCCCCATCTACTGTAATGACAGAATACACTCAAGCTGGCATACACTAAATGGATTTGTGCAAAAGTTAATGGTCCCTGTTATCCAACATGATTTCACAGTATTCACAAAAGAGCACCTTGTGGTCTTTCTGTCTTGATTTGCTGACATTAATGCTTGATGGGCTTTAGGTCTGGTGCCCATGAACGAAAGTTCATGATGGTCAGAACTCTTCGTAGATCTTCTAGAATGCAAAATGGAAGCATTTTCACTGGTGGTCTCAGACTTTTAGCTCCCATGGAATCTCCAGAACTCATTTATGTACACTACTTCATTTCATATTGCCTGTGGTGAGAGGAGGTAGGTGTCAGGAGTCAGGAAAAGGAACAAATAGGCAAACTTAAATCCATAGGATGCACCTGGTGTCTGTATAAAGCAAAGGGAGAACTTGACTCCCATCAGCCAGCAAGGTGGCATTAACTAGGAGGTTCATGATGTATTGGCATGCATAGGCCTCAGTAAATGTATTTTTTTGTATGTAACATTTGTTTTTTGGGATGGACATTTGGTCGCAGGACTGTTGTTCATTCCATTTTTGCAAAATCAGTTTTCTTAAATGCCTTGATTTTGTTGGAAAGTAATACATTTAATGTCAGATGTGTGATAATTTGCTCTTTTCAGGTTGTCATATGGTATTTGTTCCAAATTACATCAGCTGTGGCTCATATTCATAAAGCTGGAGTGCTGCACAGGTAACTAATCTGATGCGTTCGTCTCTGATGATAATGCTGTCATTTATAATCCTCAGTTCTAAATCTAATATGAAATGACATACTTTTTATTTTCTAAAGGGACATCAAAACTTTAAATATCTTCCTCACCAAGACAAATTTAATAAAGCTAGGAGACTACGGTTTGGCTAAAAAGCTGGGCTCAGAGTATTCCATGGCCGAGACGGTAGGTGAACTAGTCTACTGTACAATGCAAAATGGAATGCCTCACTTTATTGGTTGATTATTTGTGAAAATTGTAGTTTTGCGAAACAAAAGGCATTTCAGACATCAGATTACATAGAAATGTTTATGCACATTATTCACCACTGTAACATGAGAGGAGGGAAAGTTGGATCTAAACAGGATTGGTAAATCGGTGTGTTGTACTGTTGCTACTTCCTTAAATATAGTATAAAAGCATATAGTACAATAATAAACAGAACAACCCAGTGTTATCGGCTTCCAAAACATGACTTCTGGGATGACCTTTTATAGGCTGGGTTGTCCTTACGTTCTACAGTTTCCTCTTAAACCTTGCAGTTAGAATACTAAACCTTGGCAAATCTGGTATTTCCTTGAATGTAGTACCTTATTTGTACCTTCAGTTGTACTTCCAGGTATTATAGTATGTATTTTTCTTCTCAGTGTGTAGGTACTCCATACTACATGTCCCCTGAGCTTTGTCAGGGTGTGAAATACAACTTTAAATCAGACATCTGGGCTGTGGGCTGTGTCCTATTTGAGATCCTGACTCTCACCAGGACCTTTGATGCCACGGTATGTTTTCAGTCATTCGTGTCGTTACTGTGTCTGATTCATTATATACACCCACATGCAGGTACTCCCCGTTTATGATGGCCCGACTTATATTTTGACTTTACAATGGGAATCTGATAATAAACATGTATACTCATTCAGCAAAAACCATATTCTAAATTTCAAGAATTTGATTTTTAATGGGCAAGTGATATGCAGTGTGATACCACACTCTGATGAGGAAGTGACGTAGGGAGTCGTGGTGGGAGTGATGAGTGATGAGGGAAATGTAGTAAAGAAAAGTCGTGGTCGGACAATAATCATTTTGTATTTCACTTTCAATACATCGTTCAATAAATTGCATGAGCTATCCAGTACTTTGTTATAAAACAAGCTTTATGTTTATGATTTTACCCAACTGTTAATTAATGTAAGTGTTTTAAGCATGTTTAAGTTACTCTACGATACTCTCCTGTGCTCAATTTGGAATTCTGCAGTGCTTGACATAAGCTGTCGTAGCATAAGTGATGAGCGGTGGGAAATGTAGTGAGGAAAATCTGTGGTCTCAGTATTAATGATGTGTAAGGTACGCTACGCTGTGATATATACAGTAGATATAGAACTCCTTGGTGTACGGAAATTTCAACTTCGGATGGATTTGTCGGAACGTATCCCCATCATCAATCGGGACTACCTGTATTTCCCTCTTAGGACAGATGGATGTAACGCTGGTAAAATGTTGCTCTTAGAGTATATGATTATTTAAGACATATCTACAGTGGGGCAAAAAAGTATTTAGTCAGCCACTGGTTGTGCAAGTCCTCCTACTTAGAAAGATGAGAGAGGACTGTAATTTTCATCATAGGTACACTTCAACTATGAGAGACAAAATGAAAAAAAAAATCCAGGAAATCACATTGTAGGATTTTTAAATAATGTAAATCGTGGTGGAAAATAAGTATTTGGTCAGCCACAAACAAGCGAGATTTCTGGCTCTCACAAACCTGTAACTTCTTATTCAAGAAGCTCTTCTTTCCTCCACTCGTTACCTGTATTAATGGCACCTGTTTGACCTCGTTATCTGTATAAAAGACACCTGTCCACAGCCTCAAACAGTCAGACTCAAAAGTCAACCATGGCCAAGACCAAAGAGCTGTAGAAGGACACCAGGAAGAAAATTGTAGACCTGCACCAGGCTGGGAAGAGTGAAATTACAATAGGCAAGCAGGTTGGTGTGAATAAATCAACTGTGGGAGCAATTGTAAGAAAATGGAAGACATACAAGACCATTGATAATCTCCCTCGATCTCCCCACACAAGGTTTCATCCTGTGGGGTCAAAATGATCATGAGAATGGTGAGCAAAAATCCCAGAACTACACGGAGGGACCTGATGAATGACCTGCAGAGAGCTGGGACCAAAGTAACAAAGGTTACCATCAGTAACACACTACGCCAAGAGGGACTCAGATCCTGCAGTGCCAGGCGTGTCCCCCTGCTTAAGCCAGTACATGTCCAGGCCCGTCTGAAGTTTGCCAGAGAGCATATGGATGATCCAGAAGAGAATATCATGTGGTCAGATGAAACCAAAATAGAACTTTTTGGTAAAAACTCAACTCGTTGTGTTTGAAGGAAGAATAATGCTGAGTTGCATCCCAAGAACATCATACCTCCTGTGAAGCATGGGGGTGGAAACATCATGCTTTGGGGCTGTTTCTCTGCGACTGATCCGTGTTAAGGGAAGAATGAACGGGGCCATGTATCATGAGATTTTAAGCCAAAACCTCCGTCCATCAGTGAGAGCATTGAAGATGGAACGTGGCTGGGTCTTCCAGCATGACAATGATCCCAAACACACCGCTCGGGCAACGAAGGAGTGGCTCCGTAAAAAGCATTTGAAGGACCTGGAGTGGCCTAGCCAGTCTCCAGACCTCAACCTGATAGAAAATTTGTGGAGGGAGTTGAAAGTCCGTGTTGCCCCAAAACATCACTGCTGTAGAGGAGATCTGCATGGAGGAATGGGCCAAAATACCAGCTACAGTGTGTGCAAACCTGGTGAAGACTTACAGGAAATGTTTGATTTCTGTCATTACAAAGTATTGAGTTGAACTTTTGTTATTGACCAAATACTTATTTTCCACCATAATTTACAATTAAATTCTTTAAAAATCCCACAATGTGATTTTTTTCTCATTTTGTCTCTCATAGTTGAAGTGTACCGATGATGAAAATTACAGACCTCTCTCATCTTTCTAAGTAGGAGAACTTGCACAATCAGTGGCTGACTAAATACTTTTTTGCCCCACTGTATCAGATTGTTTTTACCCTACTACTGCTTACTGCGATTTTTGTATCTCCAGAATCCCTTGAACCTGTGTGTGAAGATCGTCCAGGGAAACTGGACTATGGATGTTAATTCAGATGTTTATTCATCAGAACTCATTAAGATTGTCTATGCATGCTTGGATCAGGTGAGCAGTGACTCTAAATTCATATTATGTTGTTTATATGAAGTATACTTCCTAGAAGGAATTTGTGAATATTTTGACAATGTATTTAGACCAGATTTCCAAATAATGACACACAATACTGTATGTTAAGACAGGAACACCAGAACCTAAATCGGTTTGTGTTCTAGGATCCAGAGAAGAGACCTACCGCTGATCAGATTCTTGACCAGCCCATCATCTCTTCTGTTAATAAGTGAGTATTAAGTCAAATGAATTTGCAACAGTGTGGGGTTCATTATGGACGGTAATTTAAAAGGGAACAAATAGCATGTGTACCTTTTTGCATTTTACATTAGGGTACAATAGTACATTTACTCATACAATTTGATTATGTTTGCTAATATTTTGCTTTCCTTTTCTGGGTTACTTGTACCTGAAGTCTATCAGCAGTTCATTAGCAAAATAGTTCATTTTCAGGTGGATGGAACGGCTACTATAAGCCTGTATTCTGTTCACTTTCATGTCTTAGAAGGGAATGCAAAATCATAAGGTTTCAAATTCTGAAGTTTTATGTAGATATGCCTGGTGTCCACTTTTAAGACGAGAAAGTGTCGCATTTCTATTTAACTTGAATCGGATTGCTCAAACGGCTTCAGGATGGGTTGACATGCACTGTTGCCACATATATAAGTGTAAATGTCGTAAATTTCTTCAAAACGCTTGTCTCTACCAAAGCCTGCGCAATCCTTTATGACTTAGTTTAAGGAAATCTACAGAGCTTATGCAAAATTGTGACGTTTTATGGAGGCAGTCGTCTTCTGATTTAAGTATTACTCAAATCCCACATCTGCCCTACTACTGTTGGGTCCTTGAGCGAGACCATTAACCCACAATTGCTTGGACTGTATCAATTGTAAATCTCTCTGGGTAAGAGCGTCTGCTAAATGCTGTAAATGTAAATGTACAACAATCAGATTTCAATCTGGAGGCGGATTTGACTATTAAGTGTCAATGCGTGTGGTAAAAAACTTATTCAGGCACAGTCCAGATACAAGATGCACTGATGCCGAGTGAAAGTGAGGTAAAAACTCCTGCCGAAGTGGGTTGGGCAGTCGCATTCAAATTGGAAGTTAATGTGTCTTGGGTGCATTTACACAAGCATTCTTATGTGACTTATCCCCAAAAGAAAGAAGAAAACTATTTGAAAATGTTAATTCTCCACAATGACTGCATTGACTAGATTTGATTGCTGCTAAAAATTAATATAACTGTCACAAATCAATTCATGCAGCAGTCTACTTTCTGAGTGAGTGAGTGAGTGATAGAGCCAGTTATATGAGCTTTCTACCAAGTAATGCTGGTTGAAGACAATAACTGAAGCTATCGGTTATGTGCAAGTGTGTGTGTCAGTGTAACGTTTCAGCCAGTGTTGGATTCAGACACCTGATATCTGCACAGGAACCTAGAGACACCATGCCAAACCTCTAGCATTTTAATGCAAAATGCATCCCTACACTGTGTGAAAAAATGAAGAGCAGTGTGACTAGCCTTAACAACCGATGTGTGGACGGTGTGGTCAGACATTTTATATTATAATCGGAGCGCAAAAGATTTATTTGCGTGGAGAACAGGGGAAAGAATTTATGTATCAGACAGACAAAATAAAGTAAATGAAGAAATGTTTGGAAATTATTGGTCCTTGCTGATTTCAAACTGGGAAACATCATTCCCTATGAATTTGAGTTTAAGTGAACTGAAACGTACTGGACCAGACCAGAATGGATTTGTATCGTTGCTGAATGTAATGAATTGAAATGTGTCTAATGGTTACCTGCTTATCGGTATTGTTTTTGTATTGTGTTGCGAGATGTGTAACATATCGTCTAAAGAATACGATCCTGATACTCAAGACCCAAGCGACCTTGGGTAAACGGAGCCATAGAGCCCATTTACATCTGGTTATTTCATACTTCGTGCATTTGAAGTACACCATGATAAGGTTTTAAAGTCAAATTTATTTATAAAGCACTTTTTACAATGGAGCATTGTTCCAGAGCAGGTCCAGCGTCCCAATTGAGTAAACCTTGGGTGACAGTGGAAAGGAAAATCTCCCTAAATGTTATAGTGAAAAAACCTTGGGAGGACAACATGTATTATTTGAGTCAAATTTATTTCCTGTAGCCATACTATAATTTGAAATTTGGTTGGCTGAGGTTGGGAATTCAAATCCCAGCTATGCCGAGCTGCACTGTGACACTTGAGCATTGCCCTTAATTTTCAGCTGCTCAGCTCAGTTTTAAGTCAGCCTGTGTAAAGGCACCTAAATGCTGTGAATGTAGTGTAAACGTAATCAAACTGCATTTTAAAAGTATTTGTTTCTATTGTGTTCATCAGCCGCTTGTTGAGATGATCATTGGCAGAATTAAAAGAGCAACATGCCACACTTGTAACGATCTGTACTTGCTACCCAAACTTGGAGCCACTGTGTAAAGAAAACTTATATAAAAAATTGTGATTGGTTATAGGATGCTGGAAGAGCGTGTATTTGCACTCAATTCAGCCATCCGGAAACCCAGGTATGTAACAGTTTTTCCTACCTTCAGCTACTGTTACTGGTGTGATGGTGCTTTGCAAATTTGGAATTTTTCACGTGATTTTTTTTTTTTGGATGATTTGCAGGTTGAGCACAGTATCAGATACCCCAGTTGCCATAGTGACCACTCGATCAAGAGAGGTGTATTTCTGGGGAGGAGGGAAGTTCACTCCTCAGAAAATGGACATGTTTAAGGGTGGCACCAGTGCTCAGCAAGTGTGTGCAGGGGAGACGCATTTTGCTGTGGTTACTGTGGAGAAGGAGCTTTACACCTGGGCTGTAAGAAGATTTTGTAATCAGTTTGTAACTGTTTTCTCACAGAAATTGTTGCAGACACGTTTTGTAGCCTGCTAGAAGATAGAATAAGCCCTACTGGGATTGGATTAGTTGAGGGGGATGTCTGTAATTGAATTTTTAATTATCTCTTCAGGGATAAACTCTTACATCTAGAGGGTAAGTCGAGGGAGTTCCTAACGGGTTGTATTCTACATGAACCCGAATGCTTGCTTCACACATAACTGATTGTTTAGCCTTATTATTATTTATAGAAAAGTCTAAATATATATTGTGCAAATGTAGGTATAAAGTAATGCTATATTCTTATAGATGCCATGATAATCACTGCTTCACTCAAGCAGTGCTATCCGACTTTATTGTTTCTTCTTTGTGACTTCGAGTGAAGTGAGAACCTTGAGTTAAATAGTGCATTGAGCTTTTTTTTTTACAACCTTCATTTGTAGAGAACGTCTGTGACTTTAATTTGCATTCTAGAAGATCTGTGGCAAATATAAGCTTTCAAAAATATTTAGTTTACAACACAAGGCATGGTCAGTTTGTGCAATTGCAGAGAAGAGCATCTGGACCTAAATTATCAGAGCACTGTTGAGTTGGTTGAGAAACAGTGTGTAATACTGAGCTTGGGCATGGTTCAGTTGGCACGCTCCATGTGTGATTGCTCTTTGTGTCTGATCACAGATCTCAACATCAGCAACCTCTGTAAAAATCTTATGTGCAGCACGAGTAGGCGAAGTTTGCTGTGTTGCATAATCAGTAAATCTTTAAGGCGCATAAGAGGGCTGTATATCAGCTCACCCAAAATGAATTAAAATTAAGCACAAGTATGAAGTTCACTGCGCTGTGCACGCGCGTCTTTACCCAACCACAAAAGGTAGAATTGTGATGACATAAGCGTGTTCTGGCCAGTTTGAGCGCATGCCAGTGGGGGAGCGAGGGTTAGGGCAACTGGGCATAGTGTGCATATGCCCTTAGTTGCATTTCCATAGGGCTTAAGGGAGAAAACAGTGATCCTCAAGTTTACACTGTACATTTTGTTAGTCCTAACATTTTAACGCAAAACTGTTTGATTTCTGGTCCTGTGAAGTGGAAAGACAGGACCTCAGATCTATGCCATCTGTTTTTAGCTTCCTAGCTTTCTTGCATCGTACTGTCCTTTTACATTACTGCTGAATTCAACTTAAGCCTATGTTTCTTCTGTAGAGTGTGCAAGGCGGTGCTAAGATGCTGGGGCAGCTTGGTCATGGGGATCAGGCATCATACCGACAACCACGAAAGGTGGAACGTTTGCATGGGAAAGCCATCAGGCAGGTGGCTTGTGGAATGGACTTTACTGCCTGCGTGACTGGTAAGCTTGTTCGGTTGGCAGTCATTTCCATTGCTGTCTGTATGAGCTCTGGGGAAAGTAACCAACGTGGTGACGTACTTTATGAATAATGAAACAAGTTTAATACTCTGTTAGTATGCTCGGGCCGACAAATGATTATCGTCTGAAGAATCAATGAAGAAACAGTGTTGGTGTGATGGCATAGGCTAACTACCACCTGGAATAGCTTCTAAAGTCACAAAATTATTTATAATGAAAGCTATATTAAGCGAACTTAGTAGTGAACAAGAGACTGTGGTGGCCTAGTGGTTACGATATTAAACAACGGACCAGATTGTTTAGGGTTCAAATCCCACCTCTGCCAAGCTGCTACTGTTGGGCCCTTGAGCAAGACCCTTAACTCACAATTGCTTGGATTGCATCAGTTGCAAGTCACTCTGGAAAAGGGCATTTGCTAAATGTTTGCAAAATTTTGAACTTATAATTGTTGTGGTTAAAGCATTGTAACATTGCTGCAGTCAGTCCACTGGGTGCATGGACTCGAGCTGTCTTTAGTGTGTGTGAGATACTCTGATTTACTTGCGTAACTCCAGACGTCGGGATAACAAGTTAATGCCTTACTTGACAATGTAGAGCATTTCTTTCTGTCAGCAAACTGCCACATTATTTGTTATATACGTGTATATACCTGGTCTCACCTGTTATTTGCTTCACTGCTTGTTGATCATAGTCAGCATTTCTCTTTCTCCAAACACGGTGAGCTGAGTTGATGCCAAAGAGCTTGATTTTGGTCTCATCTGACCACAGCACCTTCTCCTAGGCACTTTCTTAATCATTCAGTTGTTCATTGGCAAACTTCAGACAGGCCTGCACATGTGCCTTCTTGAGCAGGGGGACCTTGTGGGCACTGCAGGATTTTAATCCATTACAGCGTAGTGTATTACCAATGGTTTTCTTGGTGACTGTGGTCCCAGCTGCCTTGAGATGATTAACAAGCTCTTCCCGTGTAGGTGTAGGCTGATCTCTCACCTTTCTCATGATCCTTGATACCCCACGAGGTGAGATCTTGCGTGGAGCCCCAGACCGAGGTCGACTGATGGTCAATTTGTGTTTCTTCCATTTTTGAACAATTGCACCAACAGTTGTCTCCTTCTCACCCAGCTTCCTGCTAATGGTTTTGTAGCCCATTCCGGCCTTGTGCAGGTCTACAATCTTGTCCCGGACATCCTTAGACAGCTCTTTGGTCTTGCCCATGGTGGAGAAGTTGGAGTCTGATTGATTGATTGTGTGGACAGGTTTCTTTTATACAGGTGACAAGTCGAGACAGGTGTCCTTAGTGCGGGTGACGAGTTGAAATTAGGAGATCTAACCGGTGTGTGGGAGCCAGGACTCTTAATGGTTGCTAGGGGATCAAATACTTTTTTCACTCAGTGAAATGCAAATCCATTTATATATTTTATATAATGTGATTTTCTGGATTTTCTTTTCGATATTCCCTCTCTCACTGTTAAAATAAACCTACCATTAAACTATAGACTGTTCATTTCTTTGTCAGTGGGCAAGCTCACAAAATCAGCGAGGGATCAAATAATTATTTTCTCCACTATATAGATATTAATACAGTGGGTTTTTGTTTATATTTGTGAATGTGTTTATTTGATCTCTCCTATCAGATGAAGATCAAATGTACATGTTTGGCTCTGACTATTACGGCTGTATCGGTGTGGAGAATGAGATGGGCAGTGAGATTCTTGAGCCGGTTCTGCTGGAGTTCTTTCAGGAACGACCGGTTCGACTCGTGTCCTGTGGGGATAACCATGTAGTAGTTCTGACTCATAAAGGACACATCTACTCCTGGGGCTGTGGAGAACATGGTAAGGATTTAACCAAAATAAGTCTGTGATTAGGTGTTACAGGCTGGGGTTTAATGTATCAGAAGATTTGACTGTAGATGTCTTTGTGCAGGGAGACTTGGTCTGGACTGTGAGGATGACTTTGCCTCTCCTATGCTAGTGAGTAGACTGTAGCTTTAGCCTTGCACTCGGTACTTTCAGTGCACTTGTTTGATTATGTACATGCCTTGTATGTGACAGTTTAACACTGTTCTGTGTGTTCCTGTGATTTGTTTAAATGTTTTAAATATTTTCTACATTTATCAGAACTGTCAGAATATTTAATTCTACTAATGCGTTTTGTGTTAATCGCAGTTTATCACATTTTGTTTGCGTGCACCTTTATGAGCCTAATGCAGTTGTTTGTTCCATTAAAATAGCACTGTACAACCATACCACTAGAAAATATACACTTCACCATAATGCATTTCTTACTCTTTAATAATGCAGTAACATTATTTTCAACCTGTCTTACCTCGCACCATTCCATTGAGGCTTCCCTGACGGAGGCCCTGCCTAGGTGTTGCACTTACCAGAACGATAACCTTTTTTATTGCAAAATATTTGTTTTATGATGTTCTACTTTAAGAAGCAGCATGTGCAAGCTGTTATCTCGTGTGCCACGCCAAGGAGTGTGTTAGTGAGTTTATGACTCTGTATACTGGTGCACAGTAATGAGTGAAGCTCCAGCTCTGCTGCCTACATGTATAAATATAGTAGCTGTTATTGTCCGCATTACCTTCTATGAAACAGGACAGTGACCTGACATTACCACATGGTAGTTTAGATACTTTGCGTAATCTTAATTAAAGCACAATATGAAAACAGTTAGTGTAGCCATGAGCATGTCTAGTCCCTGTTTAAAGGTGCTCAAGCACCCCTGATCAAGTCCCAGCACCCCTAAAAATAAGTGTAAAAAGTCGGTTGTTGTTGTTGTTTTTTTGTTTTTTTTAAACAGACTCTGATGATGTAAAAGTATATGATTTAAACATAATATTTTAACAACAAAAATACAGCAGCCCCCCTTGCCTCACAAATGGTATGAAACCAAGTGATGGCTTTGTGGTACACAGGCTCAGCATCAAAGGAAGTTTTCACAGATTTGTTGGTGTCTTTCCAGAATGTTATTCCTTCACAAATGTGGGAATGATGGTCCAAAATGACTTTACATTTTTATTTTTATTTATTTTTTTAAATGGGGGGTTTGGGGGAGTCTCATTGGGTGATAAAGGTCTGATCCTAGTACAGTACTAAATAGAAACGTTCCTGTGTAGTACTGTACTGTACAGCCCAGTAATTTTTATGTTTGTAGCTTTTGTAAAACTTGAAATCCTTACCGAAAACGAAAAAATTATTAGGGACGGTACCAGGTTTTTTTTGTCTGCTTTTCAAGACTGCGACTCTTTTCTGTGGGCAGGTGTTTTCTGTCATTCAGATGTGAATTAGACATATATAAGACCGATTTTTATTTCCTCTTGTAAATCTTAAGACCTCAGCCGCTAACCGACGTTGATTGGATGGACATTAAACAGTGCATACATGTATTAGAATGTAGTAAATACCATTGTAGGGACCATTTTGGATGCAGCCTATGATTATTATTAGTATTATGTTAATGTGTTACTAATGTGGCAAATTTGACAGTTCTAGATGAAGTATAAGGAATTTTTTTTTCTTCTATTTGCCTGATCTTTTTCTTCATGAATGATGTGCTCTTTAGGTAAATGTACCAAAGGGTGCCTGTATTGAGTCAGTGTGCTGTGGGAGCGATGGTACATTCTTTGTTACGGACTCGGGCAAAGTCTTGGCCTGTGGTAACAATGAATTTAACAAGCTTGGTCTCAATCAAGGCATCACTGGTATCAAGAATCACCCTGGGGAGGTAAGGACTACATGGAGGGCTTTGGCTTGCACTGTTCACATACATATATACGTGCTTCTTTCAACAGCACAGAGCACGAATGTATTTTGCCACTCAAGCAATTTAGTCTTTCAAATTATATTCGTTTGACATGTTATCAATGACCAATAAGAAAAATTAGCAAATCTGTTTGGATTTAGAGCTACGAGGAGATACCATACACCACAACTGTAACCTTAGGAAAACTGCTTGCCCGCTTCAAGATCCTGGTAATCTCTCCTGGAAAGACCCATACGGCAGCAATAGATGGTACAGCAGTTACTTCCTTCTTATGGCTTATGCTTTTACAATAAATTGAAAGTTAACTTCTTGTACACAATAATTTTTGAATAACCTCTTAAAACGTGCAGTGGGGCAAAAAAGTATTTAGTCAGCCACTGATTGTGCAAGTTCTCCTACTTAGAAAGATGAGAGAGGTCTGAAGTTTTCATCATAGGTACACTTCAACTATGAGAGACAAGACGAGAAAAAAATCCAGGAAATCACATTGTAGGTTTTTTAAAGAATTTAATTGTAAATTATGGTGGAAAATAAGTATTTGGTCAATAACAAAAGTTCAACTCAATACTTTGTAACATAACCTTTGTTGGTAATGACAGAGGTCAATCGTTTCCTGTAAGTCTTGGGTTGTCACCAGGTTGGCACACACTGTAGCTGGTTTTTTTGGTCCGTTCCTCCATGCAGATCTCCTCTAGAGCAGTGATGTTTTGTGGCAACACGGACTTTCAACTCCCTCCACAAATTTTCTATGGGGTTGAGGTCTGGAGACTGGCTAGGTCACTCCAGGACCTTGAAATGCTTTTTACGGAGCCACTCCTTCGTTGCCCGAGCGGTGTGTTTGGGATCATTGTCATGCTGGAAGACCCAGCCACGTTCCATCTTCATTGCTCTCACTGATGGAAGGAGGTTTTGGCTTAAAATCTCACGATATATGGTCATTCTTCCCTTAACACGGATCAGTCTCCTGTCCCCTCTGCAGAAAACCAGCCCCAAAGCATGATGTTTCCACCCCCATGCTTCCCAGTAGGTATGGTGTTCTTGGGATGCAACTCGGCATTCTTCTTCCTCCAAACACGACTTTTTTTTACCACGATGAGTTTTTACCAAAAGGTTCTATTGGATTCATCTATATGGTTTCATCTGACCACATGATATTCTCCCAATCCTCTTCTGGATCATCCAGATGCTCTCTGGCAAACTTCAGACGGGCCTGGACATGTACTGGCTTAAGGAGGAGGACACGCCTGGCACTGCAGGATCTGACTAAATACTTTTTTGCCCCACTGCATTGCTTGCCCAGGGGAAAAAAGTTTCTGCTGAATGTGCATTTATGTTTATTATCAGACACACATCATAAAGTTTAAATATTGTTAGTTGGACCGTCATAGAACTGGGAGTATCTGTATATATTTCTTATAATTTATATTAATATCCAAACTTCTCTCTTGCAAATTTTTTCCTTGTCTGTATATCTACAGAACGTGGCCGTCTGATGACATTCGGCTGTAATAAGTATGGCCAGCTCGGTGTGAAGGACTTTAAAAAACACCAAGGTCTTCAGCTACTCCTGGGATCCTTTGGAGGGAAAGTTGTCTCCAAAGTATCTTGTGGAGATGGCTTTACGATTGCTGCCACAGATGGTGAGGGAAAATGGAGAATGACAGAAGGATTTGGATTCATACAGAAGCAACATTTAAAGTGCCAGTGATGGACTGTATACATTTTGTGGTTTCTCTCTCTCTCTTACTCAGATAATCAAATATTTGCCTGGGGAAATGCAGGAAATGGGCGGTTAGGCATGACTGCTGATCGAGGGTTTGGTTCTGAGGTTTGCCCAGCTCTTCCTCGCCCCATTTTTGGTTCCCTGCATTATGTGCCTGACTTATCCTGCAAGGGTTGGCACACCATCATTATCTTGGGTAATTAGCTCACGTTTGTTGAGGAGAGCAAAGTTGTTTGCAAGTTAAATGTGGCTCGTACCGTGCAGAGTGAATTCTGTCTCATGCACTTTTTGTGCTTTTCCCAGAAAAGGTTCTCAACTCCAAAACTATACGTTCAAACAGTAGTGGACTGTCCATTGGAAGTGGTGAGAAAATGTATTTCTGTTTTTGAACCTGTGTGTCCAGTTACTGCTGGTGTTTAACGTTATTTGAATATTATGCCTTGTGTAAACCTGCATTTCCTCTACTATAAGGCATAGTTCAGAGCTCTAGCTCCCTTGTGGAACTTGATATTGAGCCTGCGTCAGATTCTGAGCTGCGAGATGGTATTTTGGGTGGCACTGTTGAGGTTGACATGGAAGAGAGAGGTCTGGAGCCGCCTTCGATGACACCTATGGAGAGCCAAGCAAACGAGAGTTCTTGCCCATCTTGGCTTCGCAAGGTATATGTGACCATATACTGTACCTCATAAAAGTTGTTTGTGATACTGGGGTGGAAATCCTGTAATATAACTGGGATTTGTCTGTCATTTTGCTTATACAGGAGCTATTGGATGCAGAATTCATTCCTATGCCTAATGACTCCAGTGATTCCATGTCTGGTCCTCTAGCTCCCTCTGGCTCAGAAAGTGCCACATTCCCATATGACGAGCTTCAAGTGCTAAAGGCGGCAGCTGCAGCTGCTGCCACCGATAATGGTCTCATGGTAAGACCTGTAACAAATTTGGAACTTGTTTGCTATTAAAGATGCACCGATCCAAGTTTTTTCTCTTCTGATACCTGAATTCTGTGTACCAGTCTGATTTCAGTGCTTTTTTTTGTTTTGTTTTTCTAAACTTTATGTAATTTTCTTTATACCCACTGTCTACCACAAGGTTATAATAATAGAGAGTAATAAAAATGAAAACACAAATTCATAGGTATGAAAAACAAAATTTAAGTATTCCAAATACATTATTTTTTTATACTTTATTAACAATATATGAAAATACCTAAAAACTGTAGGGATGTTTGTGTGGCACAGTGGTGCATCTGTTAACATGGTTGCCTCACAGCTCCAGTGTCCCCAGATCGATCCTGACCTCGGACTCTGTCTGCGTGGAGGTGGCATGTCCTCCACGTGGGTTTACTCGGGGTGCTCCAGTGCTGATTGTGCTCAATTGGCCCGATCTTGTGTGTTTGACTAGTTTAGACATAGCCTTACATATCATTGTCTTGTTAGCTTTAATGCCAACCTAACACCAGATGATTTTCAAGTGATTTCACTGTCACAAATACATTTCCGATGTCGGAATAAAATCATGAGAGTCTTGGTAGAGCTGCATCGCTTAGGTGATCAGGATAGCGGTCTTAAGTCAGTCTTTTTCTCGTCTTGACTTTCCAATAAAGTAAATAACTGAATAAACTAAATCAGATATACAGTCCACACTTTTAACCTCTATAACACAAACTTGGCAGTACAATAACAATATATTACTCACTCTGTCATCAACGCCACCAGAAAATAAAATAATATTTGTCCACATACATATTGAGAATAAAAGGTAAACAAACAGCGCTGCTCTTTCAATTCCAAATCACCAATATTATGAAATAAATACGTATTAGTGGATAACTCAAGTTTAGCTCCTCTTCATTATCCTTTCAAAAACGATTCTTGAAATCCTATCAACAATATAGTCAAGATAATATACCATCACCATCATCATCATCATCATCATCATCATCGAAGTCCATCTTTAGCCCAATATGTTAAGTATTCCATTGGTAAGTGGTAAGATTTATGCCAATCAGCGGGTGTTGGGGCTTTGTCAGAAATACATGTAATCAAAATGGCTTTATGTGCAACATAGGTTAACAAAGACTTCCTCTTATTTATCTCTTTAATATTCAAATCTGGGATTCCCATAATAAGTGACAATTTTGGACAATACACTGTGGCATTGAGTCATATTGTATGGAAGAACAGATTATGAGAATATTATGTATCAGTGAGCATGATGGGAAATGGGCCTGATGATGGGATTATCTCAAAGGGAATCTAGTTGCAGTTTTGCAAGTTTAATTTACATTACATTATTACATTTACAGCATTTAGCAGACGCCCTTATCCAGAGCGACTTACAATTGGTACAGTCTTACAATCCAAGCAATTGTGGGTTAAGAGCCTTGCTCAAGGACCCAACAGTAGCAGCTTGGCAGAGGTGGGATTTGAACCCTGGGCCTTCTTGTCCATAGTATCTTAACCGCTAGGCTACCACAGTCCCCATTTTCCTATTACAGTCCCTAATTGCATTCATTTCATATTTAACTGCATTATGCTCAGGTAATAACGTTTAAGCAATAACGATAACGTTTTAGCCTACATAAACTTGATAAGAATGCAAAAGTATGAAATAGTTTTTCCACTCATAAAGCTGGCTACTAACTTTACAGCTGTCATAATTCATGTTATTGTTTATTTGTGCAAGGAAACAGCATGTGTAGACTATGAGAGGGTCAATGGATTTGAATCCGGAGCCTGGAAGAAAAATACACAGCCACATCAAGATGCTCAACAGACCTGTTGCCAAGCAAGCTGTGAGCTCATCCAGGTACATTTATTACCTAGACAGCAAGTGGAAAATGGATTGCTCGTACCACAACGAGGTCTCCAGATGGAAACAACTGCAGCGTGTGCTGCATGACTTTAATTGATTTTAATAGTTGTTCACATTACTGTCACAGTTCACAGCTAAGTGTTTGCTTCCTTCCCTAGCTCCGGGAAATTGTGGAAAGGCAGGATGCCACAATCCAGCTGTTACAGAAACAAGTGAGTCGCAATCTGTTACTGTCTCCTACTTGACTGTTATGATTGATTTTCCCTTTGGAGGCCTGTAATGTGGATCTACAGGGTGCTTGGATGCCACATTCCAAGTTACAATTTGTCTTTTTCACTGCTCAGATAAATGGCATCTTGCACTGCACTTTCTGAAATTCTTCCGAAGTTCTTATTCAAAGTTTATAAAATATGTCCTCGGTAGTGATGCACCAAAATAAAATGTCTTGGCTTTGTACACAATGAGCTAAACATCCAGATTTTGGTTTGTTTTAGTGTTGTGTGTCTGTTTGTGTTTGTGGAATGACACATGAGAAATTATCATTTGATGCCTCACATGTCCAGTGATTACAGGTTGCTTGTCTAATGTCTCTAGAGATGGAGAAATGATTCCAAATGTCTGGTATTTACCCTTCATCTGCTTCTTCTCAAAATGAATGCATCTGTGCTCATTTGTAATGCGTTCTTCAGACTTTCTCGCTTCCCTGCGGGTCCCGACCCAGTCCTGCACTGCCGGTGTTTCTCTCCCTTACTTGCTGATGCCTGCATTTCAGTTGCAACTCTAGCTGATTTTTTGAGACTTTGGTTCAGGAATAGGAGAAACAGCATCACTAGTATGATGGTTGACTCTCAGCCAAGGCTGTAGTAGCCTAGAGTGCTGCACACAGGAAGGTGTGTTGATACAGTGGTTTCTGTGACCCCGGCAGCAGATTATGTTCCCTTGGGGTTTTGTTAATAACAGTTATTATAAAGTTCTTAAGCAGCTCCAGTGGGTAGAACCAACTGCTGGAAACATCAGTGCCAGAGGTCCTTGATTTGAAATCCCAAGTCGGGCTTGCAATGTTGAGGTCAAGGTCAAGTTTATTTATATAGTGCTTGTAACAGTGGGGTATTGTCTCTAAGCAGCTTTACAAATATCTTGACCCAAAGTGCTAATTGAGCAAGCCTGGGGTGACAGTGGTAAGGAAAAACTCCCCAAATGGGAGAATCCTGAGGAGGACCAAGACTCAAACCCAAGGCCAACCTCCTTGGGCGGCCTAGATCATATATGTAAGAATTAAACCAAGTTACCTAATTAATAAATGTATAGTAATAGTTTAAATAAACATAAGCTAAATATGAAAATGACGAGAGAACATATTTACAGAAAATGCAAAAAGAAAACAATATTTTTTATATATTACGCAATAATGTATAGATCATAATGGTCAGGTGTTGCATTTATGGGAAAAAACCAACCACTAGTGGTGCACAGGGCACTTCTCGTGCTGTGGCCATGCCCAGATAAATGGGGAGAGTTGTGCCACAGAATGGCATAAATCAGGATGATCTGCTATGGTGACCTGTAATAGGAATTCTTCATTGTTCTGTGCTCTCAATTGCCATTCTGTGCTTGCATTTTGGCCGTGCTCATGTTCCTCAGTCTTACATTCCTGCTGTTTTTCCAGTCAAAACTGGTCTAATGGTCATTTAGTTTTTAGAGCTACAGGTTAACTAAATAAAAAGTTATTCTTCAGGATGCTGTGTCAGTCATGATGTCCTGAGACATCTGGTTACATGTATCAGTGTCAATTATTGCGGTTAAACAGAGCAATATTTCACAAAGTCCTCCTGTTTATCGTCTCTTCTAAAATATTTCTGAAGCGATGCAGCTGCTAACGCTATTCCTCCTTTTTCAGTACAATGAGCAGCTCAAAGAAAATGAGAGACTCTGGAAAGCCATTAATGACCTCAGAGGGGGAGCTGATGATTATGGAAAGAGGAACCACCAATCAGAAAGTCTACCTGATGGAGAAGAAGGATCTGCAGATGGATTCTTAAAGTGAATTACAGTGGTTATGCAGATAAAGGCAGAGCTGGTCAAACACTTGGATGAAACTGTAGTGAGTGAGCAACTAGCTGAAGGTGACCGTGGTGCTGAAATGCTGTCATTTGGCCAATGTTTAGTCACAAGATGAAGAAAGGACTGTATTACAAAATGTTTTGCTGCCTCTAGATAATAACCAAAGATTACACTCTTCTTATTGGCGAAATCAGGTCACATTACATGGCGAGACCATTACATTCCTCCTGTTAGTGCTGCATCATATCTACTCATCCACCTCTAGTGCAGTGCATACTAGGGCTGCTTTTTTTTGCTGCAAAAATTAAATTTGAACGTTCCGTCTGTTTTACCCACAACCTTTCAATGAATTCGAACTTAAGTGCATAAGGGAGCAGTGAAAACATTTGTAAATCAATGGTATTTCCTACATTCAAAACAGAGGGTCATTCAGAGTTTAAGATGTCAACCATTCAAGCGTGCAGTGTAGTTATTATTGTTATTATTATTATCAGTAGAATTACAGGTTAAGCGAAGCTGACTTGATTGCACACAGAACCCTTACTGAGTTGACAAGCGAGTGTTTTATGGTTGTTCATAAATTGAAAGCTCTCTCCATCCACTTTCATTATCAGATTCATTTCGCTCGACATAGATGCTGTTCGTTTTTTTATCATGCTTTGAAGCTGGGAGAACGTGTTACATCTGGCTTGGATAAGTCATCAGAAACGCTGCTTCAGAATCAGAATTGCACATGAGGGAGAATTTGTCAATATGAATAGATGGCATGTGAACTCCTAAACTGGAAATAGTTGAAAGATCAACACGTTCTTTCTCATCTAACACTTTCAAATACCTTTTTTTGCCATCCAAGCCATTAGGAAATGATTACATACATATCTGGTACAGAATACAAAAGATGTAACATTCAAATGGGGCTTTTCTACACTAGAACATGGGTTTTTCCTCATTGAATTCAACAGCCCTAGTGCACACGTTTACCCTTGAGTAGTGCATAAGTAATTCAGTTTAAGGACTGCCTGCGCTGTTTGCATACTTTTGCAGGTGTTTTCTAGCCGCTGATGTTGTCAGTATTGATTTATACACCAAAAGGTGCATTATATAGGTGTTCACACAATTACGAGTAAACGTTTGATATTTCTTTCAGCTCTGTACTGTGTGGCTCTTAAAGACAATACACAACATGGAGGAAGTCGGTGTGTGTTTCTCGTAATGCTTTACATTGAACATGTAACTAATGGGACACTTGTTTGGAAAGGTTGCTTTATGTGCAGATCACTTGTTTAACATCCCACCCAAGAATTTGTGATACAAAGAAGTTGGATGAATGTACAAACTACTGATTTTTAGATTTCTTGGGTTTTTATTCCGTTTCCCGACTTTTTTTTACCACAAATATTTAGACATTTTACACAAAAGTGAGTGTAATGTAAACTTATCTTAGCACGTAATTCCTTGCATTTCCTATAGGGGGCTCTGACCCTTCGACTTATTTCATGCCTACATCCTTAAACCCACAATTTTACATTTTTGAGGTACAGTAAGTCAAACCAAAGCCATATGGTTGCATGTGTGTACAGTGTTTGCCTAATTGTATTTTTATATTTGTATGTGTGGTTTTCTTTAGGTTCCTTTTTTATTCACAGATACAAAATGAGCGATAAAACCTTATTTGTATACTGTTTGTTCCAGACAGTAAATACCACTCGACCAGTGCCAAATCCATGCTGTATCATGCAAACCCGAAACCACAGTTTAGCCAAGTAATGAGTGCTTTGTTAATTTCAAAGTTAAGTTTTGGGAAACTAAGTTTCTCCCTTTCTGTATGTTTCAGACACTTTTGTACATTGCTGAAGTGTTTGTGGGCTGAATATATCAATGTGTATTTCACTTACAGCTGTTGACACAAAATGCATTGCACGCATTGTATTAATAAAAGCCCTCCACGGTTATAGTAAGGTTTTACTTTAACTGCATTGTGTTGTAATTGTCCTTGCTTTTTATTAGTAAGATTAAGGAAGCATTACTGTTTGAGAAGTTACTGATTGTGATGCGAATGGAGACGAGATTCTCTTGAGCATGAGGCTTTTTAGAAATGCTCACATACTGTAATGTGAAACAGTCTTGGGCCATTAGACTAGATATACCATTGTTTTAGCTGTGTTATAGTGATCATATATAACTCAGTCTCTTCATTAGAATACAACCAAAAGATGCAGGAAATTTGTATGCAGTAATTAAAAAAAACAAAAAACTGAAAAAACAGGTTAGGACTGAACCGAAACAAGATAAGACCCCTGATCAAACACCTTGGTAAAATAAATGTGAGTGCACATATTTAAAGGATATGGACTATAATTGGTAGGACACCTCAGGACCAGTAAAAGATCTACAAAGGGGTAAAACATGCCTAAGAATAATGAACTATGAGAAGTAACTGAAGTCCCTTGTCTTGACGATGGTGTAGTGGCAGAGTATGACATCAAACAAATAAATGAATAATTAAGTAAAAAAAAAAAAAAAAAAAACACGCTAGGCTATAGGCTACCAGGTATAGGTATTTAGTGTACTGTTGCCCTTACACTTGAGCAATAGTAGCAAGATTTCAAGTTGTCCCTTCTACAGTCTTGATTGGGAATGGTCTTTTTGGAATGGGAGCAACCAAGAAACCACTTTTTCAGAAGGACAGTAGGGGAAAAGAGTAAGATATCTTAAAGCTCAAAGAAGATCAGTGGAAAAGTGATGGGGAGTGAAAATCTTGTCTTTGGGCCCTCCAGTTGTCGACAATATGTTATATATGGTCATTATGCCATTGCTGAAACAACAAATCTAATGGTGGCCCAAGACTTTTGCACAGTTCTGTATTTCGTTTAACAAATGTTACCCAGCAAGTGACATGTTTACTTGTATCAGATTTGTAACCTGCCCCAGTGGAGGAGTTTAAGTACCTTTGGCTCATGTACACAAGTGGTGGAAAAAAGAGCACAAGATTAATGGATTGGGTCAGCGGCAGCAGTTTTCCCGTTATTTTATCGGTCTGTGTTAGTGAAGCGGGAGTATAGTCCTTGGACAGTGCATTATTTCTCAGTCTACTTGCCTCTTAGCTATAGTCATGAGCTGTGGACTGTGGTGTCCTAGCGAATGAAGTATGGACCAGTAGGTCCAGGGTTCAAATCCCGCCTCTGCCAAGCTGCCACTGTTGGGTCCTTGAGCAAGGCCCTTAACCCACAATTGCTTGGATTGTAAGATTTCAATAGTTGGAAGTCATTTTGGATAAGGGCATCTGCTAAACGACATAAATGTACATTTAGGTAGTGACCGAAAGAGTAAGGTCATGGGTAAAAGCAGCAGAAATAGAACTGCCTTGGATGCCCTGTGGTTGCCCTATGGTTAGATCTCACTAGAGCTGTTGGTCCCACTACATGGTTCCCAATCTGGGGTCCACAAACATCACAGGGGGAGCATGAGGCTTTTGTGAGGCTAGTTAGTACCTGGAGCCTACGCTGTCAGCACTAATCTCAGCTCCTATGAGCTGAGCGCTGTCGGGGCTTTTTCAGTTGTTTTAATCTTCACTCTGTTTTCTTTCCATACCATTTTCCCCACACGTGCCATCAGCGTGTTTGTTTCCACGTTTCTGTTTCCCCCCTTTTATTTGGAGTTGTGTATATCATTCCTTTTTTTGAGTCCACTTTAGTGCGGCGCTTGTCTTAGCCTCTTAGTTTCGTTTTGCTTGTCTTATCAGCCCACTCGTGGCACGACGCTAGAGCAATAGACCCTGACGTGACCGATCAGGGTTTGTTCCCCAGCTGCCAGCCAATATAGGTGCAGCCCTGTTATTCAGGGTTTTGTGTTTGTGTGTGGGCATAGATCCCAACACACACCTCCTATTTGTTTATTTAGTCTTTTGGTTCACTATTTCCATCTGGTGCTAACTGCGATTGGGTCCTAAAATCCCTTATTATTTTCCTTTACAGGTTTCGCCCAGTTTGTATAGGTGAACCGTTGCACAAAGACATTTAATACGTTAATATTTGATTTTAGATCAATGTTTAGCTGTATTGAAAAGAGAAAGGGAGTCAAAAATGAAGGGAAAAGGAAAACAAGCTATAATTTGCTCAGATTCACAGTGAATCACTTTATTCTTTAGGTCTGTGTGAGATCTTCCGAAGTGAAGATGTGATTCGCATTTACATTTTAGTGAGTATTATTTCAGCTGGCAGTGGCAGTTGAATTTTAATCACTAAAAGAGTGAAAGATAAAAGTACTAGTCTTTAGAAATAGTTTTGTTAAACGTAGCTATGGAACTCCCTGACATCCTGCTCATTAACGATGTCTGGGTGGTGGAGGTCTGCTTCTAATGTTCTGGCACTTTGGAATGTGCCTCTCAGCTGGACCAGGGGCGAATCGTCTGCCACAGTGGGGACAGGTTACATAATCTGGGTTCAGATCTGCACTTGGCTGGGGCTGAAATCCTCCAGGTACTGGAACCCGAGCCTGGCGCACGTTCCGGATGAGGGCCTCGTGTTTCTGCCGCCAGTTATTCCTCTTGGGCTGGTGGAATAAAGAAAGCAGTCTAATGGATGTGACTGACTGTAAGACATGTAACATTTGGTCAATTACACGCAAAACAAACTGCAATCATAAACTTATTATGCAGTGTGGTTTTCAGAGCCTTACACCACGCTACTTTTTAAATCGAACGGCATCTAAAATTAAACAGGATAGCCGTACCTCTGGGGTTTTACTGTGCCCGTTCATCTTCATAAAGGCCTCCAGGTCGGTCCCTTTGGCTCTGTACCGAGAGGAGTCAAAGACTCTACGTTTGGAAAGCTGCATCTTCTCACAGATCTTGCTGTGCCTCTCGAGACGATCTTGTGCAAAGTTTCTGTGGCATATGTTACAGGAAATGAGTGGAACATCAGCGTCACTTTCTGAACTGAGTTGCACTTGCTGGAGTCGTTTGCCCTTTTGGTTGAGGGTTGGACTGTGTGGAGCTGCTTCAGGAGGTAGCTCAGTTTTGGTCGTCTTCTCTGTATGCCAGGTACTGTATTGATGCCGTCTTTCTAGGGTTGGCCACTGATCTGTTGTAAGCATATTTACCTGGGCAGGTTTGGAGGATGCTTTTTCTTTAACATTGGAATTTGACTTGAGCCTGTCCATTATGTTCCACTGTTCCTCCTCATCTGTCTCGATATCTCTCTTGGGCTTTATTCTTTCACCCCTCATCATTTCTTCTTCATATACTCTGGCTTTCTGCCAATCTTTCCAGGCTTGTTCCTTCATCTCATTCCTGGCCCATTCCATCTCCATTTCTCTTTTTGTCTTGTCTCTTCTCTCCATTTCCCATTTGCTTCTCATAATTTCGTCGTACTTGCTCCATTCCTTTTCCTGACTCTTGTAGTTGATAGTTTTTTGGGTATTTATTCTCCTGTTCTCCCACTCCATTTTTTCTCTCCTCCTCTCTCTCTGGCCTGCATTCATCTCTCTTGGCTTTTTCATCCAACCTTCCATGTCATCTTTGTTGTCCCTTGGCCAGTTTCTGTTTCTCTCCCTCTGAACTTCCTCTCTTCTGCCTGCAGTAGCTCTTTGCCTGGTGTGCTTCCAATCCCAGATTCCTTTTTCTGTGTAATCTAACATGTTTCTTGCTCTTTCCATGTTTGTGTTCTTATTCCTGTCCTCTCTTGTCATTTTTTCCTCAGATTCAGTCTTCAGTTGAACCTTTCTTAGTTTTTCCTCTGCCTTTAACAACTTTTCTTGCAGTACAACTTCCTTTTTGTGTATTTCCTTTGCCAGCTTCATCTGATTTTCATAAAGTCTACGTTGGTCCTCCTGTAATGTCTGGTAACCACTGAGTGATTTGCCATTGGATTCTTGTGATAGTTGGTGTTCCAAAACCTTTAATTTTCTCTGTTCCTCCTTCTCCTCTCTTCTCTTACTGGTCTGTTTGTCTTGAGATGAACTTGGAAAATAGAACTCCTGTCTCTTTCTATCATTTTGTACAAAACTGTCTCCCTGGCAGTTGCCCATGTTGAAAGCCCTCTTGTGGAACACGGGCTTTAAAGGAAAAATACTGTCAATTTCAGATTTCCCCATGACAACCTGGTCATGGTCATGTTCCTCAGAATACATCTTTCTTCTGGCAGTGTCAGCACTGTATTTCCTCAGGATGGGGTTGGACCTTTTTTTCAAGGGGAAAACTTGCTGGCATTCGTTCCTGGCAGCCCTCTGTCGCTCCTTGTCTTCTGCGATGCTCAAGCAAGGTGGTGAACTGTAGCTGTAGCGCTGTCTTTGCAAAGGTGGAAGTTTGTCCAGCATGACCTCTTTCTCCAAAAAAACATGGCCAGAGTAAGAATGGGGCATCATTTGTAATCGTGACATACTGGCTGTTCCAGTATATTCAGTCACAACAGAAACAGTAAATGTCACGGCTGGATGAGGTTACGTTTTTGCTGTACTGTGATGAGACTGAAATTTTACTTGAGTGTATGCTGTTATAAGCATAAAGGCACTTAAAATTAAAGAGGAGTCACTGATTTCAAAAATGCGCATGACAAAGTAGACCTCTGCATCTGTAAAAAGAAGTGAAATATTATTCAACATTATTGAGGGTAGGGCAGAATTTGTTGAAAACAACATGAAAACATGAAACTATCCTGCCTTTTATCAACGGTTCAGGCTGCTGGTGGTGTAATGGGATGGGAGATATTTTATTGGCACACTTTGGGCCCCTTACTACTAATTGAGCATCGTTTAAACACCACAGCCTAACTGAGTGTTGTTGCTTACCATCACTATCCCTTTATGACCAAACTGTACCATCTTCTAATGGTATAGTTTGGTCATAAAGGGATAGAGATGGTCAGCAACAATACTCAGTTAGGCTGTGGTGTTTAAACGATGCTCAATTCGTTTAAACACTTCAAATCATCTCAAACTGGTTTATTGAACATGACAGTGAGTTCCCTGTACTCAAATGATCTCCACAGTCACCAGATCTCAATCCAATAGAACACGTTTGGCATGTGGTGGAACGGGAGAGTCACATGGATGTGCAGCCGACAAGTCTGCAGCAACTGCATGATGTTACAATGCCAATATAGACCAGAAGTTCTGAGGAATGTTTCAAGCATCTTGTTGAATCTATACCATGAAGAATTAAGGCAGTTCTGAAGGCAAAAGGGGTTCCAACCCAGTATTAGCAAGGTGTACCTAATAAAGTGTATATTCATTATATAGACAAATGTTTGTAGACGCCTGAAAAAAATGACAGCCAAAACATGGGTATTAGTATAGAGTTTGCCTGCGCACCTTTGCTGCTACAACAATCTTTGTTCTCTAAAAAAAAAAGAAAACTAAAATAACTTTCCGCTAAATTTTGGACCACACCTGTGAGGACAGCTTTTGATGTTAGACAATAAGCCCTGGCTCACCTTTGGCCTTCCAGTATATTTTCAAGATGTCTGATGGAGTTGAGGTCAAAGTTCTACGCAAACCAGACCAGTTCTAAATCCAGTTCTAACCAATTCTCTATGGACTTTAAGGATACCAGAGAAGAAAGTTGATGAACTCTACAACCCCCTCTACTGCCACTGATTGTCTATGGAGAATCCAGAAATGTATGCGTTACAAGTGAGTGTTGCTAAAATAACAGAGCTCAATAATTAGAAGGGGTGTCCACAAACTTTCTATCTACCTACCTACCTATCTATCTAGGGTCCCTTGGCATCCCGATGAAATTGCCAGATGCAAAGTGTTTGTTTTTTTTCTTCTTCTTCAGTTTTTTAATACTGCATACAAATTTCCTCTATTTTCAGGTTGAATTCCAGTAAAGATGCTGAGAAATAATTATATATATGGTAATTTTACAATTGGCAAAACAATGGTATAATCTTCTAATAGTGGCTAAAGACTTTTGTACAGTGCTGAGTGAGTGAGTGAGTATTTGTATTTATTTATTTATTTATTTATTCCCAAAAGGAAATTTCCGTATTGCAATCTAGCTATACATTATATATACAAGACTCCCATTCTTATTAAGTACAATAATGTAGATTTAAATGGAATACAAACGACTAATTTGCTAGAAAAAAAGGCAAAAAACCTTTTTTTTTTTTTTTTTTAAATAATTAACGACTGCGACATTGACTAAAATGCCGTACGGTGTGTGCTGGTGCTTTTATTAACAATCGCAGTTTACTCACATAGTAAATTTATGGAGATAAAATGATTAATAATGAATGTATATCTCACCAGTTGTGGTTTGTTTATTAGGTGTCTGATCTTCCACTCATAAAGATCTCACGCTGATAAATAAAGATAGCAGTTCACAGGCCAAGTAGTTCACTCTCAGGCTGTAGATGGGCTCGATTTGTTGATACATGTTGCTTAGAAACACAAGAACAAACGTGACTACTTTTGGCTGATCTGATTGGTTGGCTACAACTGACGGTGCTGAAACCCGGATGTGGGGCGTGTTACTAAATATGAACGAAAACCGGCGCTGCACAGGGGCCAGATTTTGGTATTTATGAACAGTAGAATCTTGTTTTTCGGGCAACCGCTAAAACGATTTCTTTCGAAGGTGCATTAATTTATTCTCTCTTTAAAGATACAGGCTTGTTGGCGTCGCTTTGCTTGACAATATATCTAATTGTAATGTGACCTCAACTGCGTTACAAACCGCATGTAACCTACATAGTGTAACTCCAGCAATGGTAGTGTACTAATTTGGCGTACTATTTAGCAGAGTAGTGCGCTGTTTGGTAAGAGCTACCCTAACGTGATTAGAGTGTTACTTACGTTATTTACGTAATGTACTGTTTAAAGCATTTTCGCAGAGCGTTAGTTACAAATTACACAGCAGGGCAGCATGCGGCTCTATTCTGGTAACCTCAGCCATTTTAATGTACTAACGTACGCATAATATTTAGTATGCTGCTTGATATGCAGTCCTACGCTGTTGTGACGAATGTAATTAGTATTTAGTACTGATTGAAATACATTTAAGCTTCGTTTACATACATATTTACTTAATACCCAGTAAATAAAGCGGAATTTTGCGTGAACCTTACGATGTGAGCTATAATCACAAACTGCATACTGGCTTACTAAATAGTACAGTGATTGATATCTAGCTACCGCGATTAGTGCTATTTAAATACACTATGTAAAGCTTGTTCTCAAAGCGTCGTCTAGGAAACCAAGTAGAGCTGTTTTTAGCATGTTACCCACTGTATTCTGTCAACAAACCAACTATTACATACACTTTATTAGGTACACCTTGCTAGTACCTGGTTGGGGTGTTCTTTGCCTTTTAGAACTGCCCTAATTCTTCGTGGCATACATTCAACAAGGTGCTGGAAACATTCCTCAGAGATTTTGGTCCATACATTTACATTTACAGCATTATATATATATTATATATAGCAGACGTCCTTATCCAGAGCGACTTACAATTGATACAATCTAAGCAATTGAGCCTTGCTCAAGGACCCAACAGTGGTAGCTTGGCAGAGGTGGGATTTGAACCCTGGATCTTCTGGTCCATAGTCCAGTACCTTACCCTCTAGGCTATCCATTCAGTAGCTCCATCCATACTTGCATGATAGCATCACACAGCTGCTGCAGATATTACTGCAAAAATGCTCTATTGGATTGAGAGCTGAGGACTGTGGAAGGCATTTGAGTAGCATAAACTCACTGTCATGTTGAAAACCATAATTTGAGCTTTGTGACATGAAATCCTGCTAGAAGTAGCTGTCAGAAGATGGTACACTGGCCATAAAGAGATGGACATGGTCAGCAGCTTTCATGTTGTTTCATGTTTTTTATGCCAAATTCTGACCCTACCATCTAAATGTCGCAGCAGAAATTGAGACTCATCAGGCCAGGCAGCGTTTTCCAAAATTGTATTTTCCAATTCTGGTGGGCCCATAAATTGTAGCCTCAGTTGCCACAGGAGTGGCACCCAGTGTGGTCTTCTGCTGCTGTAGCCCATCAGCTTCAAAATTCAACATATTCTTTCAGAGATGCTCGTCTGCATACCTGCTAAATGCTGTAAATGTAAATACCTCAGTTGTAACGAGTGGTTGTTTGAGTTACTGTTCCTTTTCTATTCTGTTAATTCTCGTCTGACCTCTGGCATTAACAAGACATTTCTGCCCACAGAACTGCTGCTTACTGGGTATTTTCTCTTTTTCAGGCCATTTTCTGTAAATCCTAGCAATGGCTGTACATGAAAATTCCAGTAGGTCAGCAGTTTCTGAAATACTCAGACCAGCCCTTCTAGCACCAGCAACCATGTCACATCCAAAGTTACTTAAATAACCTTTCTTCCCCATTCTGGTGCTCAGTTGGAATGTCAGCAGGTCGTCTTGACCAGGTCTGCATACCTAAACGCATTGAGTTGCTGCCAGGTGATTGGCTGATTAGATATTTGTTTGAATGAGCAGTTGAACTGGTGTACTTAATGAAGTGGCTGATGACTGTATAGAATAATGCTACTATTTAAGCATACTATTTAAAAGGGTAGCCTCCTAACCTGCTGTGTTATCTAAGGTGATTTGGGTGCTATTTAAAATGGCTTATTTAGGACTAATGGAAATATTTAGTTAACTAACCCAGTAGAACTGATTTTAACATGTTGCCTATTATTTGCTGTCTATGACATTTTGACATGCTATTTAGTATGGCAGTATGCTGTTTATTATGAAGACTTGGACTCCTGCTCTTGTTATGTAACATCATAAAAGAGATTACCATAGGTGCCTTTACATTGACTTTCTAACCAATGTACCAATAATTTGTTACTGTTGAAATATATATAGACTGCTTACTTTCTATGTCTTTTTTAAGATATTTTTTTTCCTCCATCCAGACTCTAACCATGTCCACTGAGGAGCTTCTCTCAGTAGACTATGAAGTGTTTGGGAGAGTCCAGGGAGTGTTTTTTCGAAAATACACTCAGGTAGGCTTTCGTAGTTTATTCTTGTTTAAGAGCCCAGAGGTTGCAGCTTGACTGACGTAAGAGTTAGTCCAGAGCCTTACCAGTGACCCCCTTATCCATACTGCACTGTTTTTTTATCTGTTTATTTTAATCAATTTCACTTTTTATATAGTTGGACTTTAGAGGTATGCAGTTATAGACTGCAGTTCTATTCAGAAATGTCCATCAGTAAATGGAGCCACTGGACCACTGCTAACCAATTTAACTGGGATTGTGGACCATTCTCAGCACACACTCTGACTCAACCATACCAGGTGTATTAGGCTCAAGTATCCCTGCTGTGTTTAGAACTGTGTGCTAAACCAAAACTCTCGCCATCAGCATGGTGTGGTTTGAAACTGACATGGATAAAAGGCAACTGGATGACTGTTGCACACAGTGCATGCAACAATAGCAATAATTTTAACAGTGTTGTGGGTGAACGAGTTCAAAAGAACGCGTTCATTGAACACGCTCATTTTTTCGTGAACGTTGAACTGAACGCAACACATTTTTAAATAAAGAACTTGAACGTGAATTAGTTCACATTATGTGTCATGAACGGCAGACATCACTGTAAATGAAAAACGTTGGAATTAGTTTTCCATTGAAAACTGAGTGACATCTGTTTTCTCTTTTTGAAACGCAACGAGAGAAAGTTCCTCCCTCCTGTATTCTCGCTGGTTGCCGCTTAAAAATCATGTATCACCAGACAGAAATGGTTTTTGACATTGTGTGCGCAATGCATTGCGGGCAAACGTAGTGTCCGGCTGAGAATAGCTAACATACTGGCTAGTTAATAACATACTGGCTTCCGCACGACGTTACCCGTGATGAATTGCAGCAGAGCGGGGTAGCCATAGCAACGCCGCGTACACAATTGCAGTGTCATGAGCAAATGTCTACAATGAGCAGTTTCAAAGAACGTATAGTGATTTCTAGCTTGTAGTGTGAAAAAAAGTATTTATTTGAATATCTCACGAAAAAAGTCAAATGAACTGAACTTGAACTAGTTCAGAAAAGCTGTGAACTGGCACAACACTGAATTTTAACTGTACATCTGCAAGTCTAATAACATGGCCAACGGGGGAACACAGTGTTAAAACCACAGCAAAGATACAGCACTCGATAAACTTATACCAGCAAAACACATGCTATAATAATAGTAACTATTATTAAACTATAAACTATTATTATTGTTATTGTTATTATTAAGTGTCATCAGTCGATTTGGACACCTGGCACGCATATGCATAGTTTCTCCAGAATATTCGGTTTACTCTTCAGGCTCTTTAATAACTTATCCATGTCATGATTGCTTTGATTGGATTCATCCATCTGGTTGCTGACCTTCCTGCTCCTCCTAAACACCAGTGGTTGCTCAGTTCACATTATCACTGCATCATGTGTACCACCATTCATGCAATAACCCATGTGCAATATAGTTTACGTATATTACGTATATTAACACTGTGCAATATTTGTGCCATATATATATATATATATATATATATATATATATATATATATATATGCTATTTTAACGGTATGTGCAATACCTACAATTTGTGCAATATGGCAAATAGTTTTTTCTCTATTTAATACTTTACTCCTACTAGCGAGTTGAAATGGTCCTTCTCATCAAAAACCTTTCATTGCATTGTTGAACTTGTTTTTAACCTGCATATGACAAATAAATGAATCTGAAAATCTGAAATCTGTCTTCTTAAAAGACTGTTTTGTTAGACCTAAGAAAATAATTGTCACTTTTCTTTTTTAACGTCACTACAGTTTCTTTCAGTGTAAGCACTTGTACAGGTATTAATCGCTTAATGTCCATCCGATCAATGTACATTCTCTTTAACATCTGAGGTTTTAAAAATTATAATATGAAGTAAAAACCTGTGGTACATACATCTAATTCACGTCTGAATGACTGAAATCTAATATGAACAAACCCTTATGACACCTGCTGGCAGAAAAGGGAATCACAGTCATAAAGTCCTCTTTCCTTTTGTTGTCAGTTTGTTGTGGTAAGTGTTGCGGTTGTGTGAAGATTCATTGATCGGAATTACTGTATTGTAAAAGTACAGTACTGTACTAAATGTTTTCATATTGGACTTTATTTAGTGTTATTGTTTGAAATAAAACACTTTGCAAAGTATCAAAACTCCTATGTGACTATGGTAATGTCTGTTCAGCATCCTGTTTCATAGAATGCAGTGCGGATGTTAAATGGTGCACACTTGTTTCTTATTATTTGTAAGATTTATAGATTTGTTTATGGCTATTTTAAAATGCAATAGGTCTGCTCCAGCTTATAGATTCTGGATGTTCAGAAACAGGGTTGATGATCAATAGGTGTTAATGAATTACATCACATCAGTTTGTGTAGGTCTGTCTGTCTGTGTATTTTCAGTCAGAGGGGAAGAAGCTGGGCTTGGTTGGCTGGGTGCAGAACACTGCGGCTGGAACGGTGCAAGGTCAGCTCCAAGGTCCTGCCTCGAAGGTCCGACAGATGCAAGAGTGGCTCAGGACCACTGGCAGTCCCCAATCCCGAATTATAAAAGCTGAGTTTAATAATGAGAAGACGATTGAGAACATGGACTTCAAGGACTTCAAAGTTGTCCGTTGATGGACGTTGGAAAGAAATGACCTGAAACACAAAAATTACTAATATTTAATTTTTTTTACCGTACATATTTTTCGTTTAGGTATAGTCAAGATAAATTATATGGCTGTTACACTGAAATGCACTGAAATGTAATGATTGCCAACAGCATGTATAACATGTTCAGTAGTAAATAAGGTACAAAGCAGTAAATTTACTCTCCCTTGCTGATTCATGCAGATGCTCTTTTGCAGATGTTTCATTAAAAGGGAGCTCAGTTCTTTTGGTTCTCTGCTTGCATAAGTCACTGTCAGAATGTGCTTTACCTTGATCAGGTTTGGATGGGTCTGGACCCTGTCCCAGAAATGTTGTTGAATGGCCATTGAGGCTGAGGAGATATATATATATATATATATATATATATATATATATATATATATATATATATATATCTCCTCATATATATCTACACACACACAGTGGTGCTTTAAAGTTTGTGAAGCCTCTAGAACTTTCTATATTTCTGCATGAATACAATCAGATCAGATAAACATCATCAGATTTTCACACAAGTCCTAAACGTTTCCTGTAACTGTTGATCAGTCCTGCACACCAGCTTGGAGGAATTTTAGCCCATTCCTCCGTACAGAACAGCTTCAGCTCTGGGATGTTGGTGGGTTTCCTCACATTAGCTGCTCGCTTCAGGTCCTTCCACAACATTTTGATTGGATTAAGGTCAGGACTTTGACTTGGCCATTCCAAAACATGAACTTTATTCTTCTTTAACCATTCTTTGGTAGAACAGCTTGTGTGCTTAGGGTCGTTGTCTTGCTGCATGATTCACCTTCTCTTGAGATTCAGTTCATGGACAGATGTCCTGACATTTTCCTTTAGAATTCTCTGATATAATTCAGAATTCATTGTTCCATCAATGATGGCAAGCCGTCCTGGCCCAGATGCAACACAACAGGCCCAAACCATGATACTACCACCACCATGTTTCACAGATGAGATAAGGTTCTTATGCTGGACTGAAGTGTTTTTCTTTCTCCAAACATAACGCTTTTCTTTTAAACCAAGAAGTTCTATTTTGGTCTTTGGATTTTGATAGATCCCTGTTCTTTAAATAAAACAGGGTGCCACTCAGACCTGATTATCATCCTATTGATTGAAAACACCTGACTCTAATTTCACCTTCAAATTAACTACTAATCCTAGAGGTTCACATACTTTTGCCACTCACTAATATGTAATATTGCATAATTTTCCTCAATAAAAATGAGGGCACATTTCTCATTTAATGTCAAGGGAAACTGCAATCAATCTATCCACACCTACAGTAAATAGTGAATAAAGTAGGGATTAAAATATGTTTTCAGGTCACAACATATATATATGATGACTCTGTCTAAAAAGTGTTCATATTATATTTAAGGAGTATTCGGATAACATAACTCCATTTTATAGTGTGAATAAATGCATATGCATATCTGATCTTTTGATCTTATATGTTAATAAAGTTCTTAATATATAATTTATTCCCAACTTGATTCTGTTCTGCAATACCTCAGGAGTGTCAACATCGAGTTTGAATTTTATTTATATGAATTCCATTATATCTTTGATGGAAATTTTGCATTTTGGTGACCACTGCTGTATTCTGTTATTATCAATGCATGCATACAGACCAGAGCTTATATCTTAATTAGATCATATAATATATCATTCATTCCAACTTGATTCTATTCTAGAATATCTGCTGAATGTCCGCACCGAGATTGAAGCAGATCTATGGTGGAATGTATACTTGAATGTATACTTTTATCAATGCATGCTTAATCTTAGATGTTTAATCTTAAAAGGGGAAAAAAAGCATTTAGATATAGCAACTTTTACATTTCATATTTTAGTCGATATAATCTTATGTCTGTTGTAAATAGCCATTGATTCTGAAAACGTTATGTAAATCGAACAAAGAAACTACATTTTTAAAATCTCCTTTTAGTGCTTGCCCCAGTTTTGGGCTGTATCTGAAAATAACTATTCATTATTCCCCACATTCTACATACTATACACTCACTGGCCACTTTATTAGGTACACCTGTTCAGCTGCTTCTTAACGCAAATTTCTAATCATCGAACCACATGGCAGCAACTCAATGCAATTTCCATTCAAAGTGACTTAAATCACATTTCTTCTCTTATCCTGATGCTCGGTTTGAACTTCAGCAGTTGTCTTGACCTTGTCTACATGCTTAAATGCATTCAGTTGCTGACATGTGATTGGTTGAATAGACGTTTGCAGTAACATGCAGCGGAACAGGTGTAGTTCAGCACTGCGTGTATACTTACACCAGAGAGTGAATTCTTTTTACATGATTTAACCCTGCTGATCCTGGTCAGGGCCACAAGAGGGCTCTGGAACCTAGCCCCATAATTCACTGTGCTCAGCTGGTCATGTGTCTTGAACTGGTCGACGGTCCTTCGCAGGGCTGGTTGGAAGTTGTTGTTGCGGCACCGAGGGATGATTCCCTCATCTTGGCCTCTCCTCCCTCAGGCACAGCCAGTTGTGCCAACCCAGGCTGAACAGCACGGCCAGAATTCATTTCATCAAATATAACATTACATAACATGTAACCTAAAATTATTACTAATTATTATATTATAGTCTTAATCAAACTACAGCAAATCCAAAGTCCAGACATTTACGGCAATTTAGAAATCCTAAACATATTTTAGGTCCCAAAAGTAGGATGTACAGTGGTGCTTGAAAGTATGTGAACCCTTTAGAATTTTCTATATTTCTGCATTAAATATGATCTAAACATCAGTCCTAAAAGTAGATAAAGAGAACCCATTTATACAAATAAGACATAAATGTTATACTTGGTAATTTATTCATTGAGGAAAATGATGAAATATTACATATTAGTAAGTGGCAAAAGTATGTGGTGTGACCTCCCTGTGCAGCAATAACTGCAACTAAGCATTTCCTGTAACTGTTGATCAGTCCTGCACACCGGCTTGGAGGAATTTTAGCCCATTCCTCTGTACAGAACAGCTTCAGCTCTGGGATGTTGGTGGGATTCCTCACATTAACTGCTCGCTTCAGGTCCTTCCACAGCATTTTGATTGGATTTAGGGTCAGGACTTTTGCCAGTCACTACTATGTAATATTGGATTATTTTCCTCAATAAATAAATATCCAAGTATAATATTTGTTTCTCATTTGTTTAACTGAGTTCTCTTTATCTACGTTTAGGACTTGTGTGAAAATCTGATGATGTTTAGGTCATATTTATGTAGAAATACAGAACATTTTAAAGGGTTCACAAACTTTCAAGCACCACTGTATGATCACCCTGTTGCCATCTCCAGCAGTGCTGATTATCTTTCATAATATGCTCATTTCTAGGTTGCTCCTGATTTTTAGTGTTTCTATTGTACTAACTATTGTTAAAACCATTAACACTTGTTAGGGGCAACGTAATTATTTAATTTTCACATTTTAGCCTGCATTATCCTGGTTGGGGATGTGTGTAGAGGTTCAGAGAATTCATGGGGCGCACATGAATATGTTCCCTGGACGTGGCTCCAGTCTTCTACATAGGGTTTACAGGGCTGGGGGCACTCCTCTGTTGGGCTTTTCCTTCCTCAGACACAGCCAATTGTCTCTGTGTGATGCTCGACCTTGCCTGAAGGCTCCTCTGGAACTCAAACCAGGGTTACTGCAGTGTGGGGCTTGTGAATTGCTGCTGTGCCACTTAAGCATGTTAGTGTAACTTTTCATATTTTCATATTTATGTCAATGTTAGTATTTATTACATGAATGAATCAGATACTCAGTTGATTATTTGATTTCTTTGAGCTGTATTTATTCTGTATTTGCTGTATGGTCTACCTAGAAAGCCAAGTCAAACTGAAACATGACTGTTATAGTTTGCAGTCTGTTTACTTTTTATGTAATAGTCATTTGTCTGATGCAAAGCCTAGAACAATAAATAAAACTCCACTGTTAAGCTTATTTTGGATCTGCTGTGCAGCGTGTCCGCATAATTGCTACACAGAGTGTTTGTACTGTGCACACTGCTAAGCAGGGCTGTAAGAAAAATGTTTAGCAAGGTCATGTGCATTGGAAGCAATGTTATTAATGTCAAGGTTCCATATCTGCTCTCACTGAGCAATGTGTTAGTCACTGGTTTGGCAAAGATTTTGGAAAATCACTCCTTCCCCTTTTTATTCCTCTGAGAAGGAAACGAGAGGACTGTACAGAGTGCCCTACATCAAGAGTACAATCATCTTTTTGTCCTTTCTGGCAGATTATAGACGAATTCACCAGCATTTTCCCCTTTTCTGTATAGAATTACAAGAAAAAAGTTTACATGCAGTCTTATGAGAACCAGTCATGAAATTACCTTTTGTTAATTATCTGAAAGAAAAAAGGGTCTGAATTTCTATTTATACACTAATTGACAAAAATAACCCACCAAGAAGGAGTTGTTGGAATGAAATGAAACTTTTTCTGTGTGAATGTAGCAGTGATATATGCAAGTGATTGCAATACTAGAGTGACATGATAAGTTTATTGGGGAAAACTGCACAATTGAAAAGAGGCTCTAGTACTCTGTTTGGCCACCTCTAGCCTGGATACAAGATGATATGGTGGATACAGTTGGGCATGGAAGCATACAGCTAGCCTAGTAGTAGCCTGGTGGTTACGGTACTGGACTATGGACCAAAAGGTCCAGGGTTCAAGTCCCACCTCTGCCAAGCTGCCACTGTTGGCTTCTTGACCAAGGAGGCTCCTTAACCCACAGTTGCTTGGATTGTAAGACTGTATCAATTGTAAGTCGCTCTGGATAAGGGCGTCTGCTAAATGCTGTAAATGTAAATGTAAATGGTTAGGGTATCCTGTGGCACATTTGCCGACAGATGTTGCAGCTGGCCCTGTAGATCCTGCACATTCTTAACTTGCTGAATCTGGCATCCCAGCTGGTCCCATAAATGCTCGAATGGCGATAAATCTGGCAACCTGGCAGGCCAAGGAAGTGTTGCAAGATGGTGGAGGCATTTCTAGGAAACCCTTGCTGTGTGTGGGCAAGCATTATCCTGCTGTTAAATGCCAGTTGGAAGCCCTGTTATGAGAGGCAACACGTGGCCGCAGGATGTCAGGCACAAATTGCTGATTTGTTAGTGTCCCTTGTATCACTATTAGGGGTGACCGACTGTTGTACGCGATGGTTTCCACCATAATCACACCAGCGGTTTTGGCAGAGTGTCACTCCATAGCAAAAGCAGGACTGAACGCTCACCACGAGGCCTCCATGCTTGACGCCAAACAGAACTTGGATTTATCGCTAAAGACGATATGTTTCCAGTCTGTTATTTTTGTTGTCAGTGAGTGTAGCTGTACAGATTCAAGGGTGTAAAGCAGCCCCAAACTATGATGCTCCTTCCACCATGCTTCACAGCCAGGATGTGTTTCTTTCCAAATGTAACATGCATTTTTGTTACATTTCTGTCTTATAGATTGACATGGCTTTGTCCCAGAAGCATTATGAAGCATCTAGGTGGTCTTTTTCAAAAGTAAGTTGGGCTTGTTTTGCTGTAGGAGCCTTCCACAAACTCTTTTCATGAACAGATGCTTTAAGAAGTTCTAGAGATTTCTGCAGGTGTACTTTTTACAACCTTCGAGATTACATACTGAGCTCCTTATGTAATTCTTGCAGGATGTGCTCTGCTTGACAGAGAGTACTGCATTTCTAGGCAGTTGTCCCACTGTTAAGAAAAAAGAACTTAATTTGGCCATTTCCAACTTCATACATCTTGAGTCTTGTAAGGTTGCCTGCAATTTGTTTAAAATACGAACAGACGTTTCTTGAGAAGACCCAGACTTTGTGTGCCTTCAGCCTTTTCAGTCAAAACGCAAAAAGTATTTCTCTGAGGCGACTGCACTAAGCACGTGTGTCACCCAAACAGTTAAATGTGATTTGCAATATGATTCCCAATGATTCTAAAATGTTAAACAGGTTCTTGTGACAACAGATTTTGGAGTCTGACTCCATTTGTTATGAACAGGACTGAAAGGGTTAATAGGACACAGGAGTTCACATAGGTATTTCAGATTCAATATTATCTGTCAGTGTGTTCAATAAATAGATCATTCATTCATTCATTATCTCTACTCAATAAATCCAATCCAGGGTTGCAGGGCGCCGGGCCTATCCAGCAGAATAGCGGACAATTTGGGAACCAGCCCTAGAGCGGTCGCCAGTCCATCACAGGGCACAAACACACACTCTGGGACACTTTTAGCGATGCCAGTTAACCTAAAGCATCTTTGGAATGTAAAAGTAAACCAGAGTACTGGGAGGAAACCCACGCAGACATGAGAAGAACATGCAAAGTCCACACAAGCAGTGGCAGGGCCGGTACTTAAACCTGGGTCTCTGGAGCCAAGAGACAACAGGACTTCAAACAGCACCACGCTGCTGCCCTCAATAAAGAGATGAAAAGTACAACTGTGTGTTAGTGTTTTGATCGAATGCAGAAATCGTTTTCATTTGAAAGTGTTTACAAACGTCTTCTTGCAAGTATTTGTCCTCTAATGAGTGCATTCTGTTTTAATCTAAAGTTTCTAAACACATATTTTATAATAGATATTTTATAATATGATTCAGATATTTTATAATAGAACCAAAATAAAGCCTATTTTTTAATGCCAGGTAAGGTCTGTATCCCCACAGAATGAGAAGATAATGTGCCACATTCACAGAGTCAGCTTTTCAGGTTAGTAGATTATGCCCTGCCATGTGGAAAGCACAATTGGGCAACAAAGTCAGTATGTGCTGAAGTGGAGTGTTTGTAATTTGTGGATTTCTTTGGATTTGGGGGATTTTTATTGGGTTCTGGATGATCCATGTGGTTACTCAGTGGTTAAAACCTACAACTGACAGACAGCCAGTCAGGATCCCTCAAGGAGTATGGATTGAATGGTCATTATTGAGCCCCAGTGCATCATTGTGTCTGGAAATATATGATTTCTGATTGCTGTGTGTTTATTATCAGGCTTAGGGGAAGAATTTGGGCTTGGTTTGACAAATGCCACTCCAAGGCCATGAATGACTGAATACTGCTTTAGAAGCACTTCAAAGTCAAGGTAAGTCTGTGGTTTGTGTCTGTTTGATTTGCTGTGAGTTTATGAAGTTGAGGATGAGAACTGAGGTAGTTTTTCGGGTCTGGGTTCTGATAGTCTGCTTTCCCAATGCATTCTAAATAGCTGATTTTGCTCTATTGACTTCCTGTGTTATGCTTCTAGTTGATTTTATCTACTTAAAGCCTACAAATTACAAATGGTTTGTTAGTAAACATGATCATTTAAGCCCCCACAAAGTCATCATATCGCATGCTTATCGTGGTTGTGGGGGGTAGTCCGGTGCCTGTGCCAGAGAACACAGGGCACAGACGTAAGCATACCCTGGATGGAACGCCAGTTCATTACAGGTCCAACAGGGGTCGCTGTCCTCCCATCCCTCAGACCCAGGCAATCGTGTCTGTATGCTCCCCAGCTGGAATACACTACGGGAACTTGAACTCTGGTCCCCACTGTAATGGGTTAGCGTATTTACATTTACATTTACAGCATTTAGCAGACGCCCTTATCCAGTTACATTTGATACATTATCCTTACAGTTGATACGGTCTTACAATCCAAGCAATTGTGGGTTAAGGGTCTTGCTCAAGGACCCAACCATGGCAGCTTGGCAGAGGTGGGATTTGACCTGGACCTTCTGGTCCATAGTCCAGTATCTTAACCACTAGGCTACCACAGTCCCGCAGACCACTGAGCCATCTCAGCACCCAAACTTTAACTTGACATAAAGAAATGCCATTTAATTTTTCAGAATGTAAGTCGTACAAAGAAGACTGGTTGAGTGGCCCTGTAAGCTGTACAGTATTAGGATTTCTCTCAGTGATAAACATCTGCTTCTAATAAAGCTGACTTTTAAACTCTAATAAATCTAACCATTATGATCCTCATCCCTCATGTGCCATTAATATAGATCATTTAGCTTCCTTAACCAAGTAAGAAACTTACAGACATAAAATATCCCTGTTTTAAAGGGAAGCACATTACTCGAGTAAACCCAGTTAATAAAATCACAAAAGTGTGCAGTAGATGCACAGCAGCTTTTCACAGGCAATCCACATATCTGACATTAATTTAGCAAACCAGGTCACACCGTAACTTTTATTGCACCCATACTGGGGTGCTGGCAGCAGCTACTTTACCTCTCCATAATTCTTCGATTCCACGCCATGTTTCATGTCTAAATTGACCAGCTGGTCTGGGACCCTCCCAATACCTAGACCCCAGAATGAAAAGACTTATTGTGAGAGAGCCAAACATTCCAGGAAATGACTGTTCTCCCCTCCACCTCTCGCCTTCCAAGTCCAAGCCTGGCTGCATGTCTCGTACACTGTCTTTTTTTTTTTTTTTTTGTAAAGGCTCAACAATCCAAGCCACCCATATGGAACCTCACACCATGTGTAATTCCAAGTCCGTTTAGAAAAGCTCTTGCTTGGCTGCTTTATTGCACTACTACTGCTGCTAGACCACATATGAAGATAAATGGGGAGATTTGCTTTCATAACAAACGCCTTACATCTCTAAATATTCTTTTACATGCAGTATATTTAAAATGTCCTGCTCATATCCTGATCGTAATACAGCCAATGTGAAGCTTTAACAAACATGTTTACCTATTTTAAAGTGGTTGCAATAATAATTAGTACATTGATACCTGTAGTGCGAACCTTTTACCACATTATCTAGGCAGAAATATGCTCAGTGACAAAACTAATGTACCCAAACAACCTAGAAATGTTGGATTGCTGCAAAACTTGGCATGCAGTTATGACTCAGGCAGATGTATAAATGATTACAGGTGCTGTCTGATTAGACACTGGGTCTTGCCACAATAGGGCATAAAAAACTACCCTCACTGCCCTATAAAAGGCTCTCAGAGGCTACTTTTGGGTCTTGGAGAGAGATCGTTGACTGCTAGACATGCCTCTACAACACACGCAGAGACGTTTTGCCCAGTTGACAGACTTTGAGAGGGGGCACATCATTGGCCTTAGAGAAGCAGGATGGTTGTTCTGACCTAGCTTTTAGGGGGTGCTGGGAGCAGTGGTTGCATCAGGGCAGCTCAACACATTGAACAGGCTCCAGACGGTCCAGACAGACCACCAGTAGAGAGGGTTATTTGTTCTGCCGACAATCACAAGCAGCTCCCACAGTTTTTTTGTTGTCCACCAACCAGACACAGATACTTTCATTACACACCCCTGTCTTTACAGTCAACAACACTGGAAGAGGTGACCATGAACTTCATTACTAACATGAGAATTCACAGTTGTACTTATGGCCGAAGTACAAAGGTCACAGCAGAACTATGAACTATTTTTATGGTTAATGGCTTAATCCTTGGTCAGGGTTACAGGAAAGGCGGTAACACAGGGCGCAAGGCAGGAACAACCCTAGACAGGGTGCTAATCCATTGTAGGGCACATACACTCACACATTAAGAGCACTTTAGAAACTCCAGTGACCCTAATATGCATGTCTTTGGACTGTGAGAGGAAGCCAAAGTACCCGGAAAAAACCCAAGCAGACATGGGGAGGACATGCACAAAGGACCCAGGACTTTATTGCTGTGAGGGGATGGTGTTACCCACCATGCCGCCCTGTATACTTTAAAATACCTTAATATTTCACAGTAAATTTTTCCCTGGGTGCCAGTTCTTTTACAATTCATCATGTTTTGCATACCATATTTTTGGCCCTATAATGTGTTGGAATTTCTAATAATAATTGTGGCAACCTATAAGACAGATTATGGTCCAAAAAATAAACACACTTCAATTCAAACTACTGAGTAGTACGTGCTATCGGAATGCTAGTAACGCTTCTAACCTAACATTTACCGCCTGCTGAAGATCAGACCCATCAGCAATAAGTGAATCAAGATGGGCCTGATGTTTTTAATATGGTTAGGGAACTACGCAGAACTTTGTGAAACTCCATTACAGAGCAACGCCAGAGGCAGAGGACATGTTCTTCTTTGTCTGGAAATATCAAGTTAGTCGCATCCATTTTAAGATTTGATCAAAGTAAGACATTCATGCATAATGAATACATTTCATGAACATAGCCATTGCTGAGTGGCAGCATATAACTTATTCTACTTATAGTCTGTTATGCTGCAAATTCTGATCAGATCAGGCCCACCTTGAGAAGAGGATTTCCAGATTAGAAGAATAAGAATAATATCTCAGAGCATCATGCGCCAATTTATTCACACCTAGGTGCCAGTGCTCTTACTGGCACATTTGTGCCATTTTCACAAGAAGAACATGCCACATTCCACATTAAAATCCCTTTATTTCATTTTCTTAGTTCATTCACTTGCATGTCAGTTTACTCTGGATCTTCAGAAGCAAGGTTGCAGGCAGCATCTCTCTAAAAAGGACAAGCCCCTGCTTTGAACTGAAACTGGTTCCACTGTAAACCTTTTATTCAGTATAATTGGAATGTGGTAAAAAGAGCATGTCTGCTTGTGCAGACATACAGTGTTATGCAACAGTGTGGGCACCAGTGGTTAAATGAAATGCTTTGCCAATTGTCTAAGTAAAAAACAAATTACCACCTCAGCGGACTGGAAGATGACTTATTTCTGCCGATTGTGATGATGCAGTTACCCCCGCCTGCCATCCTTTTCAGAGTACATTCCCAGGTATGTATATATACACACACTTTTAGGACTTGTTTGAAAATCTGATGATTTATATCATATTTATGCAGAAATATAGAAAACCCAAAAGCGCCACTGTATACACATTATATATATATATATATATATAGATAGATATATACAGTAATGCTTAGAGATAGAAATATGGAATTTTAGGAGAATAGAATTCAAGAGCAAGGCGTGTAATAGTTTGTGAGGTCTTCTAAGCAACTGAAGGCCTCTCTCACATTGGCTAATGTTAATGTTCATGAGTCCACCACCAGAAGAACACTGAACAACAATGGTGCGCATGGCAGGGTTGCAAGGAGAAAGCCACTGCTCTCCAAAAAGAACATTGCTGCTCATCTGCAGTTTGCTAAAGATCATGTGGACAAGCCAGAAGGCTATTGGAAGAATGTTTTGTGGATGGATGAGACCAAAATAGAAGTTTTTGGTTTAAAAGAAAAGCGTTATGTTTGGAGAAGGGAAAACACTGCATTCAAGCATAAGAACCTTATCCCATCTGTGAAACATGGGGGTGGTAGTATCATGGTTTGGGCCTGTTTTGCTGCATCTGGGCCAGGACGGCTTGCCATCATTGATGGAACAATGAATTCTGAATGATATCAGAGAATTCTAAAGGAAAATGTCAGGACATCTGTCCATGAACTGAATCTCAAGAGAAGGTGGGTCATGCAGCAAGACAACGACCCTAAGCACACAAGTCATTCTACCAAAGAATGGTTACAGAAGAATAAAGTTCATGTTTTGGAATGGCCAAGTCAAAGTCCTGACCTTAATCCAATCGAAATGTTGTGGAAGGACCTGAAGTGAGCAGCTAATGTGAGGAATCCTCACCAACATCCCAGAGCTGAAGCTGTTCTGTACGGAGGAATGGGCTAAAATTCCTCCAAGCCGGTGTGCAGGACTGATCAACAGTTACAGGAAACATTTAGCTGCAGTTATTGCTGCACAGGGGGGTCACACCAGATACTGAAAGCAAAGGTTCACATACTTTTGCCACTCACTAATATGTAATATTGGATCATTTTCCTTAATAAATAAATTACTAAGTATACTGTTTTTGTCTCATTTGTTTGAGACTGTTTTTGTCAAATAACTGGGTTCTCTTTATCTACTTTTAGGACTTTTATTTTTATTTCTATAGAAATATAGAAAACTGTAAAGGGTTCACAAACTTTCAAGCATTACTGTATATATATAAACATTATCAACATATATAACATATCAGCCATACCATTAAAACCACTAACAGGTGAGGCGAATAACATTTATTATCTAGTTACAGTTACAACTGTCAAGGGGTGGGATATATTAGACAGCAAGTGATCAGGACATTCTTGACATTGATGTGTAGGAAGCAGGAAAAATCAACAAGCATAAGGATTGTAGCAACCTTATCAAAGGCCAAATTGTGATTTCTAGACGACTGGATCAGAGCATCTCCAAAATGGCAGGTCTGGCATGCAGTGCTTGCTACCTACCAAAAGTGGTCCAATGAAGGACAACCTGTGAACCAGCAACATGTCTGGATCATGGGTGGCCAGTGCCCATTGAGAGCATTGTGTCTTGCTCATGTAGAGCTACAGTATCACAAATTGCTGAAAATTCTAAATGTTATGTATATGTATGATTTTTTCATGGTGTACATTTCGTGGTGGTGTTTTCAAACTTTGAAAAGATTCAGAGTTTGGTTCATAACATGATAAAATCACGCAGTTGCTGCAGATTTGACGGCTGCACATCTATGATGCGAATCTCCCATTCCACCACATCCCAAAAGGTGCTCTACTGGATTCTTTTCTGGTGTTTACTCAACCGCCTCTCAACTGTTTACTCAGAATTGTGCATTACAAAAAAACATTAAGTTAGCAGCATACAGAAATGGTCAATAGAGTAGAAAAGAATGCTTTGAGCTGACAGAAAGGCTACGGTAACTCAGATATCCACTTTTTAATCATTGTGATGAGCAAATAAGCATCTCAGAATGCACGACATGTCGAACCTTGAGGCAGGTGGGCTACAGCAGGAAGCCTTTATTACCAGTATACTGGTATTAGTATAGTGTTCCTAATAAAATTCTTAGTCATTGTATAGATGTGTATTATATAATAAAGCCTATGACAATAATTTAATGAATAACCTATTTTATTATATACTGTTAGAGCTAAAACACAGTACACACAGACAGTACTGTACAAAAAATTTTTGACCACCTTTATATTTATTGTTTTAGCAATGGTATATATGACCATATATAATTATTTCTCAGTTTCTCTTTTAAGATACAAACAGAAGATACAGAGAATATGTACCAAAAGTGTGCAACAATGTCATTAGTTAGTGTGACCTTGCTGTAATGTTGTTTCTTTGCTGGCACCCTTCCAAAAAGACCATTCTTGATCAAGACTGTAGAAGGGTCAACATGGCATCCCAATAAAGCTGCCAAATGCTCTTATTGCTGAAATGTAAGGGGAGTTCATACTAAATCGTACTTACATTTACAGCATTTAGCAGACGCCCTTATCCAGAGCGACTTACAATCTTACAATCCAAGCAATTGTGTTGCTCAAGGACCCAACAGTGGCAGCTTGGCAGAGGTGGGATTTGAACCCTGGATCTTTAGGTCCATAGTCCAGTACCTTACCCGCTGGGCTACCACAGTCCACTTACCACTGTAGCCTATAGAAGCTAAAAGCCTTTTTTCAGATACATACAGATGTCCTGAATTTTCTGCTTGTACTGTAATAAAGGGACTGAGAAATACACATATTTGATCGTTATACCATTGCTAAAACGACAAATCTAATGGTGGCCTAAGATTTTTGCACAGTACTGTATAGGCAGTAAAAACTTGTGTATGTGACTGTGTGATGCAGTGTGAAAAAGTGTAGCGTTCTTTTCTCTTACATAAGGCTTATAATTGTGACATCACACCCATGTCATGCATATGCTCTTCTCTCAGGTGGCCTGTGCTCAAAAATGGAATCCCAGTACGTCAGTGTCCTTATATGGGCAACTTCCTCTTCGACGCTGCCTCGTCACTGCAGGACGTGGGAGCGGCTAGGATTCAAGGACGGTGCGTGGGTTGCCAGATACGTTTTCCTTTTCTCACTTTCTTACCAATCAACATCACAAATACACTCTCCCTATATGAACTAAAATTGTGTAGCTGATTGAATAGTTAAAGCATTTTAAATAATAATTATCAGCGGTCAAAATATATATTTGGTACTCCACTGTAAGTACCAATATCCAGACTTTTCAAACAAATAAAGAAATAAGTAAAATGCAAAAATCTGTCAACCCTCACATTCTCTTAAGGGGTGAGCATAGAGAAGAATTGGAATTAAATGGAGAGCATTTATATATATAATGCAGAGCAATATATATATATATATATATATATATATATATATATATATATATATATATATATATATATATATGCATTTTGTGCAAATGCATTGACTATTAATGCATAGACCAATGCAAAATGTAATACAAAATACTGTTATTTATTTTACAAATATAATGTACATTTGTTTAGTTTTGTTTCTTGTTCTTGAAGTACTTGTGCACTTCGTATGGCATTTTCTGCGTATTGTAAAACAATGTTATGCTCTGTTTTGGTTGTGAATGGTCAACGTTAGATATTTGATCTATATGTTATAAATTATAGATAGGATAGCCAGTCAAAACGTCCATTTGCATGACATTTGCGTGTTTCAGCTGTTACAGCTTTCACCGTTGTGTCATGCTGTCACGAGTCTGTTATGAAATATTTTTGTATCATTGACACCAGACATTACACAGAGCTGAATGTATTTATCGTCTATATGAATTAATATCATATCTAGGTGGCTATATATATATATATATAGTGTCTTTCAGTGCAGAGCCGCATCAGTATTTTATGAATGAAAATGTTGCACGTGTTCTCTCACAGGGGGGTCCGGTTTGGTGCAGTCTATTACGCAGTATTATGAAACTCTAAATTTGATCCAGGTTCTGATCCGACAACGTTAGGCATTAAACTATATCATTAATAACGTGTATCTGTTTGTCGAATAGGATGGTTTTATAGGCTATAAAATGAAAGATGCTCCCCGTGGCACCGGAATGGTACATCCTCGGTTCATTCATAAAATTCTGAATATATAGGAGGAGCTTGCACAGAGCCTTATCAGTGACCAGGTTTAGATATAAACCTGGAAAAGAGCGGCTCATCTGAAGCACAGCGAAGCTTTAAGAGGATAGAGAGGAATCGTAAGCTATTTGTTTTGAAGAAATGATCCTGAGCAAAGCCGGTGGCGGTGTGGAATCCGTGTCAAGCTGTAGTTCTGCATCTTCCACCGAGGAACCGATGGAGACACAGGTAAGAGCAGCATCACACAGCATCACTCAACATATGGCTCTAATAAGAGGAACAAGATCAGAAATCCAAAAATGTACATAGCCCTAGCAGCTCACTGTCTGCGTTTGCAAAAAAAAAAAAAAAAGAAGAAGAAACAGTAATGAATAAAAATAGTGTACATCATTCTGCATGCAGTTCTTGACAGCATGATGCCTTGGGCTGTTTATGACCTTTTTCATTTCATTCATCTTAAGCAATGCCAGTAAAGCTAAACACACTGTCATTTGCATTCTCACTCCAGCTGTGTTTTTCATCATGCACACTCCCACCAATTGTGCGCTGTATCAAACCGGGAGCTGGACGCTAATGGACTGTTTGGTCAATAAGGCAACATTTTGAAGTGGCTCTGCAGCGGTTCGTTGTGCTGTGTGGAGACTCCGCAGCAGCCCTGCGTCAGAGCTGACGTCAGAGACAATGGAAAAGTCAAATATTGATCAGGGAGAGTCTATTTTTGGACGCCTCCATGCAATTTAGAGAAAGACTTCAACGCGCCGATGATAAATGAGACCTTAATGCGTGATGTCTCATTTAAAGGTGCACCGGTGACACGGTTCAAGTGCAACACGTAGCTGGAGTGGCAGAAAATAGCAAGTGAATAAAGCAACATTTAAGATTGCAAACCTATTTTCTGCACTGCATTTTCAATATTACGTTGTGCGCAGGTGCCGGATTGTGAGGCCTCAATCGCTCCGTTTGTTCCAACGGTCACCGCGATCTCCACCAGTCCGGATTTACAGTGGATGGTGCAGCCGACCATCATCACGTCCGTCTCACCGTCTGCAGCCAGATCTGAACCCGGGGGAACAGCAGCCAAGAGGACAGGGGCCAAGAGCAAAGGCACAGCCAAGAAAGGAAAAGTCGAGCAGGTACCCACAGCCCAGATATCTAGATCTCAGTGGACAAACAACAGTTAGCTTACATAATTAATAGAAATGCAACCCTATAACACTCCATGGTTGTTCCATACAAGTAGTATGAATTAAATTATACTTGTTCTATATAGTGCTTTGCAAAAGTCTTCAGCCACTGTTAGATTAGATATACCCTTGCTTTAGTAATGGTATAATGACCTTATATAATTATTTGTCTCCAGGAAATGTGTACGCAGTGTTAAAAAACTGAAAAAGAAAATCAGAAAAACAGCTTCTATAGGTTATCATGGCAAGTATTTAGTGTGACCTCCCCTTCCATTGAGCAATAGCAGCATCTGGCAGCTTCAGCGGGATGTCAAGTTGACCCTTTTAAAATCCGAAGAAGCTTAATCAGGAATGGACTTTTTGGAAGATGCAAGGCACCACTTTTTTTGGAAGGGGAACAGTGTGAAACAGCAAGTTTTTGCATCCAGTGGTCAACAATATTATTTATGGTCATTATATATTGCTGAACCATCAAATCTAATGGTGGCCTAAGACTTTTGCACAGTACTGTGTGTATTGATGTGAATCCATTGTAAAAGCCACACCTAAAACCCTTTCTGTGAGTGATACTGTATATTATTTATGTCCTGGTGCATAACAGACAGCAGTCTAACACTATCCCACCACCACAGAACTCGAGTTTGAGTCCCTCTGCTTAACAGCCTGGTAAGGCATCATTTAAAGAGGTGATTGAATGAGCAAGGGAGAGTGTTTGAGTAAAGGGAGGCCTGTGAGAGCAGGTTGGCACTGTCACATACAGGGCACGTGTATGGTTAACTCTGAGGGCGCTGAGGCGCTCGTGACCTTGAGCAGGACAGGCGGAACTAAAATGTGGAGGGAAAAAATAATGAATAAAACAAAATGCAAATGCAAAACTCTGCAAACTGTCTTTGTTTTTCCGCCAGATGGAGTAGTCATAGTGTCAATCGAATCTCTAAACTATTTAAACTCAAGGATAAAATTCCAATGTATGAACTCAGTCCTATGCGATATGGGCTAGAACAGTGGTGTTCACAGCTCCAGAGAACCTTGGTTTGATCCTGACCACAGACTCCGCCTGTGTGGAATTTGCATATCCTTCCCGTGTCGTGTGTGTTTACTTCCGGTGCTCTGGTTTCCTTCTACATCCCAAAGATGTGTTAGGTTATTGACTTACCCTTGTTCCTATCATGGATAGCCATTGATACCAAATGCGAATTTAGATAAAATAAAGCCAAAGACCTCCTATATGATATGGGATCTCTTTATACTAAATGTTGCTTGAACCTAAAATGTTCTGATCCTGGGAAACAGCAGTTATTGAGGCGGGTGCTGCAACGGGAAGGTTTGGTGGTGTGATACAGAACCCTGTGATGGATTGGCAGCCTGTCCATATTGTATCTCTGCCTGTGTCCAGTGATCAGGATGTGCACCAGTAAATCAGGAACTCACCACTATGCTATGGGGTGGCTCCGGAGACCTGGGTTCGAGTCTCGTCTAAGCCACTGCCTTTGTGGGTTTGAATGTTCTATCCATGCCTGTGTGTATTTCCTACCACATTCCAAAGCTAAATGTGCCGTGATGCACTGGTGACTGTTCAAGATTGTTTCCAAACTTGCGCCCTGTGCTGCCAGTTAGGTCCCGTCAGTGTCATTCTTTTTCTCTTGGCATCTAATATTTCTCTCTTATAAAAAGTTGAAGGATGAAATTGAGTGCTGTCTTCTAAGTCGGAGGTTATTCATTTTCAAATGAGGATAAATGTAGATTAGCTACAGGCAGCGCAGACACCTTGAAACCATGGCAACAGCAATAAACGTGCAGAAGAACGTTCAGTAGAGGCGAACCACACAGAATGCAGCGGTGTGGACCTGATTAAAATGATCTGTAGACATATTGGTATGAATACTGGACTGGGAAATTCAGTTCTCCCTGTAGAATGGTACCGTCCGTGCCCAAATCCACACGCTTTGTGTTTGTAACACGCTTCATGTTGTTGCGTTGCCCTTAATCAGGTACTGCGCCTTGGCAGGATGCCTAGACTGAGCTCACCCACTTCACATTCACAGCACGCTGTGCCTGCAACCATCACCTATTTGTAGACACCATTGGAGAGAAACGTGCAGATTCTCCATTCCAGAGGTGTATTACCAAAGGATGAGTGCTTTTAGAGGTAGATTCCTTATTGTAACCACGTCAAATTTGTCTTTCCCACCGAGCAGCTGACGCCTGAGGAGGAGGAGAAAAAGAGAATAAGGAGGGAGAGGAATAAGATGGCTGCAGCAAAGTGCCGGAACCGACGAAGAGAGCTGACAGACACCTTGCAGGCTGTAAGCTCGAATGCCGACGCACTTGCACACGTCCATGTTTGCAATGTCACCTCGCACACTGCAGTAATCCAGTGCTCAATGCCTTTGTTTTAGGAAACAGACAAGCTGGAGGAAGACAAAGCTGCACTGCAGGCTGAAATAGCAAACCTGCTGAAAGAAAAAGAGCGGCTGGAGTACGTCCTTGCTTCTCATAAGCCTGTATGCCAGCTGCCCGAAGAGCTTGACAGCATTTTCGCAGAGTCGCCCAATCCGCTTCCTTCTTCAGACTTATCTGGCAAACTGCCAGAGGATAGTGCACAGGACAGCCCCTCTCTACAAGACCTGGAGACTACTTCGGTTCCGCCCACAGCTATCTCGGGCAACTCCAACATCTTGCTCTGCTCCAGTGCAGAAGTCAGCCTTTGCGACCTCGAGCCATCGCTGGACATCAAGGAGGAGCTCCTGGGGAATATCCTCAGCACCGTAGATGAGGACAGAATCTCTGGAGAAAAAGCCCGCTCAGTCCCCGACATCGACCTCACTGGATCTCTGGGTTTTGCAGACTGGGAAACCCTGTACAAGTCTGTGGCCAGTGACCTGGAGCCGTTAAGCACTCCTGTGGTGAGCGCCTCCACTCCCACATGCAGCAACTATCTGTCCGTCTTCACCTTCGCCTGTCCGGAGCTGGACTCTCTGGCTGAGGAGCTGGATGGCTGCAAAGGTGGGGCATCCAAATCAGAGTCAGGTGTAGACCTTCTGAATTCGCCCACACTCCTGGCTTTATAAACACACACCTACATTGCTATGGAGGGTCTCCGGTTTTACATTAACAGTCTCTACTACCAGATATCACTGTGTTATGATATCTGAAATGAGTGGTATTTGATGTGAAGGCAGCAGAGTCCTTGAAATGTGTACTAAGATAGTGTTTTTCCTCTTCCAGATACTCTTGATGTAGCAAAGAGCATGTACAAAGTTATGAACTATGTTCTAATTTATAAAGCATGCACAAATGTCTCATATGAAGTAATATATACAGAAATATATACATATATATATGTAAGAGTTTTATATTTGTTCAATCTAGTGTGAGGTCTTATATAAAGCTGTGTTGTGCACTGTTCACTGTGCAGTTTTGTGTTTTTGATGGCAATAGTTTACCAATGTTGTGCTTTAGTACACATTCTTGACAGTTCTTACATACCTCAGTGTCATCATGCAGCCTGTTCGACGTCATCAATAATGTTTAGAGTTTTCCATGAAAACATCCAGTGCTATATCGATCAAGATGTATTTTATGATAACTTTATTTTTCTACCTTTTAAATTTTTGACTTGTGCATCAAACGAAAAGAGTTCAATGAGCACTGATTTCTTATATGAATTAATCTTCACATTAAATATTCATGCAATGTGGCCTTTGTCTCCTTTCTCCTCTCTCTCTATATCTGTTCATATAGTGGCACTTGAATATGAAATAAAACATCACCAGATTTTCACACAAGTCCTAAACATAGATTTTCAAGAACACAATCCATTACATATCTGTGAATAGCAAAAGTATGGGAACCTCTAGGATTACCGGTTCATTTGAATATGAAATTAAAGTCAGGTGTTTCCAATCTATGGGAAAGCAAGCAAGTCTGAGTGTGTGCCCCGTTGTATTTAAAGAACAGGGATTTATCTGAGCCTGATCTTCACAATACCATTGTGGAATTGTGCTATGGTACAAACAAAAAGTTCTGTAAAGTTCTGTATAGTACAGAAGAGTTGGACAAGGTTACCTTACCATTGCTAAAGGCTTTAGACTCCATCAATCCACAATCAGACTGAAGGCATTTAATTATCCACAAGGTCACAAAGGAGCCCAGGGAAACTTCTAAGCAACAAAAGGCCTCTCTCACTTTGGATAATATTAAAATTCATGAGTCCACTATCAAGAGAACACTGAACAACAATGGTGTGTACAACAGGGTTGCAAGGAGTCACTCACCGCTCACCATAAAGAACATTACTGAAGTTTGATAAGATCATGAAGAAAAAAACAGAAAGTTACTGGAAAAACATTTTGTGGATGGATGAGACCAGAACTTGTTTAAATGAGAAGCATTTTGTATGGAGGAAGAAAAACATTACATTCCAGCATAAGAACTTTATCCCATCTGTGAAACATGATGGTGGTAGTGTCATGCTTTGGGCCTGTTTTTGGGCCAGCACAGCATGCCATTATTAAGGAACAATGAATCCTGAATTACATCATCAATTTTAAACCAAAAAGGTTCTGGCTCGTCCACGTGATCTTTAGCAAACTGCAGACGAGCAGCAATGTTCTTTTTGGAGAGCAGAGGCTTTCTCCTTGCAACCCTGCCATGCACACCATTGTTGTTCAGTTTTCTTCTGATGGTGGACTCATGAACATTAGCATTAGCCAATGTGAGAGAGGTCTTCAGTTGCTTAGGAGTTACCCTGGGGTCCTTTGTGACCTCGCCAACTATTACACACCTTGCTCTCGGAGTGATCTTTGTTGGTCGACCACTCCTGGGGAGGGTAACAATGGTCTTGAATTTCCTCCATTTGTACACAATCTGTCTGACTGTGGATAGGTGGAGTCCAAACTCTTTAGAGATGGCTTTGTAACTTTTTACAGCCTGATGAGCATCAACAACTCTTTTTCTGAGGTCCTCAGAAATCTCCTTTAATCGTGCCATGATACACTTCCACAAGAGCAAACTTTGAGCCCACTCACACCTGATTGTCATCTCATTGATTGAAATCACCTGACTCTAATTTCACCTTCAAATTAACTGCTAATCCTAGAGGTCCACATACTTTTGCCACTCACTGATATGTAATATTGGGTAATTTCCCTCAATAAATAAATGACCATGCATAATATTTTGTCTCATTTGTTTAACTGGGTTCTCTTTATCTACTTTTAGAACTAGTAAGAAAATCTGCTGATGTTTTAGGTCATATTTATGCAGAAATAAAGAAAATTCTAAATGCTTAACAAACTTTCAAGCATCAATGTATATACACACAGCAGAATCTCTAATACTTGTCATTCATCTGATATTAACAAGTTCTTTGAGGGCCACGAATGTATGTTCCAGTGTATCTATAGTTGATGAAAAACTGAAAGCACTAGTGAAAATGTTGCTTTGGATCTTTGAAGATAAGGATACATACTGCAACAGGCCAGTGACCCCACAGCTCAAAAGCTTTTGTATTGAAGACCAAAGAAGATATGCTGACCATCAAGGACATTCCAACACAGTCACCAAACCGAAACGCCACTGACCATTTATGAAGACAGAGAAATTCAAGCATTCAGTAAGATCACAAGTTGCTCTTTGGAATATTGTGAAATCATGCTGGATAACATAATAATAATAATAATAATAATAATAATTATTATTATTATTATTATAGATTATTAGTTTGCACATGTTTGCTGAGTCCATGCAACACTGTCATTACAGCAAAAGACGAAACATACAAAACACCAACATACTGTATTCTGAGACTTAAGATTTTTTTTAAATGAAAAATTCAACTTTTCATCAAATACTTATGCTGATTATATGATTTGTAATGAAAAACATTGCATTCAGTTTGAGAAAAATGTGAAACAGAAACATTTTCACTAGTTTGTACCCCAGTGGATATCATTATGAGTCTGTGCCATTGTTTCAACTTTTTCTGATGCTAATACTAGAATATTAAACAAAGCATTAAATATTTGAATACTGTATATCAGTCACGCATTTGTCTACATATTAGAGGTACGTAAATTGAAATTATATAAATCCAGCATCTTTTCTGTTAGCTTCTGGGGTGGCGCAAGTGGTTAGCAGGGTCGCCTCACAGCTCCATAGATCCCCAGTTTGATCCCGACCTTGGACTGGAACGTATGAAAGAAGTGTTAGGTTAATTAGTGGCCCTAAATTTGCTGAATGTGAATGTGTCGGACTAGTATCAATGTAACTTTTCCTGTCATGACTTACCATTGCTTCTGATGCGATGTTAAATAAAATAAACAAGCAAAACTTTAGCTTCTTCTTTCATTGGCCATTTTATTAGGTGCAGTAGGTACAGTGGGGCAAAGAAGTATTTAGTCAGCCTATGATTGTCCAAGTTCTCCTACTTAAAAAGATGAGAGAGGTCTGTAATTTTCATCATAGGTACACTTCAACAATGAGAGACAAAGTGAGAAAAAAAAATCCAGGAAATCACATTGTAGGATTTTTAAAGAATATAATTCTAAATTATGGTGTGGAAATAAGTATTTTTTGTCAATAAAATGTTTGTTCACCTCAAATACTTTGTAACATAAACCTTTAGTTGGGCAATGACAGTAGGTCAAAACGAATGTTCCGTTGGGGCTAATGTGGTGACCATTCACCATGTTGGCAACACTGTACTGGATATTTTGGCGTCTCATTGGCGCGGGGGTCGGCGGCTTCCTGCATCCTCAGAGCATTGATGTTTTGGGGCAACACAAAATGACACTTTCCAAAGCGAGAGCGTTCCTGCGCACAACCAGGGTTTTACATCAGGAATAGGGAAGGAGAAGTAGTGTTATAGAAAAACACTTGAGAGTACGGGGGTGGGGGAGATGACAAAAGTCGAGACCTGGTGAGCTCAAATAGGGGGGGAAGTGGGGGACCGAAACACAAAAAAGAAAGGTAAAAAAAAAGGAGAGCCACAAAGCAACAACCAGGGAGGGAGTTGTCCGGGGAAAGGAGAAGAGTAAGAAGAGAAGCACTGACAAAATAAAACTAAGGGGGGGAAGGTTATACGGAGCCACTCCTTTTTTTGCCCAAGCGGTGTGGTTTTGGGATCATTGTCAGTGATGGATGACCCATGCCACGTCCATCTTCAATGCTCTCACTGATGGGAATTAGGTTTTGGGCTTAAAATCTCTCATCAATACATTTCAGGCCCCATTCAATTCTTCCCCTAACACGGATCAGTCGTCCTGTCCCCCTTTGCAGAAAAACCAAATGCCCCCTGTGCGGGAGGCATGATATTTCCACCCCCATGCTTCACAGTAGTATGGTGTTCTCTGGGATGCAACTCAGCATCCTTTTTTCTCCTCTGCAGTTGAGTTTTTACCAAAAAGTTCTATTTTTGGTTTCATCTGACCACATGATATTCTCCCAATCCTCTTCTGATCATCCATATGCTCTCTGGCAAACTTCAGATGGGCCTGGACATGTACTGGCTTTAAGCAGGGAGACACGCCTGGCACTGCAGGATCTGAGTCTCTCTTGGCGTAGTGTGTTACTGATGGTAGCCTTGTTACTTTTGGTCCATCAGCTCTCTGCAGGTCATTCATCAGGTCCCTCTGTGTAGTTCTGGGATTTTTTTGCTCAACGTTCTCATGATCATTTTGACCCCACGGAATGAGATCTTGCGTAGGCGTAGCCCCGGTCGGGGGCAGATCAAAGGAGATTATTAATTGGTCTTGTGTATGTCTTACAGTTGCTCCCACAGTTGATTTAAATTCACACCAACCTGCTTGCCTATTGTAGATTCACTCTTCCCAGCCTGGTGCAGGTCTACAATTTTCTTCCTGGTGTCCTTTCGACAGCTCTGTTGGTCTTGGCCATAGTTGAGTTTGGAGTCTGACTGTTTCAGGCTGTGGACAGGTGTCTTTTATACAGATAACGAGGTCAAACAGGGGCCAATAATACAGGTAACGAGTGGAGGACAGAAGAGCTTTCTTAAAGAAGAAGAAGTTACAGGTCTGTGAGAGCCAGAAATCTTTGTCTTGTTTTTTTGGTGACCAAAATACTTATTTTCCACCATGATTTACAATTAAATTCTTAACAAATCCTACAATGTGATTTCCTGGATTTTTTTTCCTCATTTTGTCTCTGATAGTTGAAGTGTAGCTATGATGAAAATTACAGACCTCTCTCATCTTTTTAAGTAGGAGAACTTGCTCAATCATTGGCTGACTAAATACTTTTTGCCCCGCTGTATACAGCGACTGACTGTAGCCCATCTGTTGCTGCACAATTTATTAGCTACCTCCACTTCACTATCGGCGGAGAGGGATCACCTGTTATCTCTAGTGACCATATTATTTGGGAGGTACATTTTGTTTGCACACTTTATGTTCTCTAGACATTTAATAATGTCAGCCTCTAGCCTCATAATGCTGTTGGCTGGATAAAATTGGTTGGTTGCAATTTTATGAAGGTTGTATTCCTGGAAGTACTTCTGGGCTCCAGACCAAACACAGTTGTTATCATTATAAAGTGACTATTAGAGCTGAATAAATAATACACAAATACTAACACTCCAGCAATGCTTGTGCACCTGATACACTAATACATGCACAACAAGCTACCAAGTCAGTGTTACTCCTTGCTGGGCTGAGAATGATTCATCATCCATACCTGGTCAAAAAGTAATCCCCATCCACCTCCTCCAGCTTGAACTACGCCTTGCACACAGTCCTCATTGAAGGCTTCCTGAGGACTTCGATGCACATGACGCCCAGTATCATTCACATACATGCAGAAATGAGATTCATCTGAGCAGATAACACATTTCCAGTCATGAACAGTTCAATCAATTCCTTGACTCCTGGTGACAATATGGATAGTTCACCTCCCAAATCTTCTGTCTTCTAAACAAACATAAGTCCAGCTCATAAAAAAATCACCTAAGTGCAAGTGGAATTTCTGTTTAGCATCTCGTTTTAACCCCTCTTGTGCTGGTCAGGGTTGCTGGGAGGATCTGGAGCCTAACCTGGAACTATCTGCAGAAGCACACTTTGGGCAGGGCACCAGTTCTTCCTTAATTCTTCATGGCTCAACATCTACAAGGTGCTGGAAACATTTCTCAGAGATTATGATCCATTTTGAAATGTCAGCATCACACAGTTGCTGCAGATTTGTCAGCTGCACACCCATGATGTGACTCTCCTGTTCCACCACATCCAAAGGTGCTCTATTGGATTGAGATCTGGTCAGCAGCAATACTCAGTTTGGATGTAGCATTTAAACAATGCTCAGTTGGTATTAAGGGGTCCAGAGTGTGCCAAAAATATTCTCCACACCATTACACCACCAGCAGCACCCTGAACTGTTAATATAAGGCAGGATGTATTCATGCTTTCATGTTGTTTAAGCCAAATTCTGGCTTCCGAATGTCACTGCAGGAATCAAGACTTCAGGTCAGGCAACATTTTTCAATCTTCTGTTGTTCAATTTTGGTGAGCCTGTACAAATTGTAGCCTCAGCTGCCTGTTCTTAGCTGACAGGAGTGGCACCTGGTGTGGTCTTCTGCTGCTGTAGGCCATCTGCTTCAAGGTTTGAGGTGTTGTGCATTCAGACTCAGTTGTAACCAGTGGTTGAGTTACTGTTACCATTGTATCAGCTTGAATCAGTCTAGCCATTCTCCTCTGGCGTCAACGAGGCATTTGATGACTTGTCAAAGTCACTCCAGTCACATTTCTTCCCTGTTCTGATTTCTGGTTTGAACTTGAGCAGGTTATCTCGACCATGTCCACATGCCTAAATGCACCGAGTTTCTGCCATGTGATTGGCTGATTAGATCAAGTCAAGTCAAGTCAGATCTATTTATATAGTGCTTTTTACAATGGAGCATTGTCTCAAAGCAACTATACAAGTTTAGATTATCGCCTAATATCTACGTCCAATCCCAAATTGAGCAAGCCTAGGGTGACAGTGGCAAGGAAAAACTCCCTTATGAGGAAAACCTCCTTGGGCGACGTAGATGATAAATCTAAGAACGAAACTAAAGTCATGGAGTCATACGTCAAATAAAACGTAAAATATGCACATTGGCATTAAGTGGCCCGGGTATGATGGGGCTGGAGCTGATGACTGAAGCAGCTTGAGTGAAGCTGACGAGGATGAACATCATGTGTGGGGCTGGAACTGGTCCAGGAACACAGCTCGGAGAGAAAACAGAAAATATAGTTAGTTATTGAATAAGAGCACAGTGTCTATTAACAATCACTGATGCCATATGTAGCATGAGACCCCGGCAGCATTAGCTATAGCAGCATAGCTAGAAAGAGGACAATCGGAAGGTAACACAGCCAAGAGGGATCACATGAGACATCGGCAACCCCACGTCTCTGATCACCATCTCTAATATTTGCGTTAAGGACAATCAGTGGTACCCGACCAGGTGTACCTAATAAAGTGTCCAGAGAGGGTGTAGATATTACATCATTAAATACTACGTCTGCTGAGTGGGTTAAATGAGTGTATTGAGACTAACACTGCACACACTGAGCAAATTCTGTAGGTAAAAGCTTTCCTGGCCCGTATCCCTTTGATGCTGGATTTCTGGGACTCCCTGTAGATTACAGGTTTGATTCAGAAGCACTGCAGGCTGTGCGCAAATGTTTCCTTCCATATAAGCTTGCTCCTCTTTTTTTGCTGAGCTCTTCTCCGGCTGCACAGCAGGATTAGTGAGTTGTTTGTTTTCTGGTATCTAAGGGGTGGAGTGAGCAGGACTTCCCTCACTTCTCCCCTTCTCTCTGCCCCCAGCTTCTTTTTGGTGCAGGACGGCTTTTTTCTGCATCCCCGCTTACGTCTGGCTGCCGGAGCAAGCGAGTTCCGCATTCCCAAATCCTCCCAGACAGGGATCGGTATATAAACGTGCTGATGCAACGCTTTCCCCTGTTTAAAATCTACTCGAGACCCCCGGCGGACCTGAAGAAGACACAACAAGGGAACGCGGGATCCAAGTCAGGTAAGCTGCTGCAAAGTTTGGGAAGTTTAGCACGGGCACAAGGAGGAGGAGGTTTAGGGCTTTTACACGGCGCCACGCTCGCGCCGCAGTTTTTACATATTTGCTCGTGTTGTACATTTCCATCACCCTGCCTTTGTCACTATATAATAAGGGGTTGTATTATTCAAAGAACACGTGCAGATTTATGTCTGGTCTGTCCGCACAGAGTGTTTAACGCGCCGCCGTAGCGTGCCTCTGCAAATGATCCATACCGCACATCCCTTCACTGGCTGCACACGGCCATGCAAATCTGCATGTTTGCTCCCCATGGCCGAACCCATATTCATATTCAACACTGAGATTTATCTGCTAGGTGGAACCGTTCGCTCTACTGGTTTGCTTAATCCGGTCTTTTTCCGATTATTAGTAAGCCGTGCTGGTCATATTTGACTTGGTGTTATGTAAGACATGCTACATGCTTTAGAGTCGAGCCACTTCCGCTTTAAGCCTGACTCATAAGACAGGGCGTTACTCTGGAATTTCAGCTTTGCAGCTCATCTGTTCAGCTTCTTAACATGTGACATTCCGTTGTGGATGTAGTGCAGAAAGGTATGAGCTTTTTTTTGTGACCGAAGGCTATTAGTCTTGCAGAAAATCATTAACAGACAGGAATATTAGCTGGTATGAATTTAATCTCCTCTGTTGCATCATAAAAGTTTGAAATAGTTTACACTGTCAGACATTTAGGAAAATATTACACAGTACAATTGATTCTGTTTTTGGCTGGTTTGGAAACATTTTTCATTTCTTACCACAGTATTGTATACACTTGTGTTTGGAGTGTTGTTCTAGAAAGTTGTTCTACTTAAATGTGTAAAGGTTGTTTTACATTTACAGCATTTAGCGGATGCCCTTATCCAGAGCGACTTACAACTGATACAGTCTTACAATGCAAGCAATTGTGGGTTAAGGGCCTTGCTCAAGGACCCAACAGTGGCAGCTTGGCAGCGGTGGGATTTGAACCCTGGACCTTCTAGTCCATAGTCCAGTACCTTACCCGCTAGGCTACCACAGTAAATCAGATCCCACAGTTTTACACTTCAGAATGGTTCTTAAAAAGGTTCCCTTTCACTACGAAGAATATCAAGGGTTTTTCTATGAAGAAACTTTTCACTGCTTCTGCAAGGTCCTTAAAATGTATTTAAATGATAGACTGATTGATAAATAGGTAGATGGATTTACTGATTGACTGATGGATCGATTGATGGACTGATAGATAAGATTGGCAGGTTGAAAGATAGATATGTAAATAGATACATTTAGACCAACATTACATTTACATTTAGCCATTTGCAACACGTCCTTATCCAGAGCGTCTTACAGTTGATACGGCAGGCAGTTGTGGGTTGAGGGACTAAGTGGAAGCGTGGCAGAAGTGCGATTGAACCCTGGACCTTCTGCTCAACAGCTCCTAGCCACTAAGCCACCACAGTCCACAGTATTTACATATACAACCTTCTAGACAGCAAATGACGCAGTGTTAAACCAAATAATCCAGGCAGTTTAGGGTTACTACCTTTGCTCATGGGCTCAATTGTGGTAGCTTGGACTTGAACCCTCAACCTCCCAGTCAGTAGACCAATACCTTAATGACTGAACTACCTCTGCACCATAGATAGATAGACTGAATGATTGATGGACAGAGTTATAGATTGATTGGTTTATTGATAAAGAGACAAATATAGATTGGTGGATTGAAAGATTAATTGATTGATAGTTAGATAGGTTGATTAATAGATGTATTCATAAATTGATAGACCGATATATTGAGAGAGAGAGAGTGTGAGCGAGTGAGTATTTTCTTGATCCCCGTGGGTAAACTGTTTTGTTGCAGCAGCAAGCAAGGCACATCGAATTACGCAAATAGTGACAGACAAGCATTTCAAGACAAAAATCTATTTAAAGTGACGTGGTCATAAAGTAACACGCTGAATGATAAAATAAGAATAGAACATAAAGAAGAACAAATGTAATGATATTTATATAAAATAAATGATATCCAATACAAATTTAATCCAATGAAATACTGACAGAATAAAGTAAGATAAAAGAATTTAGTCTAAGTATGTGTGTTTAACAGTTGTAAACCTGCCCCGAAATTCTGTAAACTCTACTTATATTAAATAGCCTATCATGTTAACCAGAGTAATTTCATTTCCACTGATGTTGGCTGGTGTGGTATCAGATATTTTGTATTGTTCTTAAATCGATAATCACTCATGTTTTAATTACTGATTAAGGATTAAATCACAGTTTGAAACATTGATTTTTACTCCTTGAATTCTCAGTTTTGTGGCACACTGGCACTGTAGTTGGCGCTCTCCTGACAACTGAGAGCCCCGGGTTCGAGTCCTGGCCCTCCAGGCACTCTGCTTTCTTCTCATGTTTCAAAGACAGGTGCTAGGTCATCCCTAAAGTGTGTGTGTGTGTGTGTGTGTTGTGTGCAAAGTCACTCATATGCCATAAGCTTCAGTATTACTGCCTTGTGCCCTGTGTTACCTAAATTGGATTAAGCAGGTATGGAAAGTGAGAGAGTGAATTCTTGAATTCATTCACAAATCTTTTTTTTTTTTAAATAAAAAAGTCACCTTTCTAACCATTCCCTCAGAAAACTTTGCTTGATGGAGTATGAGCTATAATTATTTTTTCTGTAACATCGGTCTGTACCTGAAGTCAAACATTTTAATACTCCATCTAGAACCGACAGTACCCTACGTAGTCCCTTGCTGTATTTTCATAGCTCATTTATGCCTGTTAATGACTTGTTCATCAGTTGTGACTGTCAGAAACAGACCAATCCATTTATTTCATAAATGATGAGGTAAGGCCACGTGGTTTTGAGGTAAGGTTGAGAGAATGTTTTGCTTTCTAAATGACTGTGAGATATCTTTGTGTGCAGTGACTGTTGACTGCAAACTCCCACACTGTGGTGCAGCATGTTGGGATGGTGAAGTGTCTGAAGTGCCTTGAAGTCGTAAAGGTCACTGTAATTATGTAGCATTATACACAGTCTTGTAATGAAACTGTTTTGCAACCGAAAGCCAGTGCGCTTTCATTATTTCCAGATTTTCTTGACCTCGTTTCACTGTGCACAACATGTCGGAAGTGAAACTGGTTTTCAGCTTTATTAACTTCTCACTACATTTTATCTATTAATGGGATTTTTATTATTTAGTCATCTACAGCTTTCAGTGTTTCTAAAGACACAAGAACACTCAGTACTACCTGTGAAAAATGCACATTTTCTCACCAAGAACGTTCTGAGTGGCAAATGAAAGCACATATTCCACATGTTTTTTCTGTAAAATAGCAGTTTAGTTAGCATAGGTTGGATGGGTTCTGCCTGTGTGTTTCTGTGTCCATTTCGAATGGAGGAGACTTTGCTGAATAGGTCTGTGTTGCTGGAAAAAAAATGTGCTGATCTGGGATATTTTTTCCCTTAGATAGCAGTAATTTTTAAGCCACTCGATGGTCTCATCCACCACAGTTTGAATGTGAACAGAGTGTGGTGCAGTATAATGCGGTCTGATCCCACCATGGAACTGTTACAGTGGATGGTGTTCAAGAAAAGTCCTGTGACACTGCTAAACAGGACAGGCTGTGAATTTTACAGTTAGAAATCCTAGTATTTTTTTTTTTTTCATCTTTATTTTCCCACAGATGTTCTAGATTTATGTTTCCCTGCTGCTGAGATTCTTATTTGTTCTTTGTTAGCTTAAGAGGGCTAAATTTAGCCAACCCTGCTACAGAGTACAACAAACCGACTGGATTTGACTCTTTTATTGATCATATTCTGAAGGTGTTCTGATGAGTAATGCTTGAAGGAATATGGCAGTGAGAAAAATCAGTCCACATATTCAGTGTGTGATGTAGACGTGAGGTTACGTAATGCAAAATCGAAAGCGCTAAGCTTCTCTCACGTTAGCAGTGCTAGCATTGAATCTCGAGTGCAGAAGTAAATAAGCAGAAGCTTAACACCACACTGTCTTGAAGGATCATTTGGAGTTAAATTATGCCAGTGAGTTTTGTCAAGCCTCACTTTGATATTGCGTTCCTGGACAAACCTTTGTCTAACCTAAGCCTGGATTATGCGTCCCTCGAAATGGGCTTTTAAAGCTTATTCAAAATTTTTAATGCGTGCAGAATTACTGCTAATCTTGTCAGTCATGTGAATGGGTGGATATTTGCTTTGCTGATCGGGTTGAGTGCATGGATGAACATGTTTTAAGAATATATTCAGAGTTCAAACAACAGGCTGATATAATGAGCAATATTCAAACTTCGTACACCAATAGTATCGCTTTATTTCAAAATACTGTTTTGTGGTACCAGGGACGGGGTGCGAGGTGAGGCTGTCTGAGACACAGCAGTAAAGCAACTGCATTTCAGTGTAGTAAGGCGACGGCAGCGTTCCATTTTTAGGTACAGTTATTTACCTTCCCGGTTGTGTGCTTGACTAGAGACTGTTCTAACCCTGTTGTTGTATTACGAGACTTTTTTGCGCAAGTTATTTCTGTTTTGTGTGGATGACCTTCTGCTAATTATTAGTAACAAGCTGTAAATGTCATTTGTAAGTGTAAATGCCTGTCCTATTGTAAGTAGTACTCCTTTGTTTATCCCCCCACTACCTATATATTCTCTCTTACCTGTAACTATATAAACTGGTTCACATTAATTCATCGAGTCTCTGTTTCATCTGGTATCAATACAGTTTTGGCTTCTGTCAAACAAAAGTATCAGGTCCATCATACCATCCTCTTCAGTGTTACAGCTTTCCCCTACACATTGTCGAACAGTACATTACAATTTTTTTAATAGTTATTGTGAATTTCCATACACAATTCCTGACACATTTACGTATTGTTTGCACACAGTTTTCTTGTGAAAATACCCCGTATATTTACTTTACAGTAACATAAAAAGACTATGCGACTATGGTCATGTCCGGTCAACATCCATTTCGGTCAACGACCTGTTTCACAAAACATAATGCGATTGTTAAATGGAATAAACTATTCATGACCTTAGTAGTGTTAATAAATCCTTGTTTTAACATCTCACATAGTTCTATATGGACAGTTCTGGTTTGCATATGGACTAATTATTTCAGACTGAGCTCCCCCAATAAATAAACAATAACAACCACAATTATGTATTCAGACCTTGGATAACTGTAAGGATCATGGTGTGATCCGTTTAATCTCAAGGCGTTAATTGAGAAACTAAATATATGCAGGGCTGAACGGTGGCTCAGTGGGTAGAAGTGTCGCCTCACAGAAAGAAGGTCCTGGGTTCGATCTGGTTCCTTTCTGTGTGGAGTCTGCATGTCCTATCCGTAGCCTTGTGGGTTTACTCCGGCTGCTCCAGTTTCCTCCCACAGTCCAGAGACTTGCTTTAAGTTAACTGATTACACTAAAGTGGCGAGTGTACGAGTTTGAGTGTGTGTGCCCTACGATGGATTGGCGCCCTGTCTAGGGTTGTTCCTTTCTTGCTCCGTGTGCCGCCGGCTCTCCCACAACCCTTAAAAGGATTAAGTGGATAGGAAAGTGAATCAGTAAATATATGCAAAGTCATAATATGCAGGGTGTATCTCTGAAGATGTGGCTTTCTAAAACCCAAACCCCTGAATTTTAACTTGACCTTTTTGACTTTAAGCCTTTAAGGTGGCAGGCTATATAGGCAGTATGGAGGAACATATTCTGCCATAGGAGACTTGTTTTTCAGTGATGTCTTTGGTAATTTCAGTAAAATAAAACCATGTCACATTCTGCATGTGTTAAAACAATGTGGCTTCAAAGTAAAGAGTGAAGGTGCTGAAACAGCCTGGATGCTGTCCAGACCTGTCCCAAGTTAAGCACATCTGGCTGAATATGAAGTGTGAAGTCTTAATAATACAAAAAAAAGAATCCTCATTCAAAATTGTATCACTTTGTGACCTCAGTACATCAGTAAGGTGACGTAAAAGCAGTAAACACCACAGGGTTGCAGGCATCACATTCAGAATGAATGTATTTTTACTAAACTCTTGTCAAGTTGGACAGGTAAAACATTAACTAGCTTTTTTGCTCTGTATTCAATGAAATATAGGTAAATGAAAGGCAAATGAGGAAATCTGTTTTCATTTGCATTTTTTGCATTCTTCTACTTATTATTCTTCTTTCGGCTTCTGCCTTTATCAGGGGTCACCACAGCGAGTTAAACGTTTCCACCTCACCCTGTCCTCAATTTAAGTCGATTAGATTTTTAATGCTCACCACTAAAGAGGTGTTATACTATATGTACACTCAAAAAATTCCAGTAGCCTATCCTTTGCCGCTGCTGTTTTATACACAATGCAACGTGAAACATAATGTCTGTTCAGACCACGTCCGACTGCATACATGTCTGGGGTCTGAAAAGACTATTATCGTTATTATGAAGGTTAATACTGTACTTAACCCATATGTTTACACTGCAATATACATTAGCTTAAATAGTGTTGTAATAACAGACTTAACAGTGCAGACTCTGGAGCAGAAAGTTTTATTAAGCACAATGCAGAGAAGCGAGCAGAGATATGAACTAACGTGCAGCCGCTAGGGCTGCGCAAAAAAATCGATACAGCACTATTTATTTTTGTAATATACTCCATTCATTTTCAGAAGGAAGGAAAGAAACACATTGTAAATGGGATGTAAACTACAATCTCACTTCTGCAGATGTTGCAGAGTTTTGTGTACAGAGTCCAGTGTTTTGACTCAATTTGTTGGTGGAATTGTCAATGTGATGTGCTGTGTTAAGAAAACTGTGCACTAACTTTTATTTCAGCTGTTTTTATATTTTTAGTGAACTATGTGGAATATCGTAATATATCGCAATGTGCATCGCCTCACAATGTATCGTGATCCATGTATCGTGGTGCGTGTTGTATCATGAAGTACTTTTCGGTTGCCACCCCTAGTAGCCACGTGAGCCAGCGTGGGGTGAAAGAGCAGCAAAAACAGTGAGTGTGCATTAGTGTGAGCTGTGTGTATAAGTACGGTATGTAATATGGTGTTGGGACAACATCAAGATTGCATAACGCGCAGATTCATAGATCATATCGTGGACGCTAAGTATATATTAATATTTGACTCAAAAACATCTACTGTTCTGATAAACCATGAATGTCCCAAGCTTTCTGAAGTACTCCTGACAATGCTTAAGCCAGGCTTGTGTGACCTTGAGATATTCAGTGTTTACTGTTAAAAACACTTCCTCTTGGCATGTCACAGCCTTAGCTTAGTCTTCCCTAGAATACTGACTGGTTACCACTAAGCAGTTCTCGTAAGCCACCGCACGTATTCCCTGTCCTGCTTGTGGATTTTCTCGGTTGTTTCTTTGATAGCTTCAACCCTTTTGGAACTTATATTTACCTCTTGTGCTTGAAAAACCTTTGCTTGTCTTTTTCATCTCTGCAGCTCTTGTTGTTTTAAAAAGATTTTCCATACAACAGACTAGGGATGTCTCGATATTTTCTGGGATTTTATTGATAACGATAATTGGACAATAATTTGGCAGTGTGGGTCTAATGTATTCAAAAGTTGTTTGAACCCATCTCTCTCAACTGCCTGAAACGGCACCATGTCTTTCGTGATGTAATTGGTGACAGCATTTCTGTCTTACCATCTGTTGCTTCTTGTCGTGAGGCACTTTTATTTGCAGAATGATTCCACTATGGTTTGCTGAGTGTGTTTTTGTGCTGGTGCCTTGGCTGGTTTAAGCCTGCCGTGGACAACGGACTCCCAAAGTTTGTCATAATTTTTATATTCTGTACAGTGGTTAGTTCGCAGATGGTGAAATCAGTTAGTTTTCGAGCTGTCCTTAATGGCAACCGGTTTCTAACATAGTTTGCAGATCCATCTTTTCAAAGCCAAGCCACTTCTAACGACATGGAATGCAAGACTGTTCAGACATTTTTTATTTCAGTCATGTGCTTTTAAGTAGAACTCTAGCTTGGTTTGTGCACATGTGCAGTAGTCTAGCCTACCTGGATACATGACACAGTGAATACATGAACTCTTAAGGCATGTTTTTGACTGTTTTTTTTGCAGAGTGACCTACTTGATAATGTCAGCTCACATTTCTTTAAAACAATAATTAAGGTATTTTCGTAGACAATACATATCGCACGCCCCTACAGCAGACATGTAAAGATTATTTCATTTTCGCTTGTTTGTGAAATTCATTTAGTACGTTTATCAGGAATGATAAATTTAGACTACCGTATTTTTCGGGCTACAAAGTGCACCGGGTTATAAGGCGCAATATCAACGATCGGCTGCTAACGGGTATATTTTCATACATAAAGCGCACCAGGTTATAAGACGCGTTAAATGAAACAAAACTCATAAGTTCCCTCGGAAGCTCAGTTTGGTCTTTTCCTGGCGCAGGGCGTCTTCTTGCTTCCTCCACTTCCGTACCATTGATTCGTTAATGTTGAATTCTCTCGCAGCTGCTCTATGTCCATGTTGTACTGCGTGACTGATAGTGTTGAGCTTGAAATCCGCTTTGAAAATAAATGAATGAATGCACGTACCCTAATGCTGAAGCACATACCTTATTACTCCGCTATGCTGCGCACTACGGTGGCCGTAAGCTTCGTAATTTACCAAGTTATCTATGAGGAATAATCTAGATATCCTGAATTGAGTTATCCAGTGGCTATTCTAGTTGTGAGCACTCAGATTTATGACTTTCTCTGTGGCAACTGCTTCGCCTCTTTATATGCTGTCAGATTTAGAACATTGGTGAGAAGCAGGGAGTTGTGGATTGGGATATTAATACTTGATTTTCGAGAGGAAGGATTACATGGTGGCTGAGTGCAAAATATCTGTCAAGCAGGTGATTTACTCCACCGGAACCAGAACCCATGCGAACGGAGCCATTTTAGCGGTGGGAGAGGGATAAGTTTGAGTAAGTTCAAGTTAGTGACTGTGGTAGCCTAGCGGTTAAGGTACTGGACTATGGACTAAAAGGTCCAGGGTTCAAATCCCACCTCTGCCAAGCTGCCACTGTTGGGTCCTTGAGCAAGACCCTTAACCCACAATTGCTTGGATTGTAAGACTGTATCAATTGTAAGTCGCTCTGGATAAGGGCGTCTGCTAAATGCTGTAAATGTAAATGTTTCAGAAAGTTTAGGACTGTGGTAGCCTAGCGGGTATGGTACTGGACTATGAATCAGAAGGTCCAGGGTTCAAATCCCACTTCTGCCAAGCTACCACTGTTGGGTCCTTGAGCAAGACCCTTAACCCACAATTGCTTGATTGTAAGATTGTATCAGTTGTAAGTCGCTCTGGATAAGGGCGTCTGCTAAATGCTGTAAATGTAAATGTAAATGTAGTGAGCATAATGCCCTTGCCAGTGAGTACCAGCTCTTGTTGTGCAACTGAAACCTGCTCAAAAACTCAGCAAAACTCTATTTCACTTCCCTGCTGCACTACCGCTATGGGAAAAACCTAACATCCCTGTCGCATTAATTGAAACAGATTAAAGTTTTCATATCTAGCACAATTCTTTGCTCCATGACCTTGTGATTGTGCTGTTGAAGGAACTCCTTCAAAAGCAATTAAACTAATCTGTCTTTCCTGCTGATGGTGAGTAACATGGTTTGGTGGTTGACATTGTACACCGATGTGAGGAATTTTTCCAGTGCTAACACCACTTGCAATCATTGATAATTTTAGTCATCTTTTGTTTTTAACTGCCTAAATTACCCACCTCCTTGGAAACAAAGAGAGCACTATTCAACGTTTGGGCTGCATGAGGATATGTCTGACCAAGGGCCTTAAATCACCCCCCTGTGTGGAAAGCATTCTGCAAATTACTTGATATCAATGTCCATTTAACTGCGCTCTGTCTAACGGCCAAGTTTCTCAAATCCTACGATATGGAGATTCTTGTGTTTGTACTGTAAAGTGTCTCATAGCATTTGGAGCCATGATCCACAGGATTGACCCTCTTTTAGTAAAGTTAAGGAAAGTTAAGCCCTCGCTATTTCGCTTGTCATGGGAAGCATCAGACTTCAGGCTGTGCATTCAGCAGATGTGTGGTACAAAGCCTTTCTTGTTTATCCTTTTGGATTACCCCTGGGTGTTATTTTGGGTTTGGTCTTGTCTTGGGATTTTTACTGGATGTCTGATTTGGCCTTAAATAAGCTTTGCACGTGAATCCTCCTAGATCTGTTTGGGACACATTTATGGAAATAAAAAAAAAACTATTTTTTTTCTCAATTTATTCATAGCCAATTCTGTTGTCACCTCACCACATGCACATCCCCATGCCTGCACATGCCTCCTCCAATATAAATACACACACCATACAGCCAACAGTGGATTTCTGCAGAGAGCTGTTACAGGGCTGGAGGACCATATTATGCTTCCCAATATCCTTTTGAAACTTGGGCTTGTTCCTGAACCAGACATTAGGAGTCACTAGTGCAGCAACAACCAGCCAGCTCTCCCTTAGACGTGGCCAACTGTGTCTGTAGAGCATGACCGGGTCGGTCATAAAACTAAGTCTTCCTTGAGGTGGGCTGAAACGCCACAGTGTCTCTGACAGTGTTTCTATTTTTCCCCCCAATATTGTGAACTGTATTAAGGCTTCTTTCATAAAATTTGCTTGTAACAAGGCCTTGCAAGATCGAAATGTTAAATTTCACTTTGTTTCACAAACTGGCATACCCTCCCTCACTATAGAAACAGTTAATTTTTTGGATGAGATGTTCCATGCTCCAGCTGATGAATATTTAATGTGGTTCTGACAACACATTTAAATTTGTTCATGTGTTTAATAGAAAAGTTTTACCAATATGGGTTTTTAATGGCCAGTGCCAAAATTGAGAGCAGGGTAACTGATGCCAAGAATAGAATATAATGCTGATATCACAATTTTTTTTGCAACTGATAAAGCTAATAATAATGATGCACAAAACTGCTGAACTTAAATGTACATTTATTTAAGCTATAAATGTGCTGTCTGTGTTTGCCTGATGTTCTTTTTGTTTTTTATATAAATAATCAGCATCTTGTTTCTGGAAAAAAAAACTGAAAATGTGTAAATACTTGCAAAAATCAACAATGTTAGAGTAGAGCACATGGTAGCAGCATATTTTTGTTTTTAATCCCAGTTCCAATTAAGAGCAGCAAGTTGTAATGCTGGAAACAAAGTTTTCATCTTCTCATAAATGGCCCCACCCTCACTGAACATAGTGGGGCAAAAAAGTATTTAGTCAGCCACTGATTGTGCAAGTTCTCCTACTTAGAAAGATGAGGTCTGTAATTTTCATCATAGGTACACTTCAACTATGAGAGACAAAATGAGAAAAAAAAATCCAGGAAATCACATTGTAGGATTTTTAAAGAATTTAATTGTAAATCATGGTGGAAAGTAAGTTTTTGGTCACCCACAAACAAGCAAGATTTCTGGCTCTCACAGACCTGTAACGTCTTCTTTAAGAAGCTCTTCTGTCCTCCACTCGTTACTTGTATTAATGGCACCTGTTTGACCTCTTTATCTGTATAAAAGACACTTGTCCACAGCCTCAAACAGTCAGACTCCAAACTCAACCATGGCCGAGACCAAAGAGCTGTTGAACGACACCAGGAAGAAAATTGTAGACCTGCACCAGACTGGGAAGAGTGAATCTACAATAGGCAAGCAGGTTGGTGTGACTAAATCAAATGTGGGAGCAGCATATTTTCTTACAGTTTGTAGATGTAGATTGTAGATTCACTCTTCCCAGCCTGGTGCAGGTCTACAATTTTCTTCCTGGTGTCGTTATAAGTTTCTTTTATACAGACATACAAGACCACTGATAATCTCCCTCGATCTGGGGTCCCATGCAAGATCTCATCCCGTGGGGTCAAAATGATCATGAGAACGGTGAGCAAAAATCCCAGAACTACACGGAGGGACCTGATGAATGACCTGCAGAGAGCTGGGACCAAAGTAACAAAGGCTACCATCAGTAACACACTACACCTAGAGGGACTCGGATCCTGCAGTGCCAGGTGTGCCCCCCTGTTTTAGCCAGTACATGTCCAGGCCCGTCTGAAGTTTGCCAGAGAGCATATGGGTGATCCAGAAGAGGATTGGGAGAATATCATGTGGTCAGATGAAACCAAAATAGTACTTTTTGGTAAAAACTCAACTCGTCGTGTTTGGAGGAAGAAGAATGCTGAGTTGCATCCCAAGAACACCATACCTACTGTGAAGCATGGGGGTGGAAACATCATGCTTTGGGGCTGTTTTTCTGCAAAGGGGACAGGACGACTGATCTGTGTTAGGGGAAGAATGAACGGGGTCATGTATCGTGAGATTTTAAGCCAAAACCTCCTTCCATCAGTGAAAGCATTGAAGATGGAACGTGGCTGGGTCTTCCAGCATGACAATGATCCCAAACACACCGCTCGGGCAACAAAGGAGTGGCTCTGTAAAAAGCATTTCAAGGTCCTGGAGTGGCCTAGCCAGTCTCCAGACCTCAACCCCATAGAAGATTTGTGGAGGGAGTTGAAAGTTCGTGTTGCCCCAAAACATCACTGCTGTAGAGGAGATCTGCATGGAGGAATGGACCAAAATACCAGCTACAGTGTGTGTGCAAACCTGGTGAAGACTTACAGGAAACATTTGACCTCTGTCATTGCCAACAAAGGTTATGTTACAAAGTATTGAGTTGAACTTTTTGTTATTGACCAAATACTTATTTCCACCATAATTTAGAATTATATTCTTTAAAAATCCTACAATGTGATTTCCTGGATTTTTTCCCCCTCATTTTGTCTCTCATAGTTGAAGTGTACCTATGATGAAAATTACAGACCTCTCTCATCTTTCTAACTAGGAGAACTTGTACTATCAGTGGCTGACTAAATACTTTTTTGCCCCACTGTACTTTTAGCATCTCTGTTTCCTGCATTACCACTTGCAGCTCATAAACTCAGACTGGGATTAAAAAAATTTTTTACACTATTTTTGAATGTTAGTCTTGTGAGTGCAGGAATCAGTCGATACCGATTTTCCCTTTGGCATTAATGGGTCAGGTTAATTGGCTGGCCACTAAAAATAAGTAAACTATAAACCCAGTTCTGAGGCATTATGAAGTACTGGGCCAAAATGACTTTGCCCTGTTGTGCTGGCATGCATGATGGCATGGAGTACAAGTTGTCAATCACATTTATAAACTATGATTCATAGTTTTGGGCAAACAAATTAAAATGCTTCGCTAACTACACACAGACTTCACAAATAATTCACAAAATAGCTAGCAGTTTGATAACACCAAACATTTCTTGCAACCATTTCCTGAATGGAAACATGCACTGTGTATCTATGGGTCATTATTTGTGTCGTGACTAACTCTAATTCATCACTGTTTTCCATAACATGTCCAAAACAATTTAGTACAGAAAGCAGAATGAAAGTGTTTTTGAGGTTTAATGTTGTGTAATGAACACACTTTTGAACAAGTACACTATATGAACAAAAGTTTGTGGACACCCAAAAGATTACATCCAAATCATGGGTATTTTTAAGGAGTTTCCCCTTTCTCTTTGCTGGTTGTTTTTCTAAAATGCTTCATTCCAATAGATTTTGGATTTAGATTTTGGAACATGACTGTGAGGTCGGCTTCTGATGTTAGACCTCACTTTTGGCAATCCAGTGCATCTTCAAGGTGTCTGATGAGTTGAGGTTGAGATTCTGTGCAAGCCAGCCAAGTTCTCAATCAAAGTTGGCAAACCAATTCTCTATGGATCCTATGCAGGCCAGAAAATTGAAAAAACTGACTTGTTGGAAGTGGAAACGTGCAAGTGTGACATATTGAGAGTCACTGGGGGTATCAGTACAAGCCATTCTGCTGTCAACTATTTGTCAATGGAGAATCCAGAAATGTATGCTTTATATTATGAATGTGTTACAAGTCAGTGTTGCTGAAACTAATTAGAAGGGGTGTCTACAAACCTTTGTCTATATTGTGTATCTTTAAAGAGCAGGTCAGCCACAGTTTTTTATTTTATTTTTATTTTTATTTTTTTTTTTGCTTTTTGCATCTTATTATTCTTATTGATAGATGGTGCAGGAGTTGATTCGCCCAGGAGTCGGTGGGTTGTGGATTTTTTTTTCCAGGACTGTGAAGGAACTGCACAACACTCTTATCCCACAGATATGGACTGTTTAAAACAGTTTAAGCGTTGAAATTATGCGTTGTCATTTGGTGTTGTTTGAACAAACATGCTAAGTAAACTTACACAGATCACCTGTGACTCCAGCCTATAGAGTCTGTGTGGCCCTTAGGCTTAAATAGCTTGCTCTCTGTTTTAAACTAATGTTTTAATAAGGACCTTTTTATAGCAGTTTCGTGTCATTAGCCTGCATCCTGCTGATCTTGATCCTTTAGCAGTTTTTTTTTTTTTATTATAAGTTTGAAAATGATGTTCCTCAGATCATGTATTTCACGAGAGTAAGCACAGGGTTATATTTGGAATGCAGTATAATGGTCGGTATAAGGCAGTGAGTGACGGAGGGCAGCACGTTCTGTGGTACAGCGCTCTATAGGGCTCTCTGGCGAAAATCTAAACAAAGGGAACACTGTTGTGTTCCATTTATTTTTCCAAATTATTCATGCTGTCATCGCTTGAATACATGCTTGTCCTGGCTGACCCATATGGAGTTGAATTTGGAAACATACTTCAGATGTTAAGGAGGGCGATTTGCATTTTATCCAGGAAACAAGTCTCTGTAAAGGTATTTAGTAAGATGGATCATGTATAGGTGCGTTAATCTATTGCACTCCTCCTGTTTTACTACACTGAATTACAGCTGACTTTGTAAAGGGAGGTTCACATTACAGTTTGTCTGCTCAGCAACTGCAAGGTTGCAGATATGCAATATTAAATACAGTATCTCGAGTTAATTTAATAACTGAGGGTCAGACTGTAGTCCCCACTTCTGCGTTGCAAAAATTAAATTTGCTCGAATACACGACTGATTTATGTTATCGGTTTAATGACTTGAGCCATCTGTGAGCTGGATGTGGTTTGGTAGAGCAGACTAAACACTATCACTGAAGCTCTCCCGGCGATGGCGGCCCTGACTCTTTCAACATTGCTAAGTGGTATTATGACAAACACATCAACAACCTGGTGCATTCTTTTCTTTCAAATACAAAACCTGACTGAGTCAAGCATTTAAAACAATTATATTGGCTTACATTGTGTTCTATTGCTACAACAATCCTAAGTGAACTGAACTGAAGCTAAATGGGATTTTTCAGTCAGACATCTAATGCACTTTTGAAAACCAGAGGGTGCAAGCATAGGTCATATGGTAGGGGTGGGCAACAGACGATATTTTATCGTATCATGATACATTTTGTTTTTGTGATTAGGGGTGGGCGATATGGTAAAAAATATTCTATCACAGTATTTAAAGACATTTTCACGATACACAATACATAGCCAAAATGCATCAGTAACGACAGATTCTTAAAAATTACTATTCAAATATTATCCCATACTTGGTGATTTTTATTCAAAATGTGCTGCACGTCATTCAGTTAAACAGGACTAATTACACAATAACAATATTTATCACAATACGATAAAATATCGTCATATTGCCCACCCCTAATTATGATAGACAGTATGCTTGTCTGAGCATATATATTATATCGTCAGTGCTTAAAGAACACTGATTAGCTGCATGTGTCATTATAAAGAGTGTAATTAGTCCTGTGTAACTGGATGAGGTGCAGCATATTATGAATAAAAATCACTTTACTAATTACGGGATGATATTTAAATAGTAGCTTTTAAGAATCTGTCAATACCGATGCATTTTGTCTGTGATCAGATGTATCGTGATGAATAAGGTGTATCGTGAAGACGTTTTTAAATACTGTGATATAATATTTTTACCCTATCGCCCACCCCAAAAATATAGCAAAAAATATAGCATATCTTCTTTTCTACAATGGAAGCACTGTATGTAGCACTGTCACCTCACAGCGAGAAGGTCCTGGGTTCAATACACAGGTGGAGTCTGCATGTTCTCCCCATGTTCGTGTGGGTTTACTCCAGGTACCTCGGTTTCCTCTCACAGTCCAAAAATATATGTTAGGTTAATTGTTGCCTCTATAGTGCCCCAGTGTGAGTGTATGTGCCCTGCGGTGGATTGGCGCCCTGTCTGGGGTTGCTCCTCTGTGCCGCTGATCAGGATTAAGCGAATAAGAAAATGAATGAGAGTTATTGAGAGAGCACTTATTTATCTTTGTAGTTAAATCTTAATTTCTAAGATTTAAGCACCATTTATATTTCTAGTTATTACATTTACTTTGATTGCAGGGAACTAAAGGTTTTTTTTTTTTGGTTAAAAACTAGAGATGCACCGTTTGCAATTTTCTCAGGTAGATTCCGATTGTTTAACATTTGATCAGCCGATTCAGATTTTCTTTCTCTCTAAGACTTATAAATTACAGCATTGCAACAAACATTTTTGTCCAACTTTTCTTCTAATGGAAACTTCTTCATTGCTAAAGACAGTCAGCATGGGCTGCTGTCTTGTGCCTGGCTCTGCACTAGTGCTAGCTTCAGCTTTCACCTCTTTGCTTTTGTTAGTTTTGTCAAATTCTACATATTCAGTAGGGTGATGCTGTTTTAAATGTTGAATTAATTGCTTTCGGAGTTGTTACTCCACGGCTTATTTTCATTATGCGTGTATTGGAAACAGCATGCTTTGAAGAGCTTCCATGCTGCAGATATGGCTGTGTCCAAAATAAATTCTTACTCCCTCTATAGTCTCCCTACTTACTCCTTAGTCACCTAAACTCTTCCTATCTAGTGCATTACTAAGTAGCACTGAAAACGTAACTGAAATGTAACACCTCTAAATCATGAACATGCGTCAGCAGCAGTCTCGTAAACAAACCAGGGGCTGAGCCGTATACTTTTGTTGTTTAAAGCTCCATACACATATGAACCAAATTCTGAATTAAAGTCAGTGAAAGCACTGTGCTGTTTTGTGTGACTGTGTTTGTCACCATCATGCGTTGCACAAGTAAATGTGACTACAGAATCGGTTAGGGGATCAAACTGACAACTGGTCGAGTCCGGTTACCAGCTGATCAATCGGTGCAGCTATATTAAAAACGTATACAAGAAAATATGCTTTGCATTGTTTACACTTCAGAAATAAACAAGGAATGTCTTTTATTGAATGTAAAAAAAAAAAAGTGACAAAATCAAATCGTGAACTCAGTATTGTGAATCAAATCGATTCGAGAGCAGGGTGTATCGTTACACCTTTACTTGTTTCATTTATCAGGTGCAAAACCAGAGACTTGTGTAACCGGCATTCAGAGCAGACAAGAAATGAGCACTCGGATTCCTTTGTAGGCTTTATTTGCAGAGTTTGGTCTCATTAAAAGTGGGCGTTTTTTGAAAAGCAGCTTTGGCGCGGGCCAGTGGTGGAGGCTGATGACATTGTGCTGTTCCTCTGTGGCCACATTCCAGTGTTCTGACACAGAGAACAGCGAGCAGGCCGGTTTGGGGGAAAGTGGGCAGCAGGCGGGTTTTGGCTGGCTCCTTCTCCTCTTCTCTCCATGGAATAAAGGGGAATGTGTTTGGGTCTACTTTTGTGTGTGCTTTTCAGCTTGGCTTCTGCAGTGCGAGAGAGAAAAATATGGAGAAAGCGTTGCCAAAGTGTCAGTAAATGGGAGTATGCTATACATGCAAAAGAAAGGGTGGAGAGGGAGCTCGTGCGACATGTGTTGTTTTTGTGGCACGGTCGGACAGGAGGAGAAGAACAGGGGAGAGGTAATGGCTAATTAATTATAAGCATGTGTTTGAATGATCTTACTCAATGAGCATGCAGACGTTTATCACCGACTGACCGGGGTGATTTTTCTTGAAAGTGTTTGACTACTTGTGTATGTGTACATGCATGCAATGGGGTTTAGCAAAAAGTGCTCTACTAAGTAGTAGAACCATGGTTGAGGGACTTCCGTTCCTTGTCATAAATATGTTACAACAATTATATTCTAATTTTACACTTGCGGTGAATTCCTCTGAGCTGTGATTAAAAGATGAGTCAATGTGCTTCATGTTCCGCCGATTACAATCACCTGCCCTGTGTAGGCACTTTAGATGGTGGGCAGGGTGGACAGGTGACCAGTCTGCAACTAGGCAGCCCGCACTGTACAATACTCAATGCGTGTTGTGGACACCTGCTTCCTATAACTGGCATTTCTGTGACCTGTGCCATGGTAGATTTTCTGATGATTTGGATGGAATGGTCTCCATTAATTTTGCACATCAGTGAGCCTTGGGGACTGACACTTGCTGTTTTGTAGTTTGACCCAAAAGTTGCTGCTTGGCAGAGGTGGGATTTGAACTTTGGATGTCCTGGTCCATAGTCGAGTATGTTAACTGCTAGGCTACAACAGTCCGGTTTGACCCTTTTCAAAGTCACTCAGCTCTTTAAGTCTGTTTCTCTAGGAAAACGTGTTCAATTCTCATGAGACTCGAAATATTTAAAGTTTCTGTTTAAGACAGAGTGACGAAATTATCCAACTTTTCTCATTGTCACAAGTAGATTGAGGGAAGAGTTTCTGAGCCATTCTCACTTAAAAAAAATGATCACAATTGTTTAAACATAAAACATTATACATTATAAAAGTGTATTTGTAGTGGTTCATTTGCAGGGTTATGTGGAACACTAAAATAAAGCAAAGTGATGTTCTGTGTCTCAGCTGTTATATATGTAATTATGTAAATGCACTTAAAAAAAAATTCACATATTAATATGTTGACTCTTGCTAGTTTTTAGTCAATTTATGTCCAGTTACCAGCTAAATGTGCTAAACCACAGCTCTCCTACAGAATGGCTTACACTTTCCCTCATGTTAGTCCTCATATTAGCTTTTGTATACAATTTATCTGTTCCTCTTATCACAGCTCGTCAAAAATCTGTGTGTTAAGATTCAGATTTTGTTAAATGGCAAAGATTAGAATCCAGACCTAAAAACTTCACACAGTCAATGTATACATCAACTGGTAGCATGAACGCTAGCAGAGGGCGTGAACAATCAGTGACACAATCGGTATGTCAGTAGACTGTCTCATTATCCAGTCTTGGGGTTCCTTTGTTGGTTAGAAAGCTCTACATAGAGAATGCCCTACATAGGAAGTAGGCAGCAATGGCACTCACTAGGTATTGAGACAGACCCGATGAATACTCGGTAAAAGCGGTGGTAGACTCGGGTCAAAATCTCCCAAATAAAAACTCCATGTGCATTTTTTAAAGAAGGTGCAAATGTGAACATAACACCTGCACTGTAGAACCGAGCGCCTTTGTCCACTCTGGTTGTGTTTTGATCGTGTGTTAAAACATCATGTTCTTGATAAATTATTATTATTATTTTTTGTTTTGTTTTTTTGCCATTTTCTCCCTAATAATTTGGTTGCCAAATATTTGGTGCATCCTTACTTCTAATGCCTTTCAGACCTTGACATGTGCAGCTGTAATAAGATCAGTAGGGTTTGTTATTCAACCTGTGACTGGTAATAAGGTTTTGGTCTCAATAAATGAATGTAATTATTTAATATTGGTTAATAGGGGAGTAACAATGCATCGCGATTCTAGTTTGTTACGCCATCCAATGCGTTTGCATTTATTGAACACCAGAGGGCGCACGGATGCATATTCCTGATTTCTGGGAGATTCCTGATGCCGGAGACTGTTAAAATTTTTATACATGAAAAGTACACTATGTTGAATTGCTATTCTTCAGAAATAAAAAGGCATGTTTTCAGTTGATTGTTTGATACATGGTAAAGCTAAAATTTTACAACTACGAGTATAGTTTTAAAACTCTGTTTCTAGTCATTTATTTTAATTGCAATTACAACACATTCCAAAATATGGGGGGCAAGTTAGGGCTAGTAATGAGCTGAAAAGGAAATAATGAATTGACTTCAAACAGGTGATGTCAGCAGATGATTATAATCATGATTTGGTACAAAAACACTATTCACAAATGGTTGTGTCTTTGAGGAGCAAAGATGGACAGAAGACTTCCAGTTTGTCAACAAATGTATGAGAAATTTATTGAAATGTTTAAAAACATGTTCCTCAAATAAAGATTGGAAGGGATTTACATATTTTCTCCTCTACAGTGGATAATATATGAAACAATTCTGGAGGAATCTGGAGGAAGTTCAATGCATAAATGGCAAAGGCACAAGCCTAAACTGAAAATCTGTGATCTCTGATCCCTCAGACGGCACTGTATCAAGAACCGACATTCATCAATAGCTGTTATATAGCATGGGCAAGGGATTACTTTGGCAAACCTTTGTCAAGCACTACAACACAGAGTTACATTCACAAATGCCACTTAAAACATTACTGTGCAAACCTTATGTTAACCATGTCCAGAAGTGGCTTTGGCTTTTCTGGGCTCGGAGGCATCTGGGATGGACCATCACACAGTGGCTATGTGTATTGTGGTCAGATGAATCAGTATTCCAGATTTGTTTGGAAGAAATGGATGCAGTGTTCTCAACAACCAAAAGCTAGGCTCTGTCATGGTATGGGGTTTGGTCAGTGCTCTTGGTAAAAGTCATATACACTTCTGTGATGGCAGCATTAATGCAGAAAAGTACACTGAGATTTTAGAGCAACACAAGCTGCCTTCAAGACGACATCTTTCCAGGGACAGCCATGCATTTTTCAACAAGAAAATGAAAAACAAACCAAATCAGGATGAAAAGGGCAGAAATATACAAATCCCTTCCAGTCTTTCTTTGAGGAACTTTGTTATTAAACATGTCAAAATTTTTCTCACACATTTGTTGACAAACTGGAGATCCTCTGCCCTTCTTTGCTCCTCAAAGACTCAGCCTTTTGTGAATACTGCTTTTGGACCAAATCCTGATTACAATCACCTGTTAACATTGTGTTTGAAATCACATCATTTAGTGTTTTATCTCATTACTAGCTCTAAATTGCCCTTGTCCCCACTTTTTTGTAACGTGTTACAGGCCTGAAATGCAGGAATGGATGTTTATTAACAAATTGACAAGACAAAACATGAAATATTTTGGGTTCATACTGTCTGCAATGAAATACAAGTCAGAGTAAATGTAAGAAACGGTGCATATTTTTTATTTGCATTTTCCAACTGTCCCAACATTTTCTGATTTGGGGTTATGATTATCTCAAATAATTGTGATTATGTGTAATAATTGTAAGGGTGTTGCTCATGCCAGTCTTGCTCATGCTCTGTGTTGCAGCTGTGGTGAAGGGCGTGTATGCCATGATGCCCGGACAAATCCCTGACCCTTCAGTGACTGCAGGCTCTCTACCCAGCTTGGGTCCCCTGGCTGGCATCTCAGCCACCACGCTTACAGATCAGCTGAAATACGCCGACCTATGCAGTTTGGGAGCCATGCTTTCCCCGCTGCACCTCCTGGGCAAGCTGAGCAAGCACCATCTTCCCATTAAAGCTGAGGTGAGGCATCGCTGGAAGGCTTAGATAAAGCATTAAAGTGAAACCTGCATTAAGCACCAGGACTTTAGAAATCAGTAATACTTAAGCGGATTGAAAGTCCAGAGCATACAGCAGCATTAGCTTTATTATCAGATCAAAGACCTGTATTAACACTCACCGATCACTTTTTTAGTTACACCTCATTGGTTCTACACTCATTGTCCATTTTATCAGTTCCACTTACCATATAGATGCACTTTGTAGTTCTACAGTTACAGAATGCAGTCCGTCTGTTTCTCTACGTACTTTTAGTTTTAAAACACCTCAGTGCCATTGCTGGATGTAAAATAGTCCACCTCCAAAAATGTTCAGCCACCAGCATCCTGTAGGCAGGGTCCTGTGAGCACTGATGAAGGATTGGAAGATGATTAACACATGATTAACGTCATAGCGGCACGCCTAGGCCGTCCCATTTCTAAGGCTCCTTTGTATGCAGCCGACAAATGCGGCCTTCTTTTCCCTGATAACGAAGGATACATCTTCGTGACCTAACATATCCCGAGTTGTGTTGTGCGCGAGGAGAACTTGGGGATATGCCGGGGTCATCGGAACATTTGGCTGAGGAATATACATTACTTAAATGTGAGGCTTTTTAAAACTCGAATAGCTAAATGTTAAAAAGCAAAAGCGCAACGTTTGTTCTTGTTTTGTTTTAGGGAGCAAGGATCAAACTGAGACCTTTATTAAACTGTGGGGGGGAAAACGAATACCAGTGCCTGTGGTGAAGCGTCTTCTCCTCCAATAATTGAAAAACCAAAAACAGCATAAAAACTAAACTCATTTTCTGGCTCCATTTTTTTTTTTTTATAAAGCTTATAGCTGTTTTGTGATAGGGTGCAGGCGGGAATAGCACTGAAGAGTGAGGGCGGGAACAGTGGTTCAGTGACGCAAACAGGAAATCCAAGGCAGAGTAGATCGTCTCATTTCGATCCGGCCTTTGCCGCGATCTACGCAGCCTTTCAAGGACACACCTTCATAGACCGAGTAGACCGCGCCCTTCGAAGGATGCAGCCTCTGGAATGGGATTCAGCCTCTGCGTGCCCGGAATAGGAAGTCAGCCCATTGCAGGTCCAGCACGGGTCATTGTTGTAGTGCTAGATGGTGACTGATTAATTTAGATTAAATTTTAAAAGTAATGGGTAACAACTTTCCAGATAAAACAATCAGACTATAAGCCAGACGAAATGACTTGTTTTATTGTTTACATTATGTACATACAGTGGGGCAAAAAAGTATTTAGTCAGCCACTGATTGTGCAAGTTCTCCTACTTAGAAAGATGAGAGAGGTCTGTAATTTTCATCATAGGTACACTTCAGCTATGAGAGACAAAATGAGAAAAAAAAATCCAGGAAATCACATTGTAGGATTTTTAAAGAATTTAAAAAACAAAGGAGTGGCTCCGTAAAAAGCATTTCAAGGTCCTGGAGTGGCCTAGCCAGTCTCCAGACCTCAACCCCATAGAAAATTTGTGGAGGGAGTTGAAAGTCTGCTCAAGAGTAGATCTGCATGGAGGAATGGGCCAAAATACCAGCTACAGTGTGTGCCAACCTGGTGAAGACTTACAGGAAACGTTTGACCTCTGTCATTGCCAACAAAGGTTATGTTACAAAGTATTGAGTTGAACAAAATTTATTGACCAAATACTTATTTTCAACCATAATTTACAATTAAATTCTTTAAAAATCCTACAATGTGATTTCCTGGATTTTCTCATAGCTGAAGTGTACCTATGATGAAAATTACAGACCTCTCTCATCTTTCTAAGTAGGAGAACTTGCACAATCAGTGGCTGACTAAATACTTTTTTGCCCCACTGTATATGATCAGAAAATTGCATCACCAGACGTTTTTGCACTTGAAAATTGCACAGGAGGTAGTGTTGGGCTGGCCACCTGTGGAATCCTGTTGAGCTGGGTTCGATCCTTTTCACCATTTACACTGAAATCGCATCCTATTTACTATTTAGTGTTCTATGTAGGGTGTTGGCCATTTTGTAGGGTTGTCCGTTGCTTATACGTACACAATTTTGTTACCTATAATGCACAGTAAATACAGAATATATAGAATAAAGAAATAAACCGCATGTACACTATTTAGGGACTAACGTACCACCGGTGTCCTTCGGCTATATTCGGAAAAAGATGACGGATACATACGAAACCACCGGATGAATTTCGTGTACAAAACATTGTTTAATGACTATTAAATGACAAACTGTTGATGATAATGTGTTTACTGGTGAAAATGGTGCATTTAATATTTATGTATTCGTCATGGTTTTAGTTCGTCAGACAAATGAATGAAGTTTTACGCTTGACAAGTAGCATTGTGAGCTAAATTAAAACGTCGCTAAACTGTATTACTTCGAAATCTTGTGACAGCACCACTGGGCTTGTTGATGTTTCGTTCGGCTTATGTGACGAAAGGTCAAGATAATTAGTTTCCGCTGTAATTAAGTGTTGTCTGAATTCCCTCGTTTGTGTCGCTCACTGCTACCCTATGTAGTGTACACAGAACACACTGTGTAGTGAACGAATAAACGAGTGGATCATTTCAGACATGCCCCCAGTCTCGGTGTAGTTGTATTTTCTCTCTGTGTGTGTTCGGTAGATTGATTGGCTACAACTGTTTGCACATTGGATTAAGTGATGTCCTGCACTGGACTGGCGGTCCGTTTTGGGTGCCTTGCACCACGTGTTTCTGGGATAGGGTTCAGATTTCTGAACGACTCGGTGGAATACCTAAAATTAATTTTATATCGATGATGTAGTGTATCATATTTGCTAAAGTATTTTAACGGAAAATAACGGAAAATTCCCGTCATGTCGTTGGCACACTAGTTCACATTACAATGTCTCCATCTAGTGGACAGCAACCAATTGCGCTTTAGACACCGAAGATACAATGGTACACTGTTATTATCTGAGGACACGCTTGAGCATATATATGGAAAGGCTTGTTCAGCATAAAGGGCGTGCAGAAAGACCTGATTTCTGTCGATGTTTCCATACAGTAGACCAGTTGTTCACAGTACTCGTCCACTGCCTTGAAGCAAAAGGCAACGAAACATTTGAGGAACTCGAGCTCCATCCACCTGGCACTGTTTGTTTTATACAAACCATTTGACCGTGTAATGGAGAGTTACACTTGAGCCTAATATTCCGGTTGCTCTGTTCTCCTTAGAAAGATGAGGAGGAGGAGAGGAGGAAAAGGAGACGAGAAAAAAACAAAGTGGCAGCAGCACGATGTCGAAACAAAAAGAAAGAGCGAACAGAGTATTTACAAAGGGTGAGTTTATTTATGTCGCCTTAAATATTACAGCTGTTTCTGTCGTTATTCACTTCAGCAATGCTGTATTGTGTTACTGCCTTAAGGAAAGCTATCTTAACATGATTACTTTGCACTCCGTGGTGCGGAAGCTTATTTTCAGTAAGGGGAGCTGTTGGCTAAAAGAGAATACACCTGCTCAATTCAGTTTCTCTCAGCTGCCCAAACCAGCTGCGGTAATGGACTTTGAAGAGCTATGAAAATTGCTGAGAGGGCTGAAACACAGTCAGACAATAAACACGTACACAGTTTCTGCAGATATCTGATGCTTTTTTATTTGCGCTTCTACTGTGTCCAGTACTCAGGTGATCTCAACATGTATTTATTATTTAATTTGTTTAACAAATTGCAGGGTGTACCTCTGACTGCACCCAGAGAATTCCAGGTGAGGCCCCTGACGCTGGCTATGATAGGTGTGGACAGAGTGCTTTGCTTAATTGCCTATGTCCATTTAATTATTTTCATGGATATTTTAAATTATTGATTTGTTATTATTGTAAATACTTTATTTAAATAGTTATTGAATGAATAATTTATTTACGTTAAATAAAATGTTAATAGTTCTCATTATGCCCACAATGGATTGGCACCCTTTCAAATGTGTTGTTCCTGCCCAATGCACTGTGCTGCCGGCTAGGCACCGGCTCTCCCGCGACCCTGTCCAGGATTAAGCGCATAAGAAAGTGAATGAATTAATATTTCTCATTATCTCCAGTCATTTGTCAAAATTACATTACCCTTTTTTTGAAATCACAGGATAATTCTCTTTTTCTAATTTTTCATCGTTGTTAAATGCTTGGTTTGGTTTCCTGAGATGTCACCTTACTTGCAATTTATACACAAGATAATGGATGTTTTTCACATGATAAAATGATGGCATGACGACAATCCGATAATATATTCCTTAAAGGAGCAGCCCGCTGTTCCACATATTTGCTCTGGAATCAGCAAACAGCTGGAACAGTGCTGCACTACAGAATCACTAATCATTATGAAACTGTGCCACCAGGAATCAGAGAGGTTGGAGATGATGAACTCGGAGCTGAAAGCACAGATTGAGGAGCTGAAGCACGAGCGCCAGCAGCTCATCCTCATGCTTAACCGCCACCGGCCAACGTGCATCGTGAGGACGGACAGCGTGAAGACCCCCGAGAGTGAGGCTAACCCTCTTCTGGAGCAGCTGGAGGCCAAATGAGGAGACCCGGAGACTAAGTGGTGCCTTTCCACATGTACTGTTTACACGTTAGCTTCCATACAGCTAGCAAGAAGCACTTAGCTCTGCGCTCTAAGACAGATAGAGAGGAATGAGTGAAGCACTCCACCGTGTACGCTTGGAGCTTAAGAGCCTTTGTGGAACCCCAACCCCTAACCTGCCACAAACGTACACGTTCCAGTAAGACTGGGCGATGTGCTGACACACTTTTTATTGTTTTGTTTTATTTGTGGTCATTCATTAACCCGAATAGGTTAATGCACCAACCCAAGAGCTTATAATAGGACCAGGAGTTCAGTTACAACACACAAAGCAAGGTATCATCATGCACGACCTGTGTCGGCCAGGAGACACAGGATTGCGGTTTGCCATGGTACCTCGGTGATTTGTACAGTGCTCTTTTTTATCTTTATGGCACAGAGTCATTGTTTGGCCTCAAAGTATTGTATTTCTTTCCTCCCCCTTTTGACGCAGGCGTCACGTATGCACATATATATGGACTGTTTACATCTTGCTGTACTATTAGTTATCTACAATTTATATATAAATATTTTCTGATTTTTTTATACTTGTACATTTACATTATATGGACTGTTATCACTAGATGTGATATATTTTATATTACTGCAGCAAATAGTTATATATATATACACATATATATAACCCTTTCCTTCTGTGACTTACTCGTTTCGTTTAATGGCTGTGAAGAAATGCGAACAAATGTTAAAACAGGAGTCGTTCCTAAATGGTATTTCACAATATATTATGTGCATTTGGGAAGTAAATTCTATAGTACTTAACAATTAAACCGATTCTTCTTCAGCTGTTTTGATTCGGTGCATTTTAAACTGGTAAACCTTGATCTGAAGTCGCAGTGTGGAGGATTTCTTTCAGCGCTGCTTAAGAAGGATGTTGGGAAATATTCTAAATCAATATTCAAACCAAATCCCATAAAAAGGTACTCTGTGGTGAGGGGAAAAAATCCTGTAAATTTTAGGAACTTTGCGTTGCCTTTAGGGTATGCTCAAAGCACATATGTTTGACTGAAAATTCAGCAAAAACAATATTCAGTTTTGCATTATGTTTGTAAATTGCCAGTTGACTTATCATTTAAACAGGAAGTTATCTGCTTAGACAAAATGGTGTAAACATTTATAAGCACTGTGAATTTTATTGGCACTCTAGTTGATTGTTGTTTTCTGTTCATAATGAAGTACAGTGGTACCTCGGTTCTCGACCACCTCAGAACTTGTTGAATTCGGTTCTCGATGCATTCTGACCAGAAAAATTAGACTTGGTTCTCGTCATTTGCTCGGTACTCGTTTCCAGCTGAAACTCGATTCACGATTCGGTACACAGTGATTCAGACTCACAATAGCTCTCTCCCAGTGAAGATCTGCACTGTGTTTGTTTTATTTATTTTTATTTATTTTTACATCTACAGCACTATATTCTTAGTGCAAATAAGTCTCCACTGACCTAAAAAGGATAGCATTGACAGCCAACCGAAAAGGAAATCCTGTCCTGAATCCTCCAGAACACAGACTGCAGTTAGCATTAGCAGCTATGCTAGGGCCGATGAGTTCAACAGAGTAAGTGTTTTCACTTTCAATCCATTACTCACAAAATACACACACTAGATTTCTCAACACGATATTATAAAATAAGATGCAGGTTAATATTTTTGGCCAACTGTAGGTTAATTTTAAGGGTTTTTTTTTGTTTATGCCCTGCTATGATACAGTATAGACCGCTCTACCAAACACTCAAACTTCTCAGTTTATCAACTTGTGATTGATTTGTTGGAACATATCTCACCAGTACAATACAAATCCATTAAGACATGGAAGGTCTTATACAGTGTGGACTTTGTGTGGGTCTGGACCGGATTAATACAATTTACACGATTCCTTATGGGAAAGTTTTGCTCGTTTTCGGTTCTCGACAAGCCTTCTGGAACGAATTAATGACGAGAACCGAGGTACCACTGTAGTCTGTACAAAGTGCCTGCAATGAAGCAGTAACGAAAAATGAACAACACATGGTGTAGTTGTGCTTAATTTGACACTCGCTGACTCTTTCAGGACTCCTGAGTTCTGAAACTCAGGTAGAAAAAAGGTCTCCGTAATGGTCAATCGAGATGGACGTTGACCGGACAATCTCACAGTCACACAGTAGTTTAAATACTTAGCAGTGTTTGATTTTAAATGATAATACTAATTAAAACACTATGAAAGCATTTATACAGTTATTTATACAGTAATTCTAATCTTTGTATCTTTTATAAATATATTGTGATTCTCTTTTCTGTCAGCAGGTGTCGCAAAAGTTCGCTTATACTAATTTTCTAATTTAGATGTGAATTAGTCGTATATAACAAATGTTTTTATTTCCTGTTGTCATTCTTAACACCACGGCGGTTAAAGTGGGACTGTGGTAGCCTAGTGAGTAAGCGGCCGGACTATGGACCAGGAGGTCCAGGGTTCAAATCGCACCTCTCAGGCTGCCACTATTGGGTTGTTGAGCAAGGCCCTTAACCCACAATTGCTTGGATTGTAAGACTGCGTCGGCTAAATGCTGTAAATGTGAACGGACATGAACAGATGGATGTTAAACAGCGTATACCTGCAAACTGGACTCATTTTAATTAGATGGTGAAAAAAAACAAAACTTTTTTTGCTTTAATACAGGAAAAGGTCAAATCACATCTAATTTGGTGATAAAACTAGACAAGAACACATTTAAAATGTTTACTTTGCTGCTCTGGTCCAATTCATACAACTGAGTACCATTTAAACAAATCTCAACTGAAATGCTCTCATTAGACATGAACACCAGAGACGGCTATGGATTTAAAGTCAGTTTTTAATCAGAAAATTGCGGCAGTAAAAAATAACATTCCACTGAGACTCTGTTGCCAAGTATATAACTGTGGATATCAAAATAATCTGACTCGATAGGTGGCTGTACATTTCATTTTCCCCTCCAAAGAAAATAGCACTGATATTACAGTAGATACACAGACTGGTCAGTCAGATTACCGCCTGCACCCCGCGTCACTGACTGGTTATGCCGATGATACAGTAGGACTACTTTCTCTTGTTCAATACTTCGACGGTTTTTCTTCCATAATGATAGTAGCTGTAACCAGACGCTGTGGTTGTGAGTGCAGTGACAAACCTATAACAAGGAGAGAGTTTGCAGAGAATAATAATGAAATGCCAGAGAATGAGCCACTTATAAGAAAACGAAGTACTTGTAAACAGGATGAAGATCACTCACCACAGCGATTGCAACAGAACACTGTCAGTGTAGTGAAAGATGGGGGAAGCAAGAGACGCAGCCACCAGAATCAGCTGGATTGCAGTGTTGAACTAGAACACAAAGACAGTTACTCAGTTTTGGGGGAAATGCATTCTTGTCGTGACTTCTAGCCTGTGGTGGGCTGTGACTGCAGACCAGAAATACAGCCATAGCTCACCTTTTGATTTCCTACTATAACATATTTAATACCTTGACCCACTATTCAGCTGCTAACTAAGACCTCTATAATGAATGTTGTTTGAATGCATCTGGAAAATCCAAAGAAATTGAACTCTGCTCCAAGCGTGTACTGGCATAACATATGTTATGTTTACCTACGTCCTCCACTTCCCTCCTCTCAGTGAGTAACGACCCTTTTTATTAAGTGGTTAATTGACGTAATAGTTGTTTATCTTGTACACTCACCGATCACTTTATTAGGTACACCTCCTTGTTTCTGGGAAAATGGGAAACCTGTGTTTACATGACTCAGGCAGTAATCAGATTTCTAGCTTGCAACCGGCCAATAATCTGACAGAAATATATGACAAACTTCAAAATTTCATATGAAATAATCAAATTCGTTGTTTTCTCGAGTATATACTGCGTTTCAGTCGAAGGTGATCAATGGCTGTTTCACTGCCTTTAATTCTGTGGGCGTTTAATTCAAGGGTTGCCAGATCCTGTGGGGAAAAAAGCCACCATTGTCAATGGAAAAAGAGGCAAATGTGTCGGGTTAGGGTCGCGCACATTCACGGACTAGGAAAACTGCTTGAAATCGGGTAACTGGTATACATGCTAAGAGTAATCCGATTACTGGAGTAAAATCCAGGTCTCTAATTGATTTCTTTATCTGATTTGTAGCTCGCAGTTTTCTGTATACATGACCACTTGAATAGTCAGATAACTGCAGAAATCTGACTATGATTGGATTATTAACTGCATGTAACCACAGTCAGTGTCAGTGCAGTGCTGAGAATGATCCACCACCCAAACAGTACCTGATCTGTGGGGGTCCTGACCATTAGAGAACAGAGTAAAGGAGACTAACAAAGTATGTAGAGAAACAAATGGACTACAGTCTGTAATTGTAGAACTCAAAATGATCAAATTTACAATGGCTGTAGAAACATGGAGGTGTACCTAATAAAGTAACTGGTGAGAGAGACATTTCACTGGTCAATGAATGCAGGTTGGACATCAAACAGGCACGACTAGCACCCCATACAGGATAAATGCTTGTCTGTGCTCTGTGAATTCAGTGTTACGCTGTGGACACTCCCAATCCCCGTTGATTCTAACCAGGAAAAGTAAGGTGTAAATGTTGAGTGGGAAAATACAGAAGATGTCATGGGTTAAATCCAGTACCTTGCTTATAAGGGTGGGTTTAAGCTGGGCAGTAGTGTAGCACGGGTTGAAAAACTTGCTCAGAGTTACCTGTTGGGTAAAGAAAAAAGTGTTAGAGCTCATTTGTTGAGCAACTGTGGTTCTTCTACAGAAATTCTTCTCAAAGAATGAAGATAGAAACGTGAGTTTTATACAATTACTCATACAGTTCAGAAATGCAACTGACTAGAAACGATGACTGGGCCAAACAGGTGATCTGTCCAGCTTATCAATTAATTATTCTTCACTGCTGACAGATGACTGAACCTGTTGTTGCGTAGTTCTTGATATGAAGTCACCAGCCTTTCTAGAAGATCATATCGTATTTCTTCCATATACCAACTATTGAAAATAAATTATTTTATACATCCCCCTATGATGCAGCCACTTTCTCTGACTGCTTTCCTGAGTTAGAATGACATCAGTTCAGATGAGATCAAAAGCATGACAAGTTACAAATGATGTAAAATATTCCCCCTGCTTAAGCCAGTACATGTCCAGGCCCGTCTGAAGTTTGCCAGAGAGCATATGGATGATCCAGAAGAGGATTGGGAGAATATCATGTGGTCAGATGAAACTAAAATAGAACGTTTTGGGAAAAACTCAACTCGGCGTATTTGGAGGAAGAAGAATGCTGAGTTGCATCCCAAGAAACACCATACCTACTGTGAAGCATGGGGGGTGGAAACATCAGGCTTTGGGGCTGTTTTTCTGCAGAGGGGACAGGATGACTGATCCTTGTTAAGGGAAGAATGAACGGGGCCATGTATCGTGAGACTTTAAGCCAAAAAACCTTCCTTCCATCAGTGAGAGTATTGAAGATGGAACGGGCCTGGGTCTTCTTCCAGCCATGACAATGGATCCCAAAACACACCGCTCGGGCAACGAAGGAGTGGCTCCGTAAAAAAGCATTTCATGGTCCTGGAGTGGGCCTAGCCAGTCTCCAGACCTCAGCCCCATAGAAAAATGTGTGGAGGGAGTTGAAAGTCCGCGTTTGCCAAAAACATCACTGCTCTAGAGGGAGATTCTGCATGAAGGAATGGGCCAGAATACAGCTACAGTGTGTGCCAACATGGTGAAGACTTACAGGAAATGTGGGACCTCTGTCATTGCCAAAACAAAGGTTATGTTACAAAATATTGAGTTGAACTTTTGTTATTGACCAAATACTACTTATTTTCCACCATAATTTACAATTAAATTCTTTAAAAATCCTACAATGTGATTTCCTGGATTTTATTTCTCATTTTGTCTCCCATAGTTGAAGTGTACCTATGATGAAAATTACAGACCTCTCTCTTTTTTCTAAGTAGGAGAACTTGCACAATCAGTGGCTGACTAAATACTTTTTTGCCCCACTTTATGCATGTATGTATATTTGGGGGTATTGGTTCAATGTGTGTTTCTATCCTTGCCAGTATGGGAGTATTGGGCAGCATCACACACTGTCCACCAGCTTGTTTTCTTCCCACAGTGCAGCCTGCTACCATCACCTCCTCAAGTAAACGATGCACACATGCCCAACCAGCCACATGATGGAAAAGAAAACAAGACGCATCAGACTGGACAACACTTTTCCATTAGTCCAAGGTCCACTTGTGAGACTCGTGCTCACTATAGGCTCTTTTAACGGTGGGCAGAGATTAGAAAGTTTAACAGTCCGACCAACATGAAGTGACTTGATCTTTGAGTAGTCAGTCTTTTGGCTCGTCAGTGTATGCCATGCTTATATTTTGTACACCTTTTTTGGACGGGTTTATGGACATTACTGAAAGTACCCAAGCACCCATCAGAAAAATGTTCAAACATAAGACGTGAAGTTATGATTCCATTGATAAGTCACCAGCCTTTTATAATATACTATACTAATATATAATAAACAAACTCTAATTAATTTAGTTTTATTATTTAATGTCACTCTTCAGCACCAAAGGCCATTCAACGACAAGAACAAGGTTACATCGACACGTAAGGTTAAAGAGAAAGTTGTCATACATATCTCCGCTTGGGGGCCAAATTTAGGGTAATCAATTAACCTAATGCATATCTTTGGACTGTGGGAGGAAACCAGAGCACCCTGAGTAAACCCATGCGAACACATGGAGGACATGCAAACTCCACACAAAAAGGACCCAAGTCGCTCCACCCTGGGATCAAACCCAGGACTTGTAGGAATAATGTGAATCACTTACTTACAGCTGACAATAACTAAGTGTTGGGCAATGATACGTGCGTTTGCTTGGCTGTTTCAGTGGCCTAAGCACCGACGCCTGCAAAAAGTGCACATAATACATTTCCTCTGCACCCTGCCATGTCTACAACATCTAAAGTCTAAAGTGTCTTTGTTTTAATACATTTTCACACCTTTATTTCCATCTGCAACACTTCTACAAAACCTACATAGGGACAGAAGATGAACTACTAGCAGCTGGTTACTAGATATGCTATATGCAGAACATCAGTTTTATTATCTTGATGGTGCTATGCTATCCTTAAAACAAAAACAACAGACACAATAACGTGTGCACCTAACCCTATGTGCATTTATCCTAAGCACAACCTGCTAGCACATATTCCCAAAATCACGATACACCTCCTTAAGGAACAATAGCTTTATATACAGCATTCCTTAGTTATTACTCTTGAAAAACACAACTGTGGTGATAAGAGGTTTGTCCCAAACCTAATCAACTAATTTCCCACATCATCTGGATATTGAAATGCAGCTTGATGCTGACAAGCAAAGTAGAAAATATTCTAGTTAGCAACCGAATATTACATTTAGTCATTTAGAAGACGTCCTCATCCAGAGCGACTTACGACACATACAATTTTTTTCAGTCTAAGCAATTGTGCTCAAGAGTCAATAATGGCAGCTTGACAGATGTTTAAAAAAACCCAAACAAACAAACAATCAAACCCCTGTTTACCTGCTAGATGACATGATAACCTTCCAGATTTAGCAACCCATGAGTGTGCAGGATCAACAGGCCCAGTTGCAACATGTGTGCCTCCAATGACCAACCGTATCCAGGCTAGAGGCAGCCTAACAGGGTACTAGAGCCTACTTTCAATAGTCTGTTTCTCCCCCCAAAAAATGATTCTTATCTAATATTGTAATCACTTACATACATCATCCTTACATTCACACACAAAGTTTCATTCGATCCCAACAGCTCCTTCTTGGTGCATTTTTTTTTGTCAATGAGTGTATTTGGCTTCTGTCTGTACAACCTATTTATTCTTATGTATTGTATATTTATGTAATTTAACTTAATTCTACGCTTCCCAAGGAGGTTGGATCCCTTTTAAGTTTTTGTTCTCCCAGGATTTCATCCTTTTCATACGCAAGGTGTTTTTCCTTGCTACTGTTGCCCTAGGCTTTGAGACACTTGAGACAATGTTCTATTGTAAAATCACTCTAGAAGTAAAGTTGATGTATCTACCAAACAAACAGTGTCATAATGACTGAAAGCAGGAAGGTATAGACTTACTGGAGGTGGGACAGTTTTGTACCGCACATAAAAAACTGCAGCAATCAAGGCAACGTCTCTTGCAATCACCAGTGCTGTGAGTGGAACTACAGAATAAACAAAACACAGGTTCTGAGAGTCCAACAACAATAGAGTTACAGCACCATCCATAAGTCTTAGGCCACCATTAGATTAGACACACTGTTGTTTTAGTATGACATATTGAGCGTATATAATTGTTGCCCAGTCTCTTTATTAGAATACAACCAGAAAATACAGGAAATTTATAAGCAGTATTAAAAACACTGGGAAAAAAAACATCCAGAAAAAAGCTTCCATGGGGTTTAGTGTGACCTCCCCTTACACTTGCGCAACAGCAGCGTCTGACAGTTTCATTTGGATGCCAAGTTGACCCTTCTACAGGAACCACTTTTTCATGGTGTACATGGTGAAATGGCTAAGACAGGTTAAAGGTAACACAGAATGCAATGAAGATCAGTGGAAAGGTTTATTATTGTGTGCCAAAATCCAAGTTTGAAATTTGTGGGTCCACTCATCGATAATGTGTTATATTTGGTCATTATACCATTGCTAAAACAACAAATCTAATGGTGGCCTAAGACTTTTGCAGAGTACTGTATATTATTTCACACTGCCAATTTGGTCTACAGTCTTCTATTAAACAGACTATTGTCAATTACTGTTAAAATGTTAGAGTGGGATTATTGTAGTATTGTTGTAACATTAGCCTCATGAATGCACAGTGTTACGAGTTCTTGCTGACCTGGAATGAGTTGTGCATAAGTCAGACTGATGTATAGCACGCTAACAAGGATCTTATCAGCCAGTGGATCCAGGGCACTACCCAAAGCAGACTTCTGGTTAGGCCAGTTCCGTGCAATGTAGCCATCTAGCTGTGTAAAGACAGCGTACAGCAACATTTTACTGAATTACGCAAGAAAATAGCCTCTGTCTTCACTTGCCCAATACTAGTTCAACACACTTACCATGTCAGTTGCTCCGGCCAAAGCAAAGAGCCCCAGTGACAGATGGAAGTACTGTTCTATAATCAAGTAACCCAGGATAGGAGACAGCAAAATCCTGGCTATGCAGAGGATATTAGGGATTGTCCATGGATTTTCATACTGAAAAAGATAAAGATGACCCAGTGTATTAAAACATTTGATGCCATGGACCGCTTGTCACTCGCCATTCACCCTTTCATTGAAGTGGAAAGACCATCACTGATCAGATATTATTTCAGAGTTGGACTATTCTCAGCACAGCGACAATGATGTGGTATTGCCATTCAGTATACATGCATCAGTAGCAGCAATTTTGGTTGGCTATGTACATACTGTCAAACTCTGTGATACGAATGCACATCGTTCTGGGAAAGTGGCATAGAAGAATCCATTTACATGCTAAATGTACATTTACATTACATTTAGCAGACACCCTTATCCAGAGCAACTGATACAATCTTACAATCCAAGCAACTGTTGGTTAAGGATCTTGCTCAAAGACCCAACAGTAGCAGCTTGGCAGAGGTGGGATTTGAACACTGGACCTTCTGGTCCCTAGTAGTGTTGCACTGATACCGTATTGATGCCGATGCTGACACTTACATGCAGTATCAGTATCGGAAATAGAGAGCACCGATAAAGCTCCACTATTTTGAGGGGTGGCTGAAATATAAATATAAACAACAATTAAAAAGCTTAATAAGATTACCGCTACTAGTGCTTGTCATTGCATTATGACAAGATTTTTTTTTATGGCTCTAAAACTTTTCAACTCAACCAGTAAATACTATTATGTCTAACTTACCGTATTTTCCGGGCTATAAAGCGCACCGGGTTATAAGGCACAATATCAATGATCAACTGCTAACGGGTATATTTTCATACATAAAGCGCACCGGGTTATAAGATGCATGAATGAAACAAAACTCTTAAGTTCCGTCGGAAGCTCAGTTTGGTCTTTACCTGGCGCAGGGCGTCTTCTTGCTTCCTCCACTTCCGTACCATTGATTCGTTAATGTTGAATTCTCTCGCAGCTGCTCTATGTCCATGTTGTACTGCGTGACTGATAGCGCTGAGTTTGAAATCCGCTTCAAAAATAAATGAATGGATGCACGTACCCTAATGCTGCAGCACATACCGTATTACTCCGCGATGCTGCGCACTACGGTGGCCGTAAGCTTCGTAACTTACCAAGGCCATGCTAAAACATTTTGACAGATTTATGAGCGCCGTGTACCATCTACAATCGGTTCTAGGTCAGAAAGCACAACCAGAATTAATTCATACATTAGGCGCACCACATTTTAAGGCGCACTGTCAATTTTTGATAAAGTTAAAGGATTTTAAGTGTGCCTTATGGTCCGAAAAATACGGTACTAGATGGTATTTGTGATACAAACACTGCCTTTACCAAAATGAAGGCACGCCAATCTATAAAAACTGGAAAGCTATAAATTTGAAGATTATAGGCACCTTTCGAGGAGTTAAGTTGGATAGAGTTGGTAACGGTACTTGGTATCAGCAGATACTTGAACATCAGGTACTGGAAGGAAAAAAGTGGCATCGGGGCATCCCTAGTCAATAGTCTAGTAGCTTAACCGTTAGGCTACCACTGTTCCATCCATTATTTTCTATGGAAAAATCCCTACCTCATTCTGGCCCCTACAAAAGCTCACCTACTCTTATCAGCTTAGCACAGTGCTGCAGGAGATGTGCTCGCTCTCAGGCACATGTATGTATCATAAGTATGTGTGTTTGTCACTTATATCTTTGTGTGCCTCGTATGTGACGTCACCTCTGATGTGTGCATGCACTTCATATACACTAACCAAACAAATTACACCCAAAACATGGGTATTAGTACTAAGTCCCAACCTTTTCTGTTTCCTTTGTTCTTCTAAAAGGGCTTTACAATAGATTTTGGACCATGACTGTGGTTTCTGATATTAGACATAAGCCGCGTTCACACCAAACAGTTCTAGGGACTAATTTGGGATGAACTACCCCCCACGGGGCTCCCTGAGGAACTACATTCATTCCAGGGCTTTCTTGGTTCACATTAGTAGCACCAGTAGGAATGTATATTTCCCTTAGACAACTCAAAATCTTGTTGTATCACCTCCATCGCATATAGGCACAGTAAAGCCTGAACTTCACTGTCATTCCATTTGTCTGTGTTATTTTTTCCATTTTAAATGTGAATATGTGGTTTATATGGCTATCAATGTACAAAGAAATATTTAAACCTGGTGGTTGAGTGCAACACAAACATTTCTTTCTGGTCCAACCACTATCCTGTTGTGTCACTACGTCTGGACCAATCACTGCATATTTACGTCACTCAGGGTTCCTAGGCGCTGAGAAAAAATCCTGCCAAGTGTAGCTTCATACTGATAAGAAGGGAGTGGCAGGTGCAGGTAGAGGAAAATGCCATTCAGCGACACAATCTAGATCAGTTACACCGACACATATTTACTCAGTGTCGAATTTCATTTCCCAGGTTGCTTTTTCAGCCTGGCATTCATTTCAGCGGATTATAGGATTAAAATAACCCATGCATTCATTGTAGAAGGAAATCTGATACTTACAGCTCAGATACCAGAGTGTGACTGTACATTCTACAGTTAACGGTCAATGTAGACATGGAGAGCCTGTTGATACAGTGTATATGGTCTTATATAGTCTTGAGCACATCTGTCAAATGTTTTGTTGCCTTATAAACAACAACACTAGACTCGAACCGAATGAGGCTCAAGTGCTTGGAGGGGACTGAGAACCCAATTATGCTTTAAATATGCTATAACACACAATACCACAGTTGTGCAGAGAACAGTCCACCACCCACATACCTACAGTGCCTACTGAAAATCACCATACCCTGTCAAATACAACACCCTATTCACCATGGTTGGAAAAGTGCCTTCAAAAGAGCTGCAGGACAAAGTTTTGGAAAGGCACAAGTCATGAGAAGGACACAAAAATATTTCAGACTTTTTGTCTTTAACTATTCCTCAAGAGTACATTTACATTTCTTGCATATGTCTTTACCCTGAGCGACGTACAACTGATACAATCATACAATCCAAGCAATTTGTGGAAAAAGACCTTGCTCAAGGACCGAGCAGTTTCTGTTTTTAGCAGTGGGATTTGAACCCTGGACCTTCTGGTCCACAGTCCTGTACCTTAACCACTAAACCACCACAATCCCCGACTTACAACTGATACATACAACATACAGTCCAAGGAATTATGGGTCAACTTCCTTGCTCAAGAGCCCAACAGTGGCAACTTGGCAGTGCTGGGATTTGAACCCTGAAACTTCTGGTCAAGTGTCGAATACCTTGCACCATACAGAGCATAAGGCACAGAGAATTTACCAGTACCTCAATTGTGCCTAAACCGGATGGTCCCCATAAACTAGATATATGTGTAGGAGAATTCTGATCAGAGAAGATATCAAGAGGCCAGTGGCAACTTGAAAAGGCATTATGGCCGAGACTAGCAGATCTGTGCATGTAGCAACAATCTCACAAGCTTTACACAAAGAAGCAGCTTCTGAAAAAGTGTCAAACTAATACTGTTTACATATTGAAAACCACACACATCACACCACCCAAAATAGACCATATCTAATGTAAAGCATGGGAGTGTTTTTCTTTAGCAGAGTCTAGACAATTGGTCAGGACTCAAGGGAAAATAGATGCTGCCAAAATACACCCAAATTCTCAAGAAAAATCTGTACATCTCAGATGAAGACGGGCAGGTGTTTCAGCTTCCAGTTGAACAATGACTCTAAACACATCACCAAATAATCCCCACCAAGACAATACAAACAAACAAAAAACACGCTGGACTAAGGATTGGAAGGTGAACGTCCTTGAGTGGCCATATCTGCGTCCTACCTTAAATCAAATAGAAAATCTGTGGATGGAATTGAAAACAACAATATTTCCACTCTCCATGAAATATGACTGAACTTGAACAATTCTACAATAATTCCACGATTTGGAAGTTCAAAGATTGTACAGACCTATCCAAACAGAAAGACGTCTATAATAAAGCAAAAAGTATCTAGAAAGTATTAAATCATGGAGATTATCACTTTTTTAACCCAGTTATTCTTGAATATATGACTTTTATGTTTTAAGGCACACATGTTATGTAAAATGTATAAATGAAGCTGGGAAATATATTTTTTGGGTTTTAATTTCAGGTTGTTATAAAGTGATTATTTCAAACGGGTTTGTTGATTTTCTAAAGGAACTGTAGTTCTGTCATAGTTCCTTTATACAGACAGCTGAACATAACGGGCTTGACAGATTGTGCAATCATTATTTGCATATCTCTATGTACAAAGTGCACCAGATAAAACTTCCAATGGAAAATGGCAACTGAGTGCAAAACTGTATATATTTTTTAAGACTTTTACTTACCAGCTCTTTAAACTGTCCCAGGTTGGAGGAAAGAGAAGTGGATGAGGCACATTGGCTGGTTTCTGGACTTGTAGTTTTCTGATCATCTTTAAATTCTGGCTTTCCAGATGCGGTACAATATCCATTCGAGCTCAGCTGAACATCTGTATTAATCCTTTCACTCAGAACACGACTCAAGTTTAGGATCCGAGAGTTACAGCTGCGCAGCTTTGCTCCGATTAGGGCAGGATGGTTTGTCCTTCCAGATATTTTACTAATCCACTGCAAACTTGTAGAAAACCTTGGATCCACACATAGTTCTGTTAGGTGTACACACTGGAGTCGATGATTACCACAGGGGAAGTTGGTTTTCAGTCTCTGAAGAGGACTTGTTTTTGTTTTAGCAGGTATTAGATGTATTTTCTGTCGCCAGATCCTAGGTGACCCTTCGCAGTTGGGGACATGAGTGATCCGTGTGCCTGCACTGAACCTGAGCCGTGCTACGTGTAAGGGATTTCTGCACATTGCTAAGAACATATCTACTGAGATATACACTACCTTATCTCACAGACTAGGTCCACCAGATCCGCCTTAACTTCGTTTCTCATGTCGTTAACACGATTTTTACAGCGATCTCTTCATTAATTCGATTTGTGAAGTGCAATCAGTTTTACATTCACGCCTTCTATCTGCTCAACGTGGTTAAGCTGCCGTATTCCGGAACTGTTTTACGACAGTTGGAAGAGATATCATTGGCAAAAAATAGCACCAAAATATGAGTTATTAAGACTTTTAAAACGTATTCTTTTATAACTAAGGCAACCCGGATCCTTCCATCGGTTTAATTATTTCTGAATAAATGTTAAATAATAAATGTTTTGAACAAACAGACTCTCTCGCGTCTAGGATTTAAGGTCACTCCTGTTCGATTCCAAAACCATAGAGTCGACTCATACCCCATGTACTGGTAATCAACTGACTCGATTCCGAGAGTCGATTAAACATTCCAACAAAAACACCACAAAAATCCATTCTAAAAATACAGTCTTAACAATGTGCTTTTAATTTGACATTTAAAAGTCAATTTAGATCGCATCCCCTTGTTAAAAGGCTTGTGCTGATATCATAGATAAAAGCCTTTGGATATTTATTTGAGATCTGATTCTATTTATGTAAAATCCGTACAAATAATAGGGATACAATAAAATACATAAGAGTAAATAAGTGACCAGTTGTAACTAAACTCAGGAGCCACATCACCAATAGACAGCCACACACTTGAGCGGCAGTCGCTGAATGGTGAGGCTGTTTTAGCAAAAGCTCAGCCTCTTAGTTTTAGCAGAATTTTTCTAAATGAAAATAAACAAAATTAGATATAACATACACAATCAGCCAAAACATTATAACTACCTGACTAATATGGGGAGGTCCTCCACAAGACCTCTGAAGGTGTCCTGTGGTATCTGGCACCAACTTGTTAGATACTTTAAGTCCTACAAGTTGAGGCTGGGCCTCCATGGATCTGAATTGTCCAGGACATCCAACAGATGCTTGATCAGAGTGAGATCTGGGGAATTTGGAGGACACGTCAACACGTTAAACACTGTGATGTTCCTCAAATCATTCCCATTTGGGAATCCCGTTGCCTAAAAGGGTGCACTTCCCATCCAACAATGTTTTGGTAGTTATGACATATCAAAGTAACATCCACATGAATGCCAGCACCCAAGGTTTTCCAGCATCACACTCATGTTATTCACTTCACCTCTCAGTGGTTTTAATGTTAGGCCTGATATAAACACAAGATAAGACAGACATATCGAAGCCATTCTTTTTAATGTGAGTTTTATTTTTTCAAGAAAATATTTATATGTCTATAAGAAATATTTATACAAAGGGGACAAAAGTCAACTAGTGAGAATGCCTCTACAGTATTTTGCATTTTTCTTGAATTTAATACCAAGTTTTCCATTACAAATATAGATGACCCAAAACACACATCAAAGCTTTCTCAAGGAATGCTGACTGTCATGGGCTTTCCTCTGCAGTCACCTGACCTAAACCTCATCATTTATGGGGGCACTTAAAGACAGCCAAGCATAAGCATTCAGTAACATCACAAAATGCTCTTTGGAATATTATGAAATCATGCTGGGTTAACAGGAATCATCAGATTAATCAGAATCAATGCCAGCTCCACTGCATGAGTTGTTACAGGGGAACATACTAAATACTAATAACTTCTGAAATTTATTCAAAGAGTATTTTTTAATGATTCACTCAAATTGTTATGCTGGTTATATGATTTGTAATAAAAAACAAACAAACAAACAAACATTGCATTCAACTACAGAAAAATCAAAAATGCATTTTCACTTGTTGTCTCTGAAGTTTGTCCCCATTGTATATATCTATAAGAAGTACAAGACATCATGTTTAAAGGTCTCTATACAACAATAAATAACTGGAAATTCAACAAATATATTAAACCACATAAAAAACACAAATGTGATACAAACAACAAGAAATGATAAAAAATCCATGTCAGTATTTAGAGTACTGAAGCGTTCATTAGATGGTTTGCAGCTGATAAGTCCTCTGCCCCTTTTTTAGCAGGTAACCTTGTTCATTGAGTGCGCTGATAAAGCCCTCAAAATCCACAACCTGAAAGACATCACTACCATAACTCAAAGTCACTTTTAAAGAGCGCCACATTCTACAAATTCTAAACATCATTACCTGAATTTGAAGCTCTTTGGCCAGCTGTCGTAAATCCTGAATTTCAAACAAGGTTTTGTGGGTGCGCTCGGCGATTTTGTTTAAAGCGGCAACAAACTTCTTGACTTTGGATCTGTTGCTCATCCCAGAGCCGAGCTGAGACCGGTCAAAATCTAACCGGCCAAATTCATCAGAGTAGGTATCTGTCAGACTGGGAGAACAACACAAGCTTTAACATGAGACCTTTTAAACACCTGTTTTAGGAACCATTTCTGCATTTGCACAAAACAAAATGTAGGCATTTGAATAAAAATATTCTTATTGTTTGATTATTATCCACATCACAAGCACTCGGGTGGCGCAGCAGCAAATTCTCTGGTCCATCAACACAGAGACCTTTCGGGCCCACATGGGTATGACTGTCTGAGGGAGGGGAAGGTCATCCCCCACGTGCTGCAAAAGTGAACCCTATCGAAAGTTGTGATGGACTCATGGTACACAGGAACCAGGAGGGAAAATGCCACACCAAAATGGCTCTGTAGGAACACGGTGAATGTAACACCTGTGGGTTAGATTTATATATTGTGGAACAGTCGAGTTACCTGTGCTTCATAATCTCCACCACATCCTCTGCATCACTTTGTGTGGCCTTCTCTCGAAGCTCGAGGCGTGCTCTTGCCTAGAAAGCATAAGCAAAATAATGGTGCTTTCAGGGTCAGATACTGAACTAAGCATAAATAGTAGTGATAGTGGATTAATGCCAATTTGAAATAATTGCCATTGGCCGATATGTCCACTACTTAAAAATTGTGGAAACTTTGTTTCCTTCATTAGAACTTCCAGCTCAAAACTGGGACTACTGAGCAACTAAAAACAAAGAGATTTGTTTCCAGCATTACAACTTAATGCTTTTGTGCCTGTGGTAGCCTAGTGTTTAAGGTACTGGACTATGGACCAAAAGGTCCAGGGTTCAAATCCCACCTCTGCCAAGCTGCCACTGTTGGGTCCTTGAGCAAGGCCCTTAACCCACAATTGCTTGGACTGTAAGAGTGTACCAATTGTAAGTCGCTCTGGATAAGGGCGTCTGCTAAATGCTGTAAATGTAATGTAACTGGAACTGGGATTAAAACCAAAAAGATGCCGATACCATGTGCACTATTCTAACATTCTTTTATTTTTTTCAAGTAATTAAACAAAGTATTTAAACAGAAAGAATGTGAAAATAAAAATAAATAAATAAATAAATAAATAAATAAAAAAATTTTGATATCGGCCTTCGGTCATCCTGCTCTCTAAATATATAAAACCACCTCATTAGGATTCAGTGACAGACATTCTTTGTGTAGACCTGCGTGTATCAGGATGTTACCTCAGTGAGGCGAATGAGGGACTCGAGCTGCCGGGTTGTGATGGGGGTGCTGTCAGCTGATTGGTTCTGTTTGCGTAGTTCCAGGTAGAAATCCTGCAGGACCTGAGCAGCTTCGACTGAGAGACTGGGGTGCACATAGTGCCGGGCGTAGCCCACATACTTCCGCAACAGCTGGTGAGGAATTGGGTCAAAGTGCTCCCTAGGATGCACCTAACAATATAAAATTATGTAGTGTTTAACATCCATCCGATCAATGTCCGTTTGCTTTAATGTTCCAGGTATTAAGGATTATAATAGGAAATAATAATCTGTCTTATATAAATGTAATTCACATCTGAATGACTGAAAACTAGTACCCCTGCAACACCCGCTGACTGAAAAGAGAATCACTGCTGAAGGCAGAAAACAACATGGTAATGTTTCTGTCATTTTCTGATTTATTCATTTTCTGAGCAGCATCACTACCTTGAGCCTGTCTGAGAGTGGCTTGTCTGAAGGAACCTCCAGAATGGAGATGTTGGACTCCTGTGTGCAGCCTCTGGTGACTGTAGAACTGCTGATCATGCCGTTCTTCCCTGCACGCATAGCCATGACGTGTTCCGAGAGCATGTGGTCATGATCCTCATTGGGTGTATCGAGAAGGATGAAGACCAGATCAAATCTGGACAGAAGAGCACTTCCCATTCTACACAGAAGAAACGTTGTTATAAATTTGCACTTTTTTAAACACCTTGTGTCACTGCTGAACAGGAAATAGTCCACCAACCAAAAATATCCAGCCAACAGCATCCTGTGGCCAGTGATGAATGACTAACATCTACATGGTGGACCAACAACGTAGGTGTTTAATGGAGTATACAGTGAGTAGTCACAATGTTTAAAAACTCCAGTCTGATCCACTTGTACCAGTGCAGCTCTAATGCACTTCCACATCAGTGCTGAGAATGATCCACCACATAAATAAATCCTGCTATATTGGTGGTCCGGGCGGCACAGTGGTGCAGTGGTTAGCACGATTAGAGAGTCGGTTCGATCCCGACTCTGGGCTCCATCTGTGTGGAGTTGTGCATGTCCTCCCTGTGTCTGCGTGGGTTTCCTCTGGGTACTCCGGTTTCCTCCCACATTCCAAAAACATGCGTGTTAGGTTAATTGGTGTTTCTAAAGTGTCCTTCGTGTGTGAGTGCATGTGCCCTATGATGGGTTGGATAACGACCTGGTGACATGCTCCAACCATCACCATGAAACTCTGGCTCTCACAAGGCCGATTATAAAAAATGGTGGAGAAAAAACAAACAAACAAAAAATAAAACAGAGAAACTTTGTTTCCTGCATTACAATTTGCAGCTCATAAACTGGAACTAAAAACAAAAGGTGCTGCTACCTTGTGTGCTACTCTAACATTTCTTTTTTGCAAGTATTCACACATTTTTTAATTTATTTTTTTCCCCAGAATCAAGAAGAGGCTGTTACCTGGTAATAAGTGTTGTTGTTAAGTGCAATAAATCTTTTTATTTAAAAAACAGACAGAGTGCAAACAAAGACAACACATTTATAGATTAAATAAGTTCATTTAAGTTCAGTAATTGTGTCTCATTTATTATTATTAGCTTTATCAGGTGCCAAAAAAGTGATCACAGCATTATACACTGTGTGGAAAAATAAGGTCACACACTCCAAAATTTGGTTGGACCGCCTTTAGTTTTGATTAAGGCACGCATTCGCTGTGGCATCGTTTCCACAAACTTCTGCAATGTCACAACATTTATTTCTGTCCAGAGTTCTATTAAGTTTTCCCCAAGATCTTGTATTAATGATGGGAGATTTGGACCACTGCACAAAGTCTTCTCCAGCACATCCCAAAGATTCTCAATGGGGTTCAGCTCTGGACTCCATTGGACTATGTGGTGGCCAATCCATGTGTGAAAGTGATGTCTCATGCTCCCTGAACCACTCTTTCACAATTTGACCCTTCTGAAACAGATGAACATCTTTTCCACATCCACAGGATGTGTCTTTCGACATGGTTGTTTACCAAATGAGAAGCTCCTCACTGCATCAGTTAGGGTTAATCAAGTCAAGTCATGTCAGATTTATTTATATAGCACTTTTTTTTTAAATAATGGAGCATTGTCTCAAAGCAACTTTACAAGTTTAGATTATCTCCTAATATCTACGTCCAATCCCAAACTGAGCAAGCCTAGGGCGACAGTGGCAAGGAAAAACTCCCTAAGTGTTATGAGGAAGAAACCTTGTGAGGACCAAGACTCAAAAAGAGACCCAACCTCCTTGGGCGGCGTAGATGATAAATCTAAGAATGAAACTAAAGTCATGGAGGGATAGTTCAAATAAAATTTTAAACATGCACATCGGCATTAAGTGGTCTGATACACAGACTGTAGGATCCTGAGTCTAAGCAGGAAAGTCGTTGGCAGCACTTCGTCCCCAGATAACCGGAGGAGGGTGAGGGTTACTGTCCTGTGGTGTGGTTAATAACTTGCTGCCAGCTGAAACATAATCACCAATGCAGTAATTATCCGATGGGAGGCTCTTTTTTGAACTATTTAACTAGTTGCTTAGTTAAATCCAGGTGGTGACCTTCGGTGAGCCATCGGTCTCCCGGCTCTGTAAAATATCTGCATCACCTATTAAAAACTCAGATCAGTCGACCCCTACTCAGAAATTAATAATGGTTCATTTAAATGTGCAGAAATGTCACGCTTAAATTCAGTTTAGCAGTTGTGTTGTTCTTTAAATTTAGAAATCAGCAAAACATTTCCTTTGACAATGGATCTCCAGACATTTGCACAAGTATGTAAGAATGTGAACCTGAAAACGTAAAAAAAACAAACAAACAACAAAAACAAAATTTTTTTTTACAACGCTTGCTTATAATGTTGCTTTCCATTAATTATTCTCAACATAAAGTAATACATGTTCGCCATATGTACAGCATGTAAGGCTCTGACAAAAAGCTTTACCACTTTTAAATGCTTACTTGAGGTTTTCGGACACTGTCTTGCCCTTATTGTAATGACCTCCTACTGGGTTAGCCGCAGCAATGATGGAAGTACGAGCTGGAAGGGAACAGACAATGCCGGCTTTGGCCAAGCTTATGGTCTGCTGCTCCATCGCCTCTAACAAAGCCTGGTGCTGACTCCCCATCTTATCAAACTCATCAATGCAACAGATACCTGCAGAAACAAAACAGAACTCAGCAGCTGTGTTTATTATGTTATTATATGTTTAATGTAGTACACTTACCTTGATCTCCTAACACCAAGGCTCCAGCTTCTAGGGCATAGTCTCCAGAGCCACTGTCCCGGGACAGAGAGACCGTCAGTCCGGAGGTGGTGGTAGTGTTTCCACACACATAGATACCACGTGGGGCAATGTTACATACTGCCTATAATCACATGCAACAAAACATGTTATTAATGAATTTGTTTTATAGCATATAACACTATGTAACACAAGTTTTGTTCCCAGCTTTTTAATGTTATATTCCAATTGCTTATGTCTAAAACAAATTAAAAATTGCTTACATTCATCATAAACTTCGCTTTTGTGACCACGGCAATGAAAATTATGAATTTTTATTATAGAAACAGATCACCAACAGGCATGCCGAAGTATGTTTTGTAGGCCTCACACATCTTAGCAGATGCTTCCACAGAGTACTTTTTCCCTCTTGTCTTTATAAAATGGCCACATACATAGCAAAATGCGTCTGCTGGATGTATGCAACCTCTTGATGCCATCTAAATTGACCAAGTTGCTGTGTACTGTAAGAAAAAAGGATGTTTCTCCAAACTCGATAAAAATGGTCAATCTTTATTCCATGCAGTATCAAAGTACAAGAGTGTACTGAGGATTCAGCAGAGCAAGACTGATCACCCGGTAGCAGAGTAACACACAATATATACATGTGAAAGTAGTGGTCCTTCCTAAGCTCCTCCTGTAATGGCTGTGGGGTGAAGTGTGAATACTGTCGTTATCAGAATCTGAATAGAGAATGAATTCACACCTGTCTGTCTAGGTCAGTTCCCCTTTGTCTGTGATGGCTGTTGCCCACTTACTATGCAATCCCAATCAATTAGATCATGTCTCTCCGTCTCTCAGGAAGGGCTATAGTGGCCCTATATAACTGTAGTTATACAGCTACCTACAATTCTGTACAGTCCCAGAAAGTTCTAGATAATTCTGGACAGTTCTAGAAACTTCTTGATAGTTCACACAATTCCAGAAGCTTCTTAAGTATCTTGAAATACGGCGAATATCCTTAAAAATGGATCAATTTCAAAATATCATTGTGCTGACCACAAAAGCAAAGTTTACAGGGAATAATAACTTTTGTCTATTCATTTAGGGTACAAACAATCAGGAAAACACACTTAACAACTGGGAACAAAATATTTTTTGAAAATTGTTACATGGTGTAATCAACTATTACAGTATGACAGCAAGCTAACATAAAACTTTTAAATAATCTTTGGATTGTCGTATAAATAAATACTCAAAACTTGATTTGCAGAACATTTTTATACATTAATCAGTGCCAAAGTTAGCACGTTAACAATGCTCAATGATGTTTTAACGGTGCTACTTAGTGATGGACCTATAGTTATGGTTTGTATTCAAAATGGTCCCTTGTTCACTATTCCTTATATTCTATATACCATATTGATTCCTATTGCAATAGGAGTGGATCAGACAGTAGTGCTGCTGGAGTTAGTCCACCAAACATGTCCAACCACCAGCATCCTGTAGGCAGCGTCCTGTTAGCACTGATGAAGGATTAGAGGATGACTAGCACAGACAAAGTATCAGGCTTTACATCTACATCACTAATAAGGAGAACCTCTCTAATAAAGTGGACCGTGAATAAACAGTGTTTTAAAACTCCAGCAGCACTGCTGTGTCTGACCCATTCGTACTAGCTCAACACACTAACACACCACCACCACCACCACATCAGTGTCACTGCAGAGCTGAGAATGATCCACCACCCAAATAGTACCGGATCTGAGGTGATCGTGACCAGTAGAGAACAGAGTAAAGCGGACTAACAAAGAATGTAGAGAAAAAGATAAAACTACAATCTGCAATTGTAGAACTACAAAGTGCAATTCTCACTAAAACCTAAAAAAGTATAAGCAGAATATAACTTGGAAATATAATTGCCTAAGACTTTTGCACAGTGCTGTCTTAGTAGCAGATCCTGGCAGTCCTGTGAGCTGTGCAGTGGGGCCTCCATGGACTTGTTTGTCCAGCACATTCCATAGATGCTTGCCTGAATTGAGATTTGGAGAATTTGGAAGCCTAGAACACCTTGAACTCTTTACATGTTCCTCAAACCATTCCTAAACAATTTTTAGATGCTTTTTACTGCTTTAAGAGGCCATTACGCAACACTGTTGTGGTGTACTTGGTCTGCAACAGTGTTAAGGTAGATGTAACATATCAATCTAACATCCACATGGATGTCAGGACCCAAGGTGTCTCAGCAGAACACTGCCCAGAGCCTCACACTGTCAATGCTATTCAGGGCACCTGACAGTGGTTTTAGTGTTATGGCTGATTGCTGTATCTAATCCAATGTATATTTAGCATTAAAAATGCATCGTTCTGGTAACTGCGATGCCCCGGCAGCCATATGTCTGGGAAGTCGCAACGAAATGTGATGCAGCAAACAAGATAAGACAGGATGAAAATAATGTAACTGAATTAATCAACAGGAAGACATTCATTCTGTTAAAGTTTATATTTTCCCCTTGTACAGCTGCATTAAGGCCTTTGCACACATTTCTGTGTTGGTCGGATGAGCTAAAATTCTGACCAATCAGAGCTCGGTTGTCAGGCAGAACAGCTCGTCCTGCGTAGCTTATAAGACAAGTAACGTGCTGACTATAAAGATCTGGTGGAATGTAACTGAAAGGCTGGAGAATGATGGTGATAAACCTCACAGTGACTGGATGGAACCGTTTTCTTATTTATTTAAGTGCATTGTAATCTGTTCAAGCACTATTCTTCGCTCATGTCTTTGTTTTTTTGTTTTATTTTAGGTTGACGATGTGAAAAAGACACGGCGAGACACATTAAGAGAAGGGAAATGAAAGCAAAAGTGAACAGGGAGTTGGACATGGTGTGAAAAACACGTTGGACACGGTGTGAAGGTAACACTACGTTAAAAATCACATCCATTTTTTCTTGCATAAAAATCGGACTCGGTATGAAAAGGCCTCAGGTCTGGAAGTATACTTATACATTCACAGTCAATAAGATATTTAGATTTTATGAATATGCACATCAAAAACACTACCAACTTCACGTGACCACCCCTTCCACTGATAAACCAGTGTTATATATGGACTGCATTTCCATATTCAATCATACTAGGATCTTGTATTTAATGACGCATTAACAGCCGTCTATCATTTTCTCCAACAGTATTAAATCACAAACAAACATGCTTTCGGTTTCAAGTTATCTTTAGGTAAAAGATGGATGGAAAATCTGTACCTGTAACATTTGACTTTTTCCAAGTCCAGGATCTCCTACAACAAGCATGTGTGGGTCTCCTCTAATGGGGATTCGGTTCTTATCGTCTACATACTTATGGCAGCCTCCAAATAATGCCAGAGCCAATCCTGCTTTAACAAGCTATACCACAAAGCAAAAATCAGCACAGAGATGCCTTTACACACATACGCATGCACAAGCACACACAAAGACTTACCAAATGGCCATAGATGGCTGGACAAAGAGAACTGCGAGGAATATTAGAAATAAGCAGAAACGAGAGAATGAGATGGATGGCATATTGTTAATGCTACATTTTCAGCATCTTTATTACACTGATATTTTTCTGAAAAGTCATTTGTCCTTACTTGACAATTAACTTGAAGAGGTCCTCTTGTGCTTGAATCTCCTGGATGGCATACAGGTCTTTCAGTGAAAACTCTACTGATGCCTCCTGGCTCTCTGGTTCAGAAGCAGGCTTGTTTTTCTGCCCTTTTGAATTACTGAGAGAGTTTGCTTCAATGTACAGCAGGAACATGCACTTATCCTTCTTATTTCTTCCAAACCCTGTGAGAAACAAAAACCAGATTTTAGTCCATTTATTTTTATTGATGCAGTCCTCCTTTGGAATGGAGAAAAGCTTTCTAGAATCTTCCTCCTATATATGAACAGGTGGCACTCTGGAGGCACAACAATTAAATTCCCCACCACCAAATGGGTACCAGGTTTGAGGTCAAAGTCAAGCGTCATCATGCAGACACACATGGCTGCATTTGAGGGAGGGGATCATCTAGGGGTGCGCAATATTGACAAAAAAAATATTATCTTGATATTTTCAGGAAGTTGTTGATAACGATAATTAGACGATACTTTGCATCCTTCAAAACGGTGTTTGTACCATTCTTACATTGTATTAGCTTGCTCTTGTTAATAGGATATGCATTGTTGCTTACTCATGAGGTAATGTCATCAGGAATAACACTGAAGGACATTTAAATGTAAGGAAAACTTGCCATCTGATGCTTTTCATGTCATAAGGCACTTTTTTGCAGAATGATGCCACTAAGGTTTGCTGACTACGTTTTTTGCTGGTACCTTTGGTGGATTAAGCCTGTCATGGACAGCTGACTCCTGAAGTAACTTTCTTATTTGGTGAACGATGGTTAGTTCACAGATGGTGAAATAACTTGGTTGTCGAGCTGTCTTGAATGGCAACCGATTTCTGACATAGTTTGCAGATTGCCATCTTTTCAAGGCCTAACCAGCTCCATGTGAGCGAGGAACAACCACGTCTAGCAATGTAATGACAGACTGCGAGGCTGGTCGTGTCTGTATTTTGTCTCCAGGTTATTCGCTTATTTTTAACTTCAGTCATGCAGTTATAGGTAGAACGCTGGCTTGATTTGCGGTGCCTATACTAGCACACCGCTTACACTCAGAAGACATCTGTTCAATTAGCCGTAAATCAAGATTAGAATCTTTTACCCCAATTACTAATACTGAACTATCCGCACTGATCAGCTCGTCTAAGTCATCAACATGTTTGTTAGATCCAATTCCTACACGTCTACTCAAACAAGTATTACCTAGTGTTATAGAGCCAGTGTTAGTTATTTTAAATTCATCCCTTACCTTAGGTTATGTGCCCGAATCCTTTAAGTCTGCCGTTATCAAACCACTGATTAAAAAAAGCCAATCTTGACCCTTGTGTGATATCTAATTATAGAACCAATTTTCAAATCTACCGTTTCTGTCTAAAATCTTAGAAAAAGCCCGTCTATCAGCAGCTCTGTAGTCACCTCCAAAGGAATGAAATTTATGAAACATTTCAGTCTGGCTTCAGGCCCCATCCACAGTACTGAAACAGCATTAACTTAGGGTACTAAATGACTTGTTAATGTCCTCAGATAAGGGATGTGTTTCCTTTTCTTGTTTCTGTTAGATTTAAGTGCAGCATTTGACACTATAGATCATGATGTGTTTACTAAACAGACTAGAACATACTTGTAGGTATTAAGGGATCAGCACTTTCTTGGTTTAAATCCTACTTAACTGACCGGTACCAACCAGTTTGTTAATATAATAATCTAAGATCTAAGCTCTCAAAAGTGAAGTATGGCGTGCCTCAGGGGTCAGTGCTTGGCCCGCTATTATTCTTCTCTGTACATGCTGCCACTAGGCTCAGTTATTCGTAAACATGGCATTAATTTCCACTGCTATGCAGATGATTACACAGCTGTACTATCAGCCAAACCTAATGACAGCCTTACAATCAACAAAAATCGAGGACTGTGTAAAAGGAATAAAAGATTGGATGTTATTTAATTTTTCTCTTACTTAACTCAGATAAAACTGAGGTGTGCTATTAGTGGGACCCAAGGCTGTGAGAGACAGGTTAGCTACATCTATCCTAAATCTAGATGGCTGTCCAGTATTGCCCAGTCCGTCTGTAAAAAACTTAGGGGTCACATTTGATTCAGATCTCTCCTTTGATGCGCACATTAGCAGCATCACTCGAATTGCTTTCTTTCAATTACGTAACATCGCTAAACTTAGAAATATCCTCTCTTTTAATGATGCAGAAAAACTTGTTTCATGCGTTTATAACCTCAAGGTTGGATTACTGTAACGCCCTTACTTCCTGGATGCTCTAGTAAAATCTATAAATAAACTTCAGTTAGTTCAGAATGCAGCCGCCCGAGTGCTAACTCGAACTAGAAAATTTGATCATATCACTCCTGTTCTATCATCACTGCACTGGTTACCAGTCAAATTCCGCATTGATACAAAATACTTCTTATAACTTATAAAGCTCTACATGGCCTGGCCCCACATTATCTGAGTGACCTCTTAGAGTTTTACAATCCAACTCGTCTACTTCGTTCGCAGGGTGCAGGACTTCTTTTAGTTCCTAGAATTAAAGAAAGTCACAGCAGGGGGAAAGGCTTTCTCATACATGGCCCCCCAACTATGGAATAAACTTTCCCCACTTTCGTTCGAGATTCAGACACCCTCCAGTTGTTTTAAGTCTAGGCTAAAGACATACCTATTTACAACAGGCTTTTGACTAGATTTAGACCAGGTTGCATGGTTGGGTTGCTGGGGCCGGAGTCTGGAGTCATTCTTCTGGCCTGCCTGCCTTGTCCGCTAGCCGGGAGTGTCGAGTGGGCGGTCTGGGCTGAACTAGGCCTTCGGTCCTCGTGATTCTTGACTCATGCATCCCTTGTCTTAGAATAAGGGCAGAGCTGGGGTTCATAGTCAAAGAGTCTTATGGGTGATCAGAGACGTTGGGTTGCTGTCTTCTGCCGCTCGTGGGGTTGCCAATGTCTCATGTGATCCCTCTTGGCTGTGTTTCCTACCCAGTTCTCCTCTTTCTAGCTTTCTAGCTATGCTGCTATAGCTAATGCTGCCGGTGGGTCTCATGCTACACTTGGCATCAGTGATTGACATGGCATCAGTAATTGTTAAATAAACACTGTGCTCTTAATCAATAACTAATTACATTTTCTGTTTTCTCTCCGAGCTGTGTTCCGGCAGTTCCGGCCCCACACATGAATGTTCATCTGATGGAGCTCCACTGTGCAAATTCACATTTTATTCGACCATGACTCATGACTTTAGTTCGCTGTTCGATTTATCAATCATACCCCGGGCCACTTAATGTCGATGTGTGAATACTTCACATTTTATTCGAACTTTGACTCCATGACTGTAGTCTCGCTCTTAGATTTATCATCATACCTGGGCCACTTAATGTCGATGTGCATACTTCACATTCTATTCAACAAACTTTGACTCCATGACTTTAGTTCGCTCTTAGATTTATCATCTACGCCCGCCCAAGGAGGTTGGGTCCCTTTTTTGAGTCTTGGTCCTCCCAAGGTTTCTTCCTAGAACTAGGGAGTTTTTTTCCTTGCCACTGTCGCCCTAGGCTTGCTCAATTTGAGATTGGACGTAGTTATTAGGAGATAATCTAAACTTGTAAAGTTGCTTTGAGACAATGCTCCATTGTAAAAAGCGCTATATAAATAAATCTGACTTGACTTGACTTTCCTACCTGGCTACATGATGCAGTGAATATGCAACTCTTACTGCGTGGTTTTGGCGGTTTTATTGCTGAGTGACATACTTGATAATCGTTAAAACAACAATTAAGATATAACTGAAGATGATACATATTGCACACCCCTAGGATCACCCCCTTGTGATGGACTGGCATTTGTTCCAGGGGAAGCTTACGTCTGCATCCTGTTTTCAGGCGGCAGTACAAAAATTTTAATACTATCCTAAAATCTAGGTGTGTTTAACTCGAAATTCAGTGCAGTGTAATCTAGTTTAAAATGCTGTTCTATACTCTTTTTGTCCACATTTAACTCCTTTTACCCTGATCAGTTTTGGTGGAGAGTCAGAATTTCTGCAGCACAACTTAAATAACCTCATACTGAAATTACTTTTCAGGTTATATAAAACTATAACGCAATACCAATGAAATGAGAGGAAATTCATGGAGATTAGGTCCTACACTTGTGTGGTCTGTGAGCACCGAGTCTGAGCACACTGTCTCCACCATGGCATAATTAAAATGACAGCCAGTCAGGGTAGTCTGCTAGCAGCTGACCAGTAGTGTCATTTCCATTCCTATTTTAAAATCAACCCCAGGCAACCTTCACTGAAGTCATAAAGAAAGAGAACAGTGAAAATAAGCTTAAATTCACAAACAAGAGGCACTAAGGTACGAACCTTCCTCGTTGGAAACTTTAATGACTCCTGTAATGGTGACCATGTCCCCCGGTACACAACTGTCCACCAGGTCCTGAGTGAGTTCACACTCAATTGTCCGGGGAATGCGCCCTGATTCACGCTGGTCATCCGATATTAGCTCCTGAACCCTGAGAGGCACGTTCAACATCCGTTACTTATGACAACATTCTGAAAAAGAGCTGTAGTAGCAGTGGCACCAGATGGAGTTTTAGTACTGTTTTGCTTTCAAAAAACAAAGCACATTTGTAAATTAGATCATTTAAAACATTAAAACCACACACAAACTGAGCAAGATATGACATTTATTATCTCGTTATAAGGGCACACGATAAGCGCAGGGATATATTAGATGGTAAGTGAACAGTTGGTTCTCAAAGTTGACGTATTGGATGTGGGAAGAATGTTCAGGAATAAGCTTGAGCGACTTTAACAAGGAATGACTTGTTATGGCCAGATGACTGGGTCAGACCATCTCTAAACAATAAGGCTTGGGGGGTGCCCCCGGTCAGCAGTGGTGACTCCGTACTGACCGACGTGGGACAAACCACAAACAAAGGGTGTTGCCTTCCAAGGCTCATATGTTTGCGAGAGCAACGAATCCTATCCTGTCCGGTCCAAATGGACAGAAGAGCCATTGTGGAACAAAACGCAAAAATTAATGTGATTAAAATTATGACTTAAACCCTGATTAAAGGAATAATGTCACAACGCACAGTGCAACATCCCTGCTGAGTATGGGGCTGCGTAGTCACAGACCATTCAGAGTGCACACCGTGCTAGCACTGTCCCTCGTCTAAAGCACCTACAACAAGCAAGCAAGAACTGGACCTTGGAGCAAAAGTCTGAGATGAGTCCGGTTTTCCTGCTTGGTGATGTGATGGCACCAGGATGCACTGTAGGATGCAGACAAGCCGGTGGAGGGAGTATAATCAAACCACTCTCATACGCATCGAGAAATGAGCTTGGCTCCACCACATAAGATCAAAGGAAGACAAGCATCAAGACTCTTCTCTGTACTGGCACCCAGGTGGTGGAATGAACTTCTCATGCTGTCTTCAAACGACCTCTTCACTCAGCACGTAAGTGAGGGCTGAAAATGCAATTGCATATATATATATATATATATATATTTTTTTTTAAGTTTGAAGTTTGTTGTTTGTGGACCTATATAGATCAGATCCAAACAGAATCTAGTTGGATTGTGGTCTTGGGCTACTGCTTATTTGTACTAGCATGAGGTAATGTTTACTAAGAAATATAAAGCACTTCTATAGTTGGCTCTGGAAATGTGTGTGATGTTCTGGGTAATGCTCTGCTGGCAAACCATGGGTTGTTGCATTCATTTGGATGTTACTTAGATACATAACACCCTAAATAAACACTGTTATTACCAGGTGGTTTTGATGTTTTTGCTGATCGGTGTACATAATGAAGAGTTGCCCAAAACAAACTGAGCAGGAAAAGTGTTATTTTACACAAGTATCAACATCTTACTTTACAGTCTGCCAGTCAACAGTCAGAGTCAGAGGTGAACTTCTGTTCGGGGTGAAAGACCGACCACGGCATTCTCGCTGCAGACACTGCAGAACATCCGAGAAGTCGAATTAGTCTCTGCAGCTAAACTAGAAATAAACACGAACTACAACAAATTACATTAGGGTCTTATTTCATGTTTGCAACAAATTATCACCAGCGTTAAATGAAATCCAATCCTTATACACTGTTCACAGTCTGACCCTTTATAGTACACACTGTATGGTATTCACCTCTCCATCAAACCTCATCATAAGTGCACAGGAAATTTTCTGCTCCTGGAACATTAAAAGGCAACGAGAAATGGGCCATCTTTGTTGTTCACCTGCGCTCATTTACCATCTTTTTGGTGTGAAGAAAGACATCCAATTTACATATTTAATTTAATTTACTTCAGAACTGCCTTAATTCAGGTTCAACAAGGTGCTGGAAACATTCCTCAGACATGCCGGACCATACTGACAGTATAGCATTGAGATCTGGTGACTGTGGGGGCCATCTGAGTACAGGGAAGTAATTATTATGTTCAAGAAACCAATTTGAGATGATGTGAGCTTTGTGACATGGTGCATAGAAAATGGTACACTGTGGTCATAAAGCAATGGACAGGGTCAGCAACAATACTCAGGCAGGCTGTGGTGATTAAACACAGTTCATTTGGTATTAAATTGCCCAAGGCATCCCAAGAAAATATCGGCCACACATTACACCACCACCAGCCCGAACCACTGATAAAAGGCAGGATGCTTTCATGTTGTTTATGCCAAATTCTGTCCCTACCATCCCAATATTGCATCAGAAATCGAGGCTCCTCAGACCAGACCAGGTTTATTTATTTATGTATTTTTTCCCTTATTGCCCAGTTTTGGTGAGCCCATGCATTGTAGCCTCAGTTGCCTGTTCTTAGTTGACATGAGTGATTACCTGGAGGTCTTCTGTTGCTGTAGCCCAGCTGCTTCAAAGTTTGACATACTGTGCATTCAGAGATGCGGTCCGTGTACCTCAAGTTGTAACAAGTGGTTATTTGAGTTAGTGTTGTCTTTTTGTCAGCTTGAACCAATCTGGTATTGACCTCTTGCAACAACAAGGTGTTTGCTCCCAGTGAACTTCTGCTCACTGGATATTTTTGGACCATCCTCTGTAAACCCTAGAGATGGCTGTGTGTGGAAATCCCAGTAGAATTTCTGAAATTCTCAGACCAGCCCATCTAACAGCAACAATCATACCACAGTCACTTCGATGAAGCCACTTAAAACACCTTTCTTCCCCATTCTGATGCTCGGTTTGACCATGTCTGCATGCCTAAATGCATTGAGTTGAGTTGCTGCCATATGATTGGCGCTCTCTCTTACTCTCCCACTCTCTCCCACACACAACATTGCACATTTATGTCATATAGCAGGCGTCATTTATCCAAAGTGACTTACAATTGTAGAACCTTCTGGGACCTTCTATAGCCTTAGTTAAGAGTCATTGATCGTACAATTGGAGGACAGGCCCCAACACTTATGTCACTTATGTCAATCATACAATCCAAGCAACTGTGGGCCTTGCTTAAGCATCCAACTGTGGCAGCCTGGTGAAGGGATTCAAGCATGGTGGAATTTGAACCCTGGACCTTCTGGTCCATAGTCCAGTACATAGTCCAGTCCAGTCTTTCCCTAGCTCATCAATGTCTGCTGTCCTCCAACTGTATGATCAATGATTCTCAACTAAGGCTGTAGTAGCCCAGAAGGTTCTGCTCACAGGAATGTGTGTCAATACAGCGACATCTATGCCCCGGCAAACTAACTAGAACAGCAGATTATTTCCCCTTAGGGTTCTGATCTGTTCCAATAATAACCAAAATTATTATCAGTCACAAGTGAGATGCAGGCATCTCGTGACACCGCTCAGTGGTCACCAGTCAGAAGTGCTCACAAAGCTTCATTACTTGCATACGAATGCCATTCTGTGTTTGTGTTTCACCCGTCCTCACGTTCTCCTAATCTGTCTTCATGTGCAGACAAAGGAAACGAGCTATCAGCTAATTCCCTACTCAACTACAGCAGACTAAATCTTACCTTATTAGGTACGGTGTATTTGCCATCAGGCAGAGCCAGACTCTGAGTGTCTCCACACGTGTTACAGATGAAAGCCATCTTGCTGCAGAGAGGTTTGATGTTGCTCACTCTCACCACAGTCCCCCTCACAGCCACAAATTTGCCATATAAATTGGCTCTGAGCATCTTCAGTGGGGTCAGTGGCTCATAGTTATAAATCCTAGAAGAACAGATCTGCAGCTGTATCAGATTTATTTTCAGAATCAGTTCATTTCACCAAAAGTCTTAGGCCACCAATAGATTTGTCGTGTTAGCAATGGTATAAGGACAAAATGCATTTATTTCTCAGTCTCTTTACTAGAATACAACCAGAAAATACAAAAAAATGTATGCATTATTAAAAGACATATCTATATCTATCTATCTATATATGTATAGAAATCAGCTTCTAAGCTACAGTGAGAGGTTGTTAGTGTAACCACCTGTAATCTTCATCAAGATGCCAAGTTGACTCTTATTCAGCCTGAAGAAGCTTGATTAGGAATGGTCTTTTTGGAAGGGGAGCAGTCAAGAAACCACTTTGTCAGGGGAGGTTACAACCAGTACTGACTTTTGCCAAGAGAAGCCGTTTTGTTCTGCATATTTTATTTGTTTTTTAACTTTGTGTACATATTTCCTGTAGTTTCTGTTTGTTTCTTAATAAAGAGACTGAATAATAATTATATATGGTCATTATACCATTGCTAAAACAACAGATCTAATGATGGCCTAAGACTTGCAGAATAACTAGACAAATACACTGATTTATCAACAAGTATTTAAAGACAATAAGACACCTTTATCATGGCAACTATACAGATAAGATTTCAGAGTTAAGACGTTTCTGTAATATAGCCCATGACTGCTAAAACCTAAATAAAATTTGTATAGCTAAGACTTGCTTTATGTAGTTCTGGTTTGTGATACATGAACTTAATTCCATATAGTCATACAATTTTGCCTTAAAAATGTCAAATTCTAAAAGTCGGTATTGATATTTCTTCATAAATACTTAGTATATATTGGAGTTTTACCTTGCATTTATGTGTGGCATGTTAATAATAGGGGTCGTGCCTGTAGGCAGCCCCTCCTGCACCTGTAGTTCATCAACATGCTTTTCCAAATCCTTTGTCAACACCTGTAAACATAGATTTGAATAACAGACAGATAATGTCTCACATTCACATATGACACCATTGCATTTGCTAATCATTAACAGGACCAGCTATCAAACCTGATGAATGGCTAAACCCAAGCAGTCCAGGATCTTTTCAGGCATGTCTTTGAGCTCTTGAGCAAGATCAGGTAGAGCTACAGAAATCGGTTTGTTTTGGAGCAGGTCTTTGTAGTCCACCAAGATGCTACCCTTTCTTTCAATTTCATCCTGTTAAAGAGAAATAAGTGTTTCAATAAAAATGGATAAAATGTAAAACTGTTATTAGAAAACTCTATCTGATGTATACCTTGTCATAAAGATCAATTTGCGACGTGAAGTATTGTTCAAATGCTTTTATCTTCTCGACATAAGGTGAAGATTCGACAAAACCTTGAAAAATATCAGAAGGGCTTAAAAAGTATTATGCATGAAAAACCCAAGTGCGGTCAAATCCTGTGATTTAAATGTACCTCTTTCTGGAATATAGCTAGCATTTACACAGTGAAATCCCTGTATGGTTCCCGCATATGGTTCCTACCAACTTTCAGTGATATTAGCGTAACACAGCGGCACAGGTTAGACACGGGTGACATGAAGACTTTAGATGTAAAGAGTGTGCAAATACATTTGTAGCAGCACAGCAGCATGGCAACACAGTGGCCTGGCTGACAACATGATCCTGATGCAAAAATTAATTATCTGAATGGAAATGGTTTGGACTTTCACAACAGACATTGCGCAGACAACGTTTGCAAAATATGCACACAAAATTGACACATCTGGAGAAGGCAAAACAAATCTGTTAACCACCTCAAAAGGAAGCACCTCAAAGAGTAGCCTGAAAGATGGATAGCGCAGTGACTGCAAAAACTGTGCAGCCAGAAACAGAGCTGAAGTAAATTGCAGTAACATTTGTCATCAATCCAAGCAATTGTGGCTTAAGAGCTCAGGGACCCAACAATGGCAGCCTGACAGAGTGGGTTTTGAACCCTGGACCTTCTGGTCCATAGTCTAGTACCTTAACCGCCAGGCCATTTCAAAGCTAACTGATGCTGCACTCTCTGTTACTTCAGTTCAGTCCAGTTTTGTGGAACTACATTCATTTGTAGTGAAATTAAGTTTGGATGCTGTGTTCAGCTGCAACTTAGTCTTAAAAACAAATATGAACAATCAGCACCAACATCGTGGGTCATGCACTAGCTTAAGAAAATTGTGTTATGCTATTTGCCAGCTCAGCCACCTCTACCACAGGAGACTGTTTTGAGATTTTATCTCCTATCTGCCTGATAACTGCAAATTAGGCTGGGCTTTGCCTCTCTAACAGGAGAACAAACTTGCAATAGAAATTAAAAGACCATTACCTCTTAATCATCCACGAAGTAAAGGGAAGGGGAAAGTGGAAGATGGGCATAAAACCTGTTCAGAACATGAATTACTTCCTAAGTTATACCATTCACCATTTGGTATATGGGTTAGTGGTTAGGATAGTGGGATAGGGGATTAAATTACTCCATACGTTCTAGTGGAGTGTTATTGTTCCATTCTGTATATATACACATGAAATTAACACAGTGTTCATACCCTCAGAAAAGTACAGCTTCCATCCCTTGTAAGAACACGTGATATCAAGTGTTACTTGGGTTACACGAGGAACTGGTGAAGAAATCTCTGCCCCTGTGCATAGAATAACGATTTAAGAATACATTTAAATTCACATTTCTCTAATATTATTAAGATCATTTTTCACAGAAATTATTTATGTTAATAATGAATGTTAATTAATTACAGATGATTAGCAAACTGATTTACAGACAATTGTCTGAATGAGTTAAACAAACAATTTTGCTGACATTAGAGGTAAATACTCTTAATCTCCACTCACCTAACACGTTATTAGGTACACCTCCTTGTTTCTACACGCATTGTCCATTTTATGAGTTCCACTTACCATATAGAAGCACTTTGTAGTTCTACAATTACAGACTGTAGTCCATCTGTTTCTCTACATACTGTGTCCTCTTTACTCTGCTCTCTAATGATCAGGACCACCACAGATCAGATACTATTTGGGTGGTGGATCATTCTCAGCACTGCAGCGACACTGACATGGTGGTGGTGTGTTAGTGTGTGTTGTGCTGGTATGAGTGGATCATACATGTGCTGGAGTTTTTAAACATCTCAGTGTAACTGCTGAACTGGCCAAACCAAAACCAAAACCAAAAATTTCCAGCCACCAGCATCCTGTAGGCAGCATTTTGTGAGCACCGATGAAGGTTAGAGGATGACTAACACAAACTGTGCAGCAACAGATGAGCTACTATCTCTGACAACAAGGTAGAAGTGTCTAATATAGTGGACAATGAGTGTGCTTAGCGTTTTACAATGCCAGCAGCACTGATGTGTCTGATCCGTTAGAGAACCGAGTAAAGGGGATTAACAAAGTATGCAGGGAAGCAGATGGACTACAGTCTTTAATTTTTAGAACTACAAAGTATATCTGCATTATAAGTGGAACTGATTAAATGGACAACGTGTAGAAGTGTAGAAACAAGGTGTACCTAATAAAGTGACCAATTTGTCCCATAACATTAATAAATATTGCTGATTTAGTTCTGAAGCCTCACCACTTTGTGTATTCGTGGGGGAATAGTTGCCACCTCCTCTTCCCCAGCCTCTGTTTTTGCCTCCATTCCACCCTCCTCCTCTCCAGTTATTCCTTCCACTTCCACCAGACTCTTGACTTGTTCCACCCCTCCATGAGCCAGAACCTCCTCCACCCCTCCATGAGCCAGAACCTCCTCCACCCCTCCATGAGCCAGAACCTCCTCCACCCCTCCATGAGCCAGAACCTCCTCCACCCCTCCATGAGCCAGAACCAACCTCCTCCACCCCTCCATGAGCCAGAACCTCCTCCACCCCTCCATGAGCCAGAACTTCCTCCACCCCTCCATGAACCAGAACCTCCTCCACCTCTCCTTGAGCCAGAAACCTCCTCCACCTCTCCATGAACCTTGTCCAGAACTGTGGCCATTCATCTTCACCCTTCATCCAACAAACAGACAATCACATGTTACTATAAAAGACTGCCTACTGATAGGCACCAGATATGGACCAGCTATGGTAACATACTACTCTCTGCACTATAGTGACAGTGACATTTGTTATGCTTGTTCAAGTATATGATGCCAGTCCTCTATTAGTCATACTAAGATCATGTAGTGATCATGTACTGGCACAGTGTTGTAGTTGTCATACATTGGGCCAATGATGGCCCTGAAAGACTGTGGTAGTACAATGATTAGGGTAAAGGACTGGTGACCAAAACACAGAGGGTCCCATTAGTGTAAAGCCACTACTGATGAGCCCATAAACATTGCCCTTTGATTGTAGCTCATAAAATTGTCTGGATAGGGTGAATAATAAATGATATGAACAATACACTCAAGAGGTAAGAGGTGGGATTTGAACCCTGGACCTTCTGGTCTATAGTCCAGCACAGTAATTAAGATAAGTACAGTACCTATAGCATTAGCCTTCGGTTGTTCATTTACAAGAGCCACCTGCTGGAAGCCACAGTTCCTAATGGCCTCAGTTGCAATGTAAAGTTCGGTTGCTGAGTTTACAGAACGCTGCGACGGACTGGCGAACTGTCTGCCTGTGCCCAGTGATATTCGGGTTAGGCTCCAGTCCCTCCTCCGCGACTCTGTCCAGGATTAGCGGAGGTAAAACGGAATGCTTTGCTTTTGCTAAATCATTAGGCAGCTAACTACCCAGCTAACGTTACCTAATCTAATTAAACAGCGGTTAGCCGGTTCACATCGCTTGTTAGTCCACGGGCTGTCTATATATCATACATAAATATGTTTTTTAGAACGTATTAAAAGCTAAGAAATCAGATATAATACTTAACTGTTTACATCCGAGCTCCTCTGTTTACATTCGGAGATCTTCAAGTTTGGCGGTAGAATTGCGTCATTTCCGTCGTGAGATTGGCGCGTTTCTATTTATTTTTTAACCCAAAGCCCATATATCGATATAATTTAAAATACACAGACTGTTACGTTAAACATATTGGGAGTCTTAAGCGAAGACACTTTGTATGTGTAGTTTCTAGTTCAATGAATTGTTGGCAAAATGATTCCTCTTGTGATTCGACTTTCTCTGCCCTGAAATGATTCGAATCCTCAGTTCACTGATTCGTTCAGAGGTTGACTGTTATACACGCAGTAAAGAAAGAACTACTGATGATTCTCGCCGCCTTTTTTCAAATTAGTGTTCATGATTGCCTTAGGAATGCAAGTTCTAGAGGGGATTTGGGGGTGACGGTGCCTTCTGGCATGTTGGACATCACATGCAGACACTGATAGACTGTCTGAGGGAGTGAAGGCCTGTCAGCAGATCATCTCCCAGTGCTGCAGCAGCTCTCTGTTGGGCTGACTCTCAAGTGATTGAACCCAGAGTTAGTGTGGTAGCAGTATATATTCTATACGTCATTTTATTCAGTATTTAATTTATATACAGTATAGTCTCATATAGTTTTATATTCTGTTTCTTATTTTGTTTATTCTTTTAATAGTCTATATATATTTTTTATTTTATTTTAATTACTATATTAAATATAATTATTATATTACATTTCTTTAAACATGTTCTCTTTTATTTCGCTTGTTTATCTAAACAATTGCTATAAATATAGTTAGCTTAGTTTAATCATTACATATAACACCCAGAGAGGCTGCCCAATGAGGTTGGGTCCCTTTTTGTGTTTTGGTCCTCCAAAGGTTTCTTCCTTATAACATTTAGAGTTTTTCCTTGCCGCTGTCCCCCTTGGCTTCCTGGCTTTTAGAAAATTGTAAAGCTGCTTTGAGACAATGCTCCGGTGTAAAAATCGCTATAGAAGTAAATCTGACTGAATTTGACTTCGTATGTTTTAGTGATGTAGAACAGCATGTTCATTTCAGGATCATTTTAAGCGATTTCGTCTCGTTTGTGTCTCGTTATTACAACATAGTGGGCGCTATTATTGTTGTTGTATATGGTTCTAAATAAGAGATAAGTCGGTTCACAAATATCTGCTCAGTGAAGAGTCGACTCTTTTTTGCATTGCACATCATCACGCATAGAGGGTGCTGTTGTCGCTTCTCTCATCAGCACCAGAGGAGGACATCTATCATTTGAGATCAGCTTCATCCACCATCAGCCCCGTTTTAAGCACCCGTCCGCATTACAGCCATGGATAATTCCGGCAAGGAGAAGGAGGCCATTCAGCTGATGGCTGAAGCGGATAAAAAAGTCAAGTCGTCCGGCTCGTTTCTGGGCGGCATGTTCGGGTGAGCGACGTGTCGTGTTCACGTTAGCACTGATGCTAAACCTGGTGTTACGATGATGAAGCCGCGATATGACTTTCACTGGTGACATTGCATGAATTGCGCATGATCTCGTCCTGTATACATCGAGATTAACGTAATCACTGCGATAAAGATTAGTGTTCATCCATGCCAACAGCTCTCAATGTCATACAGCCGTGTCTGCTTTGCAGATGACAGTAGAGGGAAGCCAGTTTTGAGGCCGTGCGTTACACATGCAGTACCATCTAATATTCAGGTTAATGAATTCGCACTGTTTCTCCAGGGGAAACCATAAGGTGGAGGATGCATGTGAGATGTATGCCAGAGCTGCCAACATGTTCAAAATGGCAAAGAACTGGAATGGTATGAACAGATCACAGTGTCATTTGGTTTTTACTGTCATCGCCTTTTGCTGATTGTTGTCTTTTTCTGGTCCAGCTGCAGGTAATGCTTTCTGTCAGGCTGCAAAACTGCACATGCAAATGCAGAACAAACTGGATGCAGCCACCAGTTTTGTTGATGCTGGAAACGCATACAAGAAGGCTGATCCCCAAGGTAACATTTCATTTAAGCAATGATATTGTCTTAGCTGACCAGTCAGTATGTTCTTTATTGATCGTACAGCCACAACTTCATTGAACACAGTATATAATCAAAAACCTACAGGAGCTTTTATGACATCAAAATCCATAGACATTAATATGGAGTCGGTACCCCTCTGCTGGGAAGGCTTTCTACAGATTTTGGACTGTGTCTGTGAGAATTTTTGCCCATTCATTCAGCAGAACATTTGTGAGGTCAGACACTGATGAAATGGATGAGAGGACCTGGCTCGCAATCTCAATTCTAGTTCATCCTAAAGGTGTTTGATTAGGTTGAGTTCAGGGCTCTGTGTGGGCCAGTCAACTCACCCAGCCATGCCTTTATGGACCTTGCTTTGTGCACTGGGGCACAGCCATGCTGAAAGAGAAAAGGGCCTTCCCTAAACTGTTCCCACAAATCTGGAAGCATACAATTGTCCAAAATGTCTTGGTATGCAGAAGCATTAAGACTTCCTTCACTGGAATTAAGGGGCCTAGGCCAACCCCTGAAAAACAACCCTTTAATCCCTCCTCCACCAAAGTTTACAGTTAGCACAAAGCAGTCAGGCAGGTTATGTTCTCCTGGCATTCACCAAACTGAGACTGGTCTATCAGACTGTCAGATATATAATTGTGATTCGTTACTTTACAGAGCACGTTTCCACTGAGTCCAATGTCAGGGAGCTTTGCACCACTCCATCTGACACTTGCTGTTGTGCTTAGTGATGAAAGGCTTGCGTGCAGCTGCTCAGCCATGGAAACCCATGTAGCCTGTAAGCTTACTGTGCACAGATTTTGTGCTGATGTTAATGCCAGAAGAGTCAGCAGAGCGTTGGCGACTTTTATGCACTATGCTCCTCAGCACTCAGCAACAACGCTCTGTAACTTTTGCATAGTTGCTGTGTTTCCTAAACACTTCCACTTTTCGAAAATACCATTCACAGTTGATCACAGTTGATTCAGTGAGCTCTTTAGAATGAGACATTCTTTCACAAATGTTTGCAAAGGCAGACTGCATTGCTAGGTGCTTAATTTGATACAACTCTGGCAATGGGGCTCAATGAAACACCTGAATTCAGTAATTTATAAGTGTGTCCCAATACTTTTGACCAGAAGGTGCATGTACTTGGAAATGTGTCCTTTGTAATTGGTGTCGACTAACAACTTCTCTATTCTTTCTTGGTTCATCACCTAGAGGCTATCAACTGCTTAAATGCAGCCATCGACATATATACGGACATGGTAAGGTGACCAAGGGTTTACGTAGTGAAAACATATCTCTGTCTTCATCTTTAGTGTTGTGGTTGAGCTACCTGTCAGTGTTTTCTTTCTCTTACAGGGACGATTCACTATTGCAGCTAAACACCATATGACTATTGCAGAAATCTATGAGTCTGAGCTAGTGGATATTGAAAAGGTAGGAACTGGTTGAAAATTGATGTTAGGTTCAAACCAGTATACAGGTACTGCCAGTTATGATGGCTCGGCTTACGATATTTCAACCTTAAGATGGGAATCTGATAATGTACATAAATACAACCGCACTGAATTTTGAATTTAGATTTTTCCCAAGGCAAGCGATATGCAGTACGATACGCTCTTGTACTCTCCTGTTAGGAACTCGACAGTATGTGATTTAGGGAGTCACATGGCGGCAGTGATGCGCACTGGGGAATGTAGTGAGGAAATGCCGTGGTCGCAGTCATGTTTTGAGCATGTTTAAGGTACACTATGCTACTATGATAGATACAGTATATATTAAACTCCTGTGTTTACAATATTCAACTTATTATGAATTTGTCGGAATATATCCCCTTTGTAAATCGGGAAGCACCTGTACTGTAACTAATTAAATTCAATTAGTATAAAACAAAGCCATAGATCTACAGAAAACCTTACAATTCTTAAGTAGCCCAGGACCCCTAAACGTATGAGTAAATAAATGAAGCTGTTGTGATCTTAAAGTGACCAGTTGTAACTAAACTCAGGAGTCACCTGACCAAACGACTTTGAAGAGCCACACACTTGAGGCACAGTTGCTTATCTGTGGGGCCGGTAAACTAAATACAGTGGTACCTCAGTTCTCGGCTACCTCGGAACTCGTTGAGTTCGGTTCTCGATGCATTTTGACTAGAAAAATGTGTCTTGTCTCTCGTCGTTTGCTCTGTGCTCAATGCACTTGCTTAAGCTTGTATGAGTTGAGCTGCGCGACTCGTTTCAGCCAAAACTCGATTCATGATTCATGATTCAGTACACAGTGATTCAGATTCACAATGGCCCTTGCTCAGTGAAGATCTCCGCTGTGTTTATTGTGTTTTTCTTTATTTTTACATCTACAGTACTGGAGTCATAGTACAAATAAATCTCCATGGGTCCTAAAAAGGTTAGTTATAAGAGCCAACAGAAAGCAAAACAGGAATCGAATGCCCCAGAACACAAGTGCTTTGCACTTTCAACCCATTACTCACTAAATGACATGAGATTTTCAACACTTTATTATAAAATAAGCTTTGTGTTAATGATTTTGGCCACCTGTAGATTAATGTAAGTGTTTTAAACATTAATTTGCTTATCATATCTTATCATGAGGCGGCATCTCCATCTACAGGCTCCATAATGTAACTGCATTCATTTAAGGTGGACTGGAAAATGCGAATAAGAAGCCCGCTGCTGCCTTGTTTCCGCTATGATACACCAAACACTCGTTAAACTCCTCAGTTCATGTTACATTTAACTTATGATGGATTTGAACATACAGTCGTATGAAAAAGTTTGGGCACCCCTGATAATTTTCATGATTTTTCTTTATAAATCATTGGTTGTCCAGCTCAAGCAATTTCAGGTAAATATATCATATAGCAGATGAACACCGTGATATTTAAGAAGTGAAATTAAGTTTATAGGTTTTACAGAAAGTGTGCAGTAATTATTCAAACAAAATTAGGCAGGTGCATAAATTTGGGAACCCTTGCATTTGAATACCTTTAGCATTAATTATTGGAACACAAAATTTGTTTTGTAAACTCATTGACCCTTGATCTACATACACAAGTGAATCCAAATATGAGAAAGTGTTAAGGTGGCCAAATGGAAGTTTTTCTCCTCTTTGCATCTTCTCTGAAGAGTGGCAACATGGGAGCCTCAAAACAACTCTCAAATGGCCTGAAAACAAGGTTGTTCAACATCATGGTTCAGGGAGGGAAAAAGCTCTCTCAGAGATTAGCCTGTCAGTTTCCACGTAGGAACATAGTGAGGCAATGAGAAGACCACAGCACCGTTCTAGTTAAGGCTAACTCCCCGAAGTGGCCAGCACCAAGAAGAACATCTCAGATAGGCAAGAGGCGAAGGATGGTGGAGAACAGTCATAGTCAAGTCACAGACCACCTCCAAAGACCTACACCTCATCTTGCTGCAGATGTGTCACTGTTTCATCGTTCAACTATACCGCACACTTTGCATCAAGGAAGAGGCTGTATGGGAGAGTATCAGAAGAAGCCTTTTCGCAGACAACGCCACAAACAGAGTCACTTGAGGTGGGGGCTACAGCACATTTGGACAATCACTTCTTTTGGAATAAAGTGCTGTGTACTGATGAAACTATAAAATTGAGTTATTTGGACATAACAAGGAGCGGAAAAGGAACACAGCATCCCAAGACAAACACTTGCTACCCACAGTAAAATTTGGTGGCGGTTCCATAATGCCCGCGGGACTGTGTGGCCAGTGCAGGTACTAGGAATCTTGTTAAAATTGAGGGTCGCATGGATTCCAGTTAATATCTCCAGATTCTTAAGAACAATGTTCAAGAATCAGTGACAAAGTTGCACCGAGGCCAACGACCCCAAACCCTGCTCATAATCTACTAAGGCATTCATGCAGAGGAACCAGTACAACGTTCTGGAATGGCCATCTCAGTCCCCAGACATGAATATTACTGAAAATGTGGGCTGTCCATGCTTGGAAACCATCAAAGATGACTGAACTGGAGATGTTTCTAAAGAAGAATGGTCCAAAGCACCTTCAACCAGAATCCAGACTGGAAGCTGTAGGAAGCGTTTAGCGGCTGTTATTTCTACAAAGGAGGATCTACAAATATCGATTTCATTTTTTCGTTTGGGTGCCCAAATTTATGCACCTGCCTAATTTTGTTTGAATAATTACTGCACACTGTCTGTAAATCCTATAAACTTCATTTCACTTCTCAAATATCACTGTGTTCATCTGCTATATGATATATTTAACTCAAGTTGCTGATCTGAACAACCAATGATTTATAAACTAAAATCATGAAAATTATCAGGGGTGCCCAAACTTTTTTATACGACTGTATCCCCATAGTAAATCAGGGAGAACCTGTACAAAGCAACTCAACAATTAATGCATATAATGCTTATATAGTGTGGGGTCTGGAACGGATTACAGTGACATTTACAGCATTTAGCAGACGCCCTTATCCAGAGTGACTTACAATTGATACAGTCTTACAATCCAAGCTATTGTGGGTTAAGGGCCTTGCTCAAGGACCCAACAGTGGCAGCTTGGCAGAGGTGGGATTTGAACCCTGGACCTTCTGGTCCAGAGTCCAGTATCTTAACCATTAGGCTACTACAGGATTAATTCAATACACATCATTACTTAAGGGAAAAATTTGCTCGGTACTTTTTACAGGGACCACTACAATGTTTTATTATTAAGAATAAGAATATGATATATGTCTGACCCTTCCGGAAGGCATTGTCGGGACTTTGTTGTATTAGGGCAGCGGATTAGACAACTGCACCACCGAGTGCCCTGTAGAAGCTTTTGAATAACAAACAGCCGTCACTTAAAGGGGTTTCAGCAGTTTATCATATCATCGTACCAAATACTGACCAAGGTCGACGCCTGTTCAGTATCGCTGGTGTTGATTTGAGCTGACACACGCCTCCAGACTTGCCATGGCTAGTGCGTGCTGGGTTTATTCATGTTCCTGCTCAACAGTTGCGCTAAATAGGAAGGGGTGATAAGCAAATCCTGTATAAATTTACCACAATCCCCCAACCTTGTGTGGTTGTTGATCTTTCCATGTAATCCAACTTTTTTTTGATTAAACCAGAAGCTGTAATATGCTAAATCTTTCATCTCCTTCTGCACTCTCGTGTTTGCAGGCTATCGCCCATTACGAGCAGGCAGCTGATTATTACAAAGGAGAGGAATCAAACAGGTATTTCTTTTTTATGACCTTATGGAACACGCCATATGTGAGCAGCGTTTTAAGTAGCATTACGTGGCAGTTTCACGGTTTGATAGCTGATTACTTGGCTGGCTGCACAGCTTGATAGGATTTCCGAGTTGGAAGTAATCTGCGTGTTCAGCGCGAGCAAATGAAAGGAAGTCATCAGAATGCTGTTTGCTTTTCTAGCGTTTGACAATTACACCAATGAACAATCAGGATTTATTTCTGTTTCTTAAAGGAGACATATTTTACTCATCATCACAATTTAATACGCATTTGCAACGTCTGTTGGTTTCTCCACCGTGAGGAACAGGACATTTTATGGCATTTCAAACAGCAAGAAGGTCCGAGATTCAGTCCCAGGGTGGAGTAGCCTGGGTCCTTTCTGTGTGGAGTCTTCATGTCCTCATCGTGCCTCCATGGGTTTACTCCGGTTACAATTTGAATTCTTACATACAGTGGTGCTTGAAAGTTTGTGAACCCTTTAGAATTATCTATATTTCTGCCTAAATATGACCTAAAACATCAGATTTTCACACACGTCCTAAAAGTAGATAAAGAGAACCCAGTTATACAAATGAGACAAAAAAATTATATTTGGTCATTTATTTATTGAGGAAAATTATCCAATATTACATATTAGTGAGTGGTAAAAGTATGTGAACCTCTAGGATTAGCAGTTCATTTGAAGGTGAAATTAGAGTCAGGTGTTTTCAATCAATAGGATGACAATCAGGTGTGAGTGGGTACCCTGTTTTATTTAAAGAACAGGGATCTATCAAAGTCTGCTCTTCACAACACATGTTTGTGGAAGTGTATCATGGCACGAACAAAGGAGATTTCTGAGGACCTCAGAAAAAGAGTTGTTGATGCTCATCAGGCTGGAAAAGGTTACAAAACCATCTCTAAAGAGTTTGAACTTCACCAATCCACAGTCAGACAGATTGTGTACTAATGGAAGAAATTCAGGACCATGGAAATTCAGGACCATTGTTACCCTCCACAGGAGTGCGACCAACAAAGATCACTTCAAGAGCAAGGTGTGTAATAGTTGGCGAGGTCACAAAGGACCCCAGGGTAACTTCTAAGCAACTGAAGGCCTCTCTCACATTGGCTAATGTTAATGTTCATGAGTCCACCATCAGAAGAACACTGAACAACAATGGTGTGCATGGCAGGGTTGCAAGGAGAAAGCCACTGCTCTCCAAAAGAACATTGCTGCTCGTCTGCAGTTTGCTAAGGATCATGTGGACGAGCCATAAGGCTATTGGAAGAATGTTTTGTGGACGGATGAGACCAAAATAGAACTTTTTGGTTTACAATAATGGCGTTCCATTTGGAGAAAGGAAAACACTGCATTCCAGCATAAGAACCTTATCCCATCTGTGAAACATGGTGGTGGTAGTATCATGGTTTGGGCCTGTTTTACTGCATCTGGGCCAGGACGGCTTGTCATCATTGATGGAACAATGAATTCTGAATGATATCAGAGAATTCTAAAGGAAAATGTCAGGACATCTGTCCATGAACTGAATCTCAAGAGAAGGTGGGTCATGCAGCAAGACAACGACCCTAAGCACACGAGTCGTTCTACCAAAGAATGGTTACAGAAGAATAAAGTTAATATTTTGGAATGGCCAAGTCAAAGTCCTGACCTTAATCCAACCGACATGTTATGGAAGGACCTGAAGTGAGCAGTTAATGTGAGGAAACCCACCAACATCCCAGAGCTGAAGCTGTTCTGTACGGAGGAATGGGCTAAAATTCCTCCAAGTCGGTGTGCAGGACTGATCAACAGTTACAGGAAATGTTCAGTTGCAGTTATTGCTGCAGATACTGAAAGCAAAGGTTCATATACTTTTGCCACTCACTAATAAGTAATACTGGATCATTTTCCTCAATAAATAAATGACCAAGTATAATATTTTTGTGTCATTTGTTTAACTGGGTTCTCTTTATCTACTTTTAGGACTTGTGTGAAAAGCTGATGATGTTTTAGATCATATTGATGCAGAGATACAGAAAATTCTAAAGGGTTCACAAACTTTCAAGCACCACTGAATATAAATGTCTAATCCACCCAAGGAGGTTGGTTCCATTATTAGGTTCTCCCAGGGTTTCTTCTTTATAATGTTTCGGGCATTTTTCCTTGCCACCGTCGCCATAGGTGTGCTCAGTTTGGGATTGGCCTTAGATAATAGAAGATATTATACAGTATTAAAGCTGCTTTGAGACATTGTAAAAAGAGATATAGAAATAAATTTGGCTTTGACATCGACAACCAATTAAACCTCTTTGCCCCCCCATACAATATACACAGATAAAAACCAGACCATACAGAGGATTCGATTACATATTAAATAAATAAATATATAATGAATACATTATTAAGTTAAATGTTGTTTATTTTATTTAATCATTTAAGAACTTTATATAAATTATTTAATTAAACTAAAATAAAGAGATAATACAGTATCACGGAGGGAATATAATGAATATTTTTAAATAGAGAATATTAGTGAGTTTTGGACATTATTTAGTACATTGTAAATGCAGCCACTGAAGGTGCTCATGTCATCTAGTGGTCAGTTTTGGTGGCATGGCATCCTCAGTCAACAAGGGGAGGGGAGGTACTCTGGTTTACTCTAGTTTACTTGTGTGCATGCATGTACCTTGCATGGGCTGGTGCCCTGTCAGGGGTTGGTTCCTGATAGAGCCTGGCCCCCTAGTCCCAGAATTGGATTAAGTGGGTATGGAAAACAAATAAATACAAGCCCATCATTTGCAGAAGAAATTGATGCAATGGTTGTAGCTTGAAGATACAGAAGTCTTAATGGAAGACAGTTGGTGTTAACTTAAACATGCCACAGACCCAGCTCCCATTACCTGACTGGGTCCTGTAACTCAGGAGCCTGTACCATATCACAAACACAACTTGACAAGGGTAGACATAGGGTGGTAGGGGCCCCTGGGTTTTAGCCATTGTTGGAGCCCTATACATACACAATGACAAATGGCTTCAACTAGTAAAAATGCAAAGTAACTTGAGTGTCTTGGTCCTCCAAAGGTTTCTTCCTTATAGCATTTAGGTAATTTTGCCTTGCCACTGTCACCCTAGTTTGGCTTAGTTAGGGCTGTTGACCTAGATAATTATAAAGCTGCTATGAGACAATGCTCTACTGAAAAAAAACAATATATACATAAATTTGTCTTTGATTTTGTCAGCATGAGAACAGTTAAAGGTAACAACGTTGAGCAAATTATTTATCAGAAATGTCCCCACAAGGATAGAAAGCTCTGACATTTGGGACATTGTGGGGACCTTTTGTGGTCCTCATAAGGGTAATTGCAGATCTGCAAATGTCTTTTGTAAAAAGTGTCTTTTGTATTGCTTTATTATAGTAAAGTTAGGATTAGTGATAGGTGTAGGTGTAGGGTCTTTCTCACCTCAACTCTGCACCAGTGCACATGCTGGAACCTCTTGCACAGTGAGTTTTGTGATGGGTTAGGCGTTGTCTTTGTCGAACCGTGCAAAGATGTCATTCAGATCATCTGGGAGAGATGAGTTTGATGGGGAGGTAGTACAGCTGTTGTTACTTTTATAGTCTGAGATGAATTTAATGCCATAGCCTGAGCTGTTAAACTGTTCTTTTATACGCTTTATGTAGCGGCGCTTTGCTTCCCTGATGCCTCTCCTCAGATTAGACCTTGCTGTTTTATTAGCTTCAGAGTCAGCTGTATTATACCATACCTTCAGCAGCTGCTGAACATCTCTATTCACCCATGGTTTATGGCTGGGGAATGTCCGAATACTCTTGACTGTGGTCCATACAGAATTTAATGTAGTTTAAAACTGAAGAGGCATAGGTGTTTAAATCTGTATGATTGTCCTGTGTGGCTTCCAGTTTGAACAGATCCAAGTCTGGTTTCAAAGCAGTCTTGTAATTTGGGCATAGCTCCCTCTGGCCAGGTTGTGATGGCATGGACAGTGGACTTGCGGCAAGGGGTCTGTCGGCATAAAGACCCCTTGTCACCAGGGGGTCAGGAACAAAGAATGTGTGGGTGGAGGGCGACGCTTTGCATGCATCTGCTATATTGCAGTAGATATGGTCCTGCGTATTGTTTTCTCTAGCTGGAAAATCAACAAACTGATAGAATTTAGGGAGTACAAACTTTTCTGTGGGTGTTTTACTGATGCCACTGAAAGCCAGTATGTGCTCACTAAAAAACATGAGAACACTTCAGATCAATTTGCACACTCCACTCATACTGTTTTTTCAATTCCATGTCTATCGAACTGTTCTCATGCTGTCATAAGTGCTCTGTGACGTGTTTCCCGCAGTACAAGCATTAGCTTCTGGTCTGACCGATAATGAATACTTAGATCATTGAGTACTTGCATCATGGCACCTTCAGTTGTTTGCATGTTTTGTAAGTCGCTCTGGATAAGAGCTTCAGCAAGATGACTAAGTGTAAATGTAAGCAGGACTCGCACCAGTAGAAGGGGAATATGAAAAGCACCCTCTTGGCATGTACTCACCGCTTAAGGGCTTTCGACATGTCATTTCTAGTGTTCTTGCATGTGCTCAAATGCTTTTATATCTGCGTTCTTATTTTTTTCTCAGTGTGAAAAACCCAGTCAGTTTTAGTATTTTTATCATCTCCCTTTAGTGCATCTGATTTTCTTTTTTTGTACTCCACAATCAAACTTTCTGATATCTGCCAAGATAAAAACTAAGGACCTGCTATCAGTAGCTCCCATCACGACTGCACCTGTGTGCCTTCATTACCTTCTCAGGGTGGTTACAACGCAACTCAAGTGCCACCTCACCAGCAGTGGGATGCAAACCAGAGTGGCTTGTTGGTAGCGTTCTGTTAACAGTGCAGTTCATACCCTGCATATGGGAACTCACCTTCCAGCTGTGTATGTGTTCATTGGTTTCCGCCTTACCAGAGGCTCATGAGTTACAGGGTTCGATTGGTGACTGGGTCTGTGGCACATCTCAGAGAGTAGTGATGGGTGATATGACCAAAAATTTCCATTACATTTAAAAAAAAGGTTCGGGTGGTTTCACGGTTTCTTAAAAAAAAAAAGAGATATACTTTTTTTATTTGACTGAAGTATTTTCACCCTGGTGAGACATACCTCGAATCCAGTGTTTTATTAATTGCTCTGAACCCCTCTCTCTGGATTGTTACTGCGACTGTTGCTGCACTGCTTGCTTTCCTGTCATATGCAGCACCTTCAAGAAAATGCCTCTTCAAGCGATATCTGAGCCGGGATGCAGTTGCAGTGTGTTTTAAATAAAACAGATAACGAGACATAATTTAACATTTTCTTTCTTTGCATATATAATACAGCCATCCTGTTTCGCTTTGTTTCAGTTCTGCCAACAAATGTCTCCTGAAGGTTGGGTTTTACTGCGCACAGCTGGAACAGTATCCAAAAGCCATTGAAATCTTCGAGCAGGTTTGTGCCATGAGATTTATTCCCGAGATTTAGTGCAACCCTGTAGAGTGAAATATTGCCTTTCTCACCAGGTTGCAACTAGTACAATGGACAATCCACTTCTGAAATACAACGCAAAGGAATACTTCTGGAAGGCTTCGCTGTGCCACTTTATAGTGGATGAATTAAATGCAAAGGTTAGCGCTCTTTTAGCTCAGCCTAGCCTAACACGATAGCCTCAGCTTTGGTCACAATTCATTGATGTACATATGTGAAATCTGTGGTGCTTAATAAATATCTTTCTTGCAGTTTATGGCTTTAAGTATGTTTTAATCTATAAACGTACTTTGTTATAGCTGGCCATAGAGAAGTATGAGGGCATGTTTCCAGCTTTCTCAGACTCACGAGAGTGCAAGCTTCTGAAAGTAAGTATGATATTCCAGCTGTGATAAAAAGTATAAGGACATTTTGTAGTGCTTTCCAAGCAGTTAATAAAACGTAAAAAGACTTTGAAGACAGAAAACCATGATTAAAAGAATAAATACAACTATATACTCACCTGTCACTTTAGTAGGTCCGTTCTATCAGTTCCACTCACCATGGATGCACTTTGTAGTTCTACAGTTATAGACTGTAGTCCATCTGTTTCTCTACATGCTGTGTTTGTCCGCTTTACTCTGTTCTCTAATGGTCAGGACCAGCACAGATCAGGTACTATTTGGGTGGTGGATGATTCTCAGTGCTGCACTGACACTGATGTGATGGTGGTGTGTTAGTGTGTGTTTGCTGGTACGAGTGTAAGGGTGGCCTGGATGGAGCGCCAGTCCATCACAGACTCTCTCGTCAGCAACACCAGTCATGCATCTATATTACCCAATCGGGCCAGAAGGCACCACTGGGACTCAAATCCAGGTCACCACAGTGGCAGCTAGCGAATGGCTGCTGTGCTCTTGGGTGCTTGAATACTTAAATATTTATTTACTGTATACTCACTGACAAAATAATAACTTCCCAAGAAGGAGCTATTGGAATCAAAGGAAACTTTATATGTGTGACTGTTATGATGATATATGTAAGTGATGACAATATTAGAGTGAAAGGATAAGTTAATTGGGGAAAACAGTACAATTGAAAGGGGGCTCTAGTACCCTGCTGGGCTGCCTCTAGTCTGAATACAAGATAAGATATGGTTGAGCATGGAGGCATACAGGTTTTGTAGGGTATCTTGCAGCACATTTGCCCACAAATGTTGTAGCTGGTCCTGTAGATCCTGCACACTTGGAGACTGCCCAAGCTGGCATCCCAGCTGGTCCCATAAATGCTTGATTGGTGATAAATCTGGCGACTGGGCAGGCCAAGGAAGTGTTGCAATCTGGTCGAGGCATTCCTTGGAAACCCTTGCTGTGTATGGTAGAGGTTCTAAAAGAATCATTAAATAGAATGTATTGGAACCTTGCTCTCTTGGCATCCACCTTCCCAGATTGACCCATCAGACTGTCAGGAATACTTCCATATGTTTGGTCATTGGGATGTGTTTCAAAATGATGAGCAGTGTTGCTCTGTATGAATTTTGAATTCCTTTCTGTGTAGAAACTACTGGAAGCGCACGAGGAGCAAAACAGTGAAGCGTTCACTGAGGCTGTAAGTTTGGTATCAAATCTAATTTGAATTTGTCTGTCCTAATTTATCCTGTGATTTGAATGACTTGTGCCGCTGCTTCAGGTGAAAGAGTTTGACTCGATCTCTCGTCTGGACCAATGGCAGACCACCATGCTGCTGCGCATCAAGAAGACCATCCAGGGAGACAGTGGCGACCTGAAGTGATGTGTCACTGTGGCTCACGGCTCGGTTTTGTTGTTTTTGTGTGACAATCTGGTCGAACACTTCTTTAGTGATCCTCTAGCCCTGATTGCCAGTCTCTTACCTATCTGCCAGCTGGGTTGCTATGTAAGAAGATTAGCTTTCAGGACACTAGAGGTATATGTGTCAGTATTGTCAGTATTGAATAGGTTCACTGAGAGCTATATTTAATGCATAGTGTTGTGTATCGTTTAGTGCACATAACGCGTCTTATCAACACGCTTTGTTTGACATATCACTCGTGTGTGGCATGAAAAAAGGACAGAGCGTAACTCTGTACATCTGTGTTCTGTGTGTATTGTCATTGTACTGCATGATTACTGTGGCCTCATGATTGTGCACTTTATTTTGAAATCTTACAACTCGTTTTTTGAGACGAAAAAATCTGTACTGGTTGTACTTAGGATTCACAGCCATTTGTCTTATCAGTTGCCTCTTCTATGCGGTTAAGAGTACATAAGATTATGTTACGCCATCATTTAAATGAATAAAACATGAATACTATTTTTTTTTATTTAAGTGTACTAATACGTTTATTATGGTAAATAAAAAAATTATTAAGCCCACTGAATAAATGGATTATATAATTAGACTACTGCTACTATAAATATTCCCTGAGGCAAAAACTCTTAGTAATTATTTGGTTTGCTTTCATTTAACTTATTTTGGGCACTACTTGTATTTATGATTCCCCCTAATAAATGACTACAATAATGAAATACTGACCATTGTAACATCCCATCTGTCACTCAGCCTTTTATTTCATGTTGCATTCTTCGGAGTGTTCAGATTGACTTGCGTGCAGAAATTTTGGTCGCCTGGTCAATCTTTGAAATGAAAAGAAGTCAACACAACCTATGCAGGCAACAGACTTGCATTCGTTTTAAAATATATTGGAAAAAGTAAGTCTAAGAATCCCAGTGGTGCTTTCAGCCCGTGTTGGGTGTTATACAGGCAAGATTGACTGCACCTGAGGGGAGACTCTGTGACGGACTGGTGTGCCATCCAGGGGGCACCTGTGCCTGCTCTCCAAGATAAGCACCAGACATCCCCTTGACCTTGACCGGCAAAAAGCAGGGTTAAAATGTCAAGATTTAGGTATTCAGACCTATTTATGTACACTCCTGGGCAAAAATGGGTCCATCATGACTCTTTTAATAACAACAAATCATTGTTCAGGTAGTTGTCAAGAAGTAAGAAAATGCACTCCTGAGACCTGTGCCACTGTTTGCTCATCACTGCTTGTTGCTACAGTGAACTGTTGGGGGGGAAGTAGTACATGCATAGTGTTCTTGTACACAAAGATAAAATCAGTCATTCATACATTCATCTTCTTATCCGCTTGATCCTGGACAGGGTCACGGGATAGCCTGCCTAGCTGGCAGCACAGGGTGCAAGGCAGGTATAACCCTAGAATGTTTGATATAAAACTCAACCCATCACATCTCTGAGTGTTCAAAATCTACCTAAATGTCTGTTATCTTTATTTGTTATTAATAGATTAGTCGTCAGTTGCTAATCTGATACAGTCCATCAGACTCATGTCTTAGCCTGCTGAAAGATTTTTGAAAATTTCAGAAATATTTGGTCTCACATTAAACACAAACTAACTGGGATTTTTTTTTAGCTACTCATCAACTGGTTGAAGCCAGTGCCACTGAGTGGAACAACACTGATTTTGCAAGTTTTGGATTGGCCCATTTTTTCATCCAGGAGTGTAAGCGTTTGAAACATCGAATTTAACTCAGACAAGGCCCAGGCTTAATTTATTTCTTAATGTATTTATTATTATAATTACTGCTATTTGTTTTTGTTTGTTTCATGTTTTAACCATGCTTTTCCTGGTCAGGTTCGGAGGGACACCGGCCCCTGTCCCTGGAAAACACAGGGTGCAGCTGTAAATGTTTTGTGGATGGGCCAGTCCTTTGTAGAGTTGGGTAGAGATCGCTGTTGAGCCATCCGTCAGACCGAGCTGATAGGCTGATAGTCCCAGCAGGAAGGCACTGCTAGGACTCGAACCCAGGTCACTTTGGTGGTAGGCTAGCATACTAGACCACCACATCACACCAACCTATTATTATTATTATTATTATTATTATTATTATTATTATTATTATTATTATTATTATATTTTAAATGAACAAAAACAAGGTGCAATTTGACCAGAGCTGCCAAATTTTTGCACAAGATCTCATACAAACCTGAGATCTAATCCCTAAATCTAAAATGAGATGTAATACCTTTAAATACGTCAGGGATTAAAGTTACATAAACAGCGGATAAATGAGGGTTAATAGCTGTAACTTACTACAAATGTATTATATTTATTGTGTGAAATTCAATAAATATATATGAAGCATCTGATCATTTGAACCTATATTCAGTTTATTTGATTATTACTGGATTCAAGTGGACGCTCGTTGTTATTTTTAGAAAGTGGCATTTTTTGATACGGGCGTTTAACTGACGGACAAACAGCAGCGACGTTGAATAGAAACTAACCTACTTAATTTAACTGCTTATAACATTCAAGTTCAGTATATTTGACCCAGATATGTGTTCAGTTTCTCCCTCGGCACGGTCTGGATGTTCAGGCAGTGTGCTCGATGGTAAATATGGTTTGTATGAGAGTATAGGGGAGAATGAGTTTCGAGCTGAGAGTCTGCACAGTGGAAAGCAGCTCGTGTGTAAGGTGAGCACTAACTTTTATTCTAAAGTATGAACACAGCTGGTCATATTTCCAGGAGCTAACACACTCCCTGCAGGAAACAAAAACATGGCATATTTATGCAATTTTAATGCCTATATTTCATAACATAAAAGTTTGGGCACTTTTCAAGATGAAGTACAAGTGCTATTGGAGGGTCTAACAACTTAATTGCCCTTTTAATGGTTCAAAAAATGTTGGTTCCCTATCTAAGGATTGTGTTCAATCCTTTTCAGTTCTAAAGTAAACAATGGTAATTTGTCCAGATTCCCCAAACTTTTGTATAAGACTGTATTTTAAGTGGTCTATTTCAGCCCTGCTTTTCTAAGTTTATAAAGTTTATAATTAAAAAGAAGCAATAATAATACATTCTTATATATTATCTTTATTATAAGAAAAAGGTTACAGTTGAAATAGAACATGCACAGTATATGCCTTTGTTGGATAATAATAATAATAATAATAATAATAATAATAATAATAATAATAATAGTAATAATAATACAGTTATGGGAATCGGACTGGGGATCTATAAAAAGTTTTTAAAAATATATCTTTTAAACTTTCTTTAGCTTTTATATAGTTTTAAGTACACAATGTCCGGTGTGTATCTGATCCCTCCACCAAGTATGGAGGACCATAGACCAGCAGGCGCTTCTGTACAACTTGTGTTTGGTGATTGCTGCAGTCTGCATGGAAGACTGGACTAAGTTCACCGGGTTCATCCATCACATGGGGCCACTGTTGCAGCAACAGTGATATGATTCTTCATCCAGCCTTCCCTCCTTCCAATGGAAGCACTCCTGAGAGAATCATAGCACAGGCCTTCACAGTGGTGGGGTAGCAAATTTGACTGCTGCACCACTTGAAGATCTATGTACATTTACATTTACATTTTTGTCATTTAGCAGATGCCCTTATCCAGAGCGACCTACAATTGATACAGTCTTACAACCCAAGAAGTTGTTGTTTAGGGGTCTTGCTCAAGGACCCAACAGTGGCAGCTTGGCAGAGGTGGGATTTGAATCCTGAACCTTCTGGTCAACAGCCCAGTACCTTAACCGCTAGGCTACCACAGTGTTTATTTGTTATTTTAACTTTCTTTTTTGCCTTCTCTTTTCAAGGTGTTTCCCATCAGCAGGTACAGCCAGTCCATGTATGTGTACTCGTACCTTCCTGTTCATCCCAACCTGCACCATCCAGCTGAAATCATTCTTGGGCCCTTGATGGCTTATGTGTTCTTTGACCGACCTTATGGTGATATGCGATCACATATCCAAAGCTCAGGAAACCTGGGTGAGGACATAGCTGCAAAGCTGTTTTATCAGATGGTCGCTGCTGTGGCACATTGTCACAGTCATGACGTGGTTCTGTTCCAGACAAGTCTCAGAAAGTTTGCCTTTAGAAATAAAGAGAGGTGAGACTTCTGTTCTGTTGTGAATTTAGGATAGAGTAGAACTGTATTATTGCCAGTATTTTGTTTGGAAATGAAGATTTTTTAATTCTTTTAGGTAAACTTTTACACAGTTCCTGTAGTTGGCATAGCGTGCGGGTCTAGGGATAAAATTCTCACTCTGCTTAATGCTCTGGACTACCAATGAGAATCTTTCTCAAATGTTGCCTTAGCCCTGCTGCTACTGTTAGGATTTAAGGAACTGATTCAACAGTTTAAGGCTGTATGTGTAATTCATACTATTGCTATCTCTTTTTAAATGTAGAACCCACCTGGCTCTTTTCCCCTTGGTTGGTGCCTATAGAACAGACACAAGTGGTTCTGTATCAAGAAAGCAGAGATGCCAAGTCTATGCCAGTCCTGAGAGCCTACAAACACAGAGCAAATACTCAGGAAAAGCATCGGATGTATGGAGTCTTGGAGTCATGCTGTACACTATTCTGGTTGGCCGTTATCCTTTCAGGGACTCAGACCCCAGGTCCCTGTTCAGTAAAATTCAGAGGTGTAAGTTTACCCTTCCAGAAAAGCTTTCACCTAAAGCCAAGTGTCTGATATGCAGTGTCCTAAGACTGAACCCATCAGAACGCCTAACAGCAGAGGAAGTCCTCATCCATCCTTGGTTTTCCTCTGCTGATTTCTCTCAGTATATGTGGAGGAGGAAGTTCTACCAAGAGGATGATCAGCGAGTTCCAGATCATTATAGCTAAATGCCATACCGTTCTGGAATGCTGACAGTAATGCACCTCCTGGAACTTGAACCCGGGTTGCTGCAGTGGTGGGCTATTGTGCATTACTTCTGTGCCACCTGAGCAGAAATATGTTGTTTAACCTACAAATGAAAATCACCAAAATATGCAAGGGTGGTGCCATACAATTCGCTAGCCCTCCACCATGGTGACCTGGATCTGGTGAGGGTAGGCATCATACAGGCACGACAAGACTGCGCTATATTGTATAGTACTGTATATACATACATAAAAGATCCCTTTTTATACATTTCTTGTTCGTGTGTATTATAAATGTAACGTTTCTTGATTTTTAAATACTTTTGTCCTTCACATTTGACTGTTTTCTCTGCTCTTAACACAGCCAATTCAATCCAGTTTAGTCTTGATGAGTACCTTTTGCATGGATTAATGCGAAAAGAAAGGTAAATGTGGTACCCTAGTGGTTAAGGTACTGGACTATGTACTAGAATGTCCAGGATTTAATTCCTACTTCTGCCAAACTGCCACTGTTGGGTCCCTGAGCAAGGCCTTTAACCCACAGCTATTGGTTCAGGTCGCAGTTTTCATTTCCACTGCAGTGAAACCCAGGAAGCCTTTTACAGAACCATGTGGTGCACCATCTCCGGGATGTACCTTTGCCTGTGCACAACCCAGACCCTCCCCAGAGACAGGGAGACTAGGATAACCGGGGATAAAGCAGTAAATAGGACAATTATCGGTAAGATGAAGGGCATGAGTGTTCGTGTAAATCTGAGTCTGTCTCTAAACTGAAAGGGCCACATGGTGGCAGTCATGCTCTTGGAATATATTAAAGCCTCTCAATTCACACTTCTGCTGTTAACGCTGCAGTTTATTGACAGGAGATTGTTAAAGAAATTACATTCAAGTGCTGATTTGAAGTGGATCTTACTGGGATCAAACTTTATATTTGTTAATAGATAATTTTCTCCAAAGTATACCTAATGAAAATAAAAACAGCAAAGAGAAAATATATTGTGTCTTGGACATTAATCAACCAGCTTCACCAGCAAGACCATTCGAATTCACCAACTAAACCATGACCAGACCAGCACAAACCAGCGTAAACCAACTTGGACCAAGATGGCACATGGAACTCATATAGTCCTGCGTACTGTTCAGCATCCAAAACATAACATGCTGTTGTTTAGCAGGGTTATAATATCAGTAAGCGTGTTACCAGTACTTTTCTGAAACACTAATCGTTATTTAAGTGTGATATTGTATTTCTATAGCACTTTTTTTTACAACAGTGCATTGTCTCAAAGTAGCTTTATAAATATCTAGACTCAAAGCCCCAACTGATCAAGCCTAGGGTGACAGTGGCAAGGAAAAACTCCAGAAACGTTATAAGGAAGAAACCTTGGGAGGATCAATACTCAAAAACAGACCCAACCTCATTGGGCAGCCTACATGATATCAGTAAGAATTGAAGTACGTTACCTAATTAGGCTACTGAGTGTGTAGTAATAGTTTAAATAAGCAAAAGTTAAATATAAAATATACCTGTATGTATATAAAATAAAAACGAATATATACAATCGAATACAATAATATATAGACCATGATGAATGAAACATAAAACAATATTATAGAGGGTATAACATAATAGAGAATATAAAACTATAGCATATAACATAGTGATTATAAATAAGTGAGATATTGAATTTAATAGTGTAAAGAATACGGGATGATTTAATCCAAGAATACAGCCCTTCTAAGATTGTATATGCCGTATATTATGGAGTGTATCAAATAAAGACATACGTCTATAACAACCTACACTAGGGTTAGTATGCAGAATGCACTTCGCACTGTGTAGGGAGCAGGGAGCGTGGTGTATATTAGGACGCAGGAATAAAGAAGCGTGTTTCTACAGGAGGCGGGGTTTGAGTAACCCACGTGACTGGGTTGTCGCTCCGCCCACTCACTCACAGCAAAACAGCGAGCGGAGAGGCGCGCCGGGTAGCGGCTCATCCGTCACACTAGTAGAAGAAATCTGGCGATTTTCTCCAACTACGAGCTGGTTTAAGATATAAAAGGATGGTTTAGGCAACGGCTCAGGTTTATGGAACGATGAAAGAAAGGCGATCTGTCCGTTATTGCAGTTAAAGAGCCGCACAAACAAGAAGGGACGCTGGAGCGGCAATTAAGGTAAGAGTCTGCGTTTTATTATAGGGTTTATTATGGCAACGTGAGACTGAATTACAATGACACCTTGCTGCAAAATTACCATTACTGCACTGATCACTGAGGCCAGGTTATAAAAATCTGGCACAGTGGACTTAATTGATTCACAGCATGCCAGCGTTCACCAAACTTTTGGACCACCTGGTCGTATCATGCGTGGTATTTTTTTAAAAATCAGTGGCTGTTGTGAAATACTTTACTTTCTTCCCCTCACTAGATTATTGCTTTAGTGCCAACTTTTTTTTTTTATAGTTTGTCACATTCATATAATACTATAATAAAACGATTTATAAACATTTGAATTAATTCGCAAAGACATACAAAAACGTTACCATTCACATTTTAAATCAATGCGAATAAATGTGAAATTTTTATATATCTAAATTAATAGCTTAACGTTAATACAAGTATGAATGGCTTTAAGAAAGAGAAGGCCATAGCAATAAAACAGGAAATAGCGTTATAAAAATAAGTGTTCAAGTATATTAAAGTTGCTAGAGCTAAACTGGAAGAGAAGAGTTTCCATATTCCTTTCTGTATAGCCTCAATATATAAATAATATTTGGCTTTTATTGTTGATCTGGGGGAAAAAGAGAAAGCAGAATGAAGGATCTAAGTGATCTCCAAAGTTAAATTAAATTCATATGTATTTGTATACTGCTTTTAACAAACACTGGTGCAACACCACTTCAGAGAAAAAGCAGAATGAACAAGATAAAACTCAGTTACATAAGAAACCTTGAGATTTTTGGTAGGTTGGTGAAAAAGAAGCAAGCTAACAAGAGAAGTTTTTGTATTCATATCTCTATAGTCTGCATTCAATGAAGTGTTCTCAACACAGCCACATGATTTTTTTCATTTTTGGTGCGCTAGGGAAAACAGATAAGGCAGAAGTGTCCAAGTCATCAGGTATATGGTAAATTAAATTCAGGTTAATTTGTATAGTTCTTTTTAGGGTAGACATTTGCACAATTGAATTCATGGCGATCTGGGTCTAGACTTAAGAATAATCTAAAAGATACAAGGAAGACTTGGGTGGGCTGGAAAAGAAAACACTTAATAAAGGATCAAAGTATTTGCATTGTGCTTTACAGGAGACATTGGCACAAAGGTCGGGGTCTATTTGTCTGAAGAACATCTCAATTGGACAAGATAAAATGAGTTTGTTGGGCTGGAGACATATAATAAAGTAGTTGAGTGATCTGAAAATTCAGTCCAAATTTAGTTCAGTCCAGTTTATGATGAATAGTCCATTTATTCATTCATTGCAGGGAACTTACACACACAGTCACACTGGGAAACTTTAGAAACCCCAACTGACCTCACGCCTACCTTTTTGAATGTGGGAGTACCTAGAGGAAACCCAGGCAGATGTGGGGAGAACCTGCAAACCCCACACAGGTTGAATCCAGGCTGGCAATGGAAGCGGGGATCAGGTGTGAAGTGACAGCACTAACCGTTGTGCCACTATGCCTTCTATTTGCATTGTGACATTAGCATGTGTCTGGATCTGGAAGGAACTAAAAGACAAGGTAATTCCCAAATTGTGCTCTTGATATTTAGATGACCTAGTTAAATAAATGCATAAAGTCATCTAAGTTAAATTCAGTCCGGATTTGTTTGCATAGGGCTGGAGTCGCATACGAAACCTTGTGAATTTTAATGATTAAAAAAACAAAGCCAAATAAAGCATCAAAGGATTAAAGTGATTAAACAAGTTACGTACACTTCTGGTTTATTTATATAGTGCTCTTAACAGTTGGCACAAATCAAGTCCAGACCCTAAAGAACTATCTAAAATAGAACAGAATTGTCTTTATACAGAGTACAATGAACGTTGCCGGTTCAAAACCTCACATACGCCTACAGACGGAGCATTGTACTCAAGCATCAAGCAGACAAGATAAACCAAAGTATCTTTGATATTTTAGATGAGCTGGAAAGATAAACACATAATAAAGGGCCTAGGTGATCAGTTAAGTTAAATTCAGTCAGGAATTATTTGCATAATGCTGGAGTCGCATGAGAAGCCCTGTGAATTTTAGTGAAAAGGGGAAAAGCCAACGCCAAATAAAGGATCTAAGTGATTAAAGTTGCATACACTTCCAGTTTATTTGTGTAGTGCTTATTTATATAGAGGTCCAGGTCTGTACTCTTGAGGAGCAAGCCAAGTGAACAAGATAAACCTAAAAGTAAATGCTCAATAAAGAAGTGATATAAAAGTTAAATTCAGTCCAGATTTTACACTCTGTATTTCATGCCTTTAGCAATAGACGTTGGCACAAATCGATTCCAGGCCCACGAAGAACTATGTAAAATAGAATAGAATTTCTGCTGTCTTTATACAGAGTACAATGAACACTGCTGGTTCAGAAACTCACATGCGCCTACACACACAGCATTGTACTCAAGCATCAAACAGACAAGGAAAGCCAAATTTATGTGTATCCTTGTTATGTTAGTGGTCAAAAGTTATATACACTTCTGGTTTATTTATATAGTGCTTTTAACAGTAGACATTGGCACAAGGTAGCTACACTGTGGTACAGGTCTATACTCATGAGGAACAGGCCAAATTGACAAAACAAACCTAAAAATAAATGAAGAACTATCTAAAATAGCATACAATTTATTGTCATTATACAGAATACAATAAAGTTGATGGTACTCAAGAATCAAACAGACAAGGAAAACAGAAGTTGAAGAATCATTGATATTGTAGATGAGCTGGAAATAAACACATAAGGGTCTAAGTGATCTGTAAGTTCAATTCATTCTGGATTTGTTTGCATGGTGCTGAAGTCGCATAAGAAACCTTGTGAATTTTAGTGATAAGGGGAAAAACCAAAGCCAAAGGATCTAAGTGATACACTTCTGGTTTATTTATATAGAGCTTTTAACAGTAGACACTGACACAGATCAAGTCTAGACCCGTGAAGAACTGTCTAAAATAGAATAGAATTCATTTAGTGTCATTATACAGAGCGCAGTGAACCTTGACGGTGCTCCTTATACAACGCAATGTTAAAAATGTTTGAAATGTTCAAAAACTCACATACTTCCACCTACGGATAGCATGTACTTGGGCTTTCCTTGTCTGTTTGATGCTTAAATTACCTAAGAATCCTTGATATTTTAGGTGAGCTGGAAATGTAAACACATAATGAAGGGTCAAAGTTATCTGTAAGTTATATTTAATTCAGATTTTTTTCTGGAGTACTTGAAGTTATGACTAAGAAATTGTACTGAAACGATAAGTCTCAGTGATCTATGTAAAAAAAACCTTGAGATTTGTAGTGAGAAGGAAAAAAAGTAAATCAAACGAACGATCTAAGTGACCTGAAAAAGATGCATTCAATTCAGTAAACACTGGCACAAGGCAGCTTTACAGAGATCCAGGTCTAGAAGATACGAGGATGTGAGTTGCAATAGAAAGCTTAAGATTTCAGAATCAGAATCCGAAATACTTTATTGATCCCAGGGGATAGAAATACTTAACAAAAGTTTAAGTCATCTGAAAGTTAAATTAGCTTCATATTTATGTTAAGGCTGTCATAATTAATTAAGATTTAACCGCATTTTTGTTTCATGGCCACGTAGTTAAAGGCTGTCTCAAATGGTCCCCTTATCACTCTGCCCTACATTCTACATACCATATTACATACAGTCAACATATAGGGAACAGAATTATAAATGATTTCAGACAGTTCTTTGTTCACCTTTGTTTAATATTATATGACTGCAGATCCTTTCGCTTAAACACACGAGTTCAGAGAAGACAGTATGGCATTTCTTTCCCATGGCGTAACAGCTTGCACATGCTATTTCTTATAAAAACATGTAATGAAATGAATACTTTTGCATTACAACTATATTGTTTTGGTAATAACCATTTTGTTTTTGTATTTTTTTGTTTGTATTGAAAATTTCAAAAAGTAATAAATGCTTTATGTTGAAGCTTGTATTGTCACTATGGTCTATTTACACAATTTTTTTAATTTATTACTATTAATTAGAAATAATTTGTTTAACTGTTATGCCTGCCACCTCTGTTTTCAGTTTCAGAAATACAACAGGAAATGTGTTGCACTGCCACATAAAAGACAATTTCCCGTTCCATAAATGAGAGACTGATAATATATAATAATGTTTACTAGTGTGATATATCATTATAGTATGATATAGTATTATATTATTATTATTATACAGTGGTGCTCGAAAGTTTGTGAACCCTTTAGAATTTTCTATATATCTGCATGAATATGACCTAAAACAACATCAAATTTCAGAAGTCCTAAAAGTAGATCAAGAGAAGCCAGTTAAACAAAGGAGACAAAACTATTATACTTGGTCATTTTTTATTGAGGAAAATGATCCGATATTACATATTAGTGAGTGACAAAAGTATGTGAACCTCTAGGACTAGCAGTTAATATGAAGGTGAAATTAGAGTCAGGTGTTTTCAATCAATGGGATGACAATCAGGTGTGAGTGGGCACCCTGTTTTATTTAAAGAACAGGGATCTATCAAAGTCTGCTCTTCACAACACGTTTATGGAAGTGTATCATGGCACGAACAAAGGAGATTTCTGACGACCTGAGAAAAAGAATTGTTGATGCTCATCAGGCTGGAAAAGGTTACAAAACCATCTCTAAAGAGTTTGGACTCCACCAATTTACAGCCAGAAAGATTGTGAACAAGTGGAGGAAATTCAAGACCATTGTTACCCTCCCCAGGAGTGGTCGACCAACAAAGATCACTCCAAGAGCAAGGCATGTAAAAGGTGGCGAGGTCACAAAGGACCCCAGGGTAACTTCTAAGCAACTGAAGGCCTCTCTCACATTGGCTAATGTTAATGTTCATGAGTCCACCATCAGAAGAACACTGAACAACAATGGTGTGCATGGCAGGGTTGCAAGGAGAAAGCCACTGCTCTCCAAAAAGAACATTGCTGCTCGTCTGCAGTTTGGTAAAGATCACGTGGACAAGCCAGAAGGCTATTGGAAGAAAGTTTTTTGGACGGATGAGACCAAAATAGAACTTTTCGGTTTAAAAGAAAAGCGTGATGTTTGGAGAAAGGAAAACACTGCATTCCAGCATAAGAATCTTATCCCATCTGTGAAACATTGGGGGTGGTAGTATCATGGTTTGGGTCTATTTGCTGCCATCTGGGCCAGGACGGCTTGCCATCATTGATGGGAACAATGAATTATGAATTATATCAGAGAATTCTAATGGAAAATGTCAGGACATCTGTCCATGAACTGAATCTCAAGAGAAGGTGGGTCATGCAGCAAGACAACGACCCTAAGCACACAAGCTGTTCTACCAAACAATGGTTAAAGAAGAATAAAGTTCATGTTTTGAAATGGCCAAGTCAAAGTCCTGACCTTAATCCAATGGAAATGTTGTGGAAGGACCTGAAGTGAGCAGCTAATGTGAGGAAACCCACCAACATCCCAGAGCTGAAGCTGTTCTGTACGGAGGAATGGGCTAAAATTCCCCCAAGCCGGTGTGCAGGACTGATCAACAGTTACAGGAAACTTTTAGCTGCAGTTATTGCTGTACTGGAGGGTCTCACCAGATACTGAAAGCAAAGGTTCACATACTTTTGCCACTCACTAATATGTAATATTGGATCATTTTCCTCAATAAATAAATGACCAAGTATAATATTTTTGTCTCATTTGTTTAACTGTGTTCTCTTTATCTACTTGTACGACTAAACTTTTAAAATCTGATGATGTTTTAGATCATATTTACGCAGAAATATAGAAAATTCTAAAGGGTTCACAAAGATGAGAGAGGTCTGTAATTTACATCATAGGTACACTTCATCTATGAGAGACAAAATGACTAAATACTTATTTTCCACCATAATTTACAAAGAAATTATCTAAAAATTCTACAGTCTGATTTCCTGAATTTCCCCATTTTGTCTCATAGTTGAAGTGTACCTATAGTGAAAATTACAGACCTCTCTCATATTTCTAAGTAGGAGAATTTGCACAATCAATGGCTGACTAAATACTTTTTCGCCCCATTGTATATATAGCATAACATATACAAATTCATCCTTTCTTTATTGTGGTATTTCTTATTTATTTATTTTCTTACCCTTAAGTTGTGCAATATATGTTCATGTTGTGCAGTGTTGGATTCCTGCTGCTGTAACGATACAATTTCCCTCAGGATTAATAAAGTTCTACTTACATTTACATAAGATGGGTAAAAACTGGTGGAAAATGTTTCTGAAGGAAATTAATCTCGAACTAAAAAATGAGAGAAATGTAACCTTTTAAATAAAATTCATTCTAAGAAAAACACTCTAACTACTTTGTGAGCTTCCAATATAACAACCCTGAGTCTTTCATAATGCTTGATGAGATTTCAGAATACAGAGCAAGAAATCTGAAATCCTCCTCAATACAGAATCTTTCCGGATCCATAGTCCCACAGTCACCTTTTGTGGACTCTTCTTTTTAGCTCAGTCGTTAATTAGGTGTAGGTCAGGGACTAGGGCAACTATATTAAAGCTTAGTTTTATGGTTATTAAACCATTTTTGTGTGGGTTTGGACATGGTTTGGATCCTTGTCCTGCTGCAAGGTTTAGCCATGACCCAGTTGTACAGTCTTGGCAAAGGCAGACAGAGTTAGATTAAAAAAACTAGTGCTTCGTTGATATTATTTCTTTTAACAAGGTTCCCAGTGTCTTTAACAAATTCAAGGTTCAAATCACCACAGATACTCCACCCTCAAAGTGTTATTCGTGTCAAGTGAACTTCATGTTACCAGTGGTTGCTAGATGAATTCATTTCTAATGGCAAATCACCCAAATAGTTTGATCTCATGTGTCTAGTTGTAGATTTGGACACTACAACTGCGATCCTTGGAGATTTTTCTTTTGCTTCTCAAACAGTCTGCTCACTGTGTGTTGGGTCATAATACACTTGCGTACTCTTCCAGACAGCTTCATGTAGTCATGTTGGAAGACAGTTCGTTTTTAAAATGGTATAAATAAAATGACAAATTTGGTAAATACATTCATAGTCATTTAATACATTTCTACTCTAATGGCACTTAATCTCCTTTCAGAATATTTATTTGGAACTATAGTTTGTAAAACACTCAACTTCAACTCAACTAGCTGCAACATAAAAGTCTTAAATTTTGTTCTGACAATTGCCATATAAATGAGAGACATTGCTAAATCAACAGCTCGGATTTGATGTTGATTAGGGTTTTTAAAGTAGAAGATCTGTAAGATTTTTTTGTCCTGTGCAGTCAGTATAGTGAAGCATTCAGTCAAAGCTTTCTTATCGTGAGGTGACTCATTGGTTCTCCATTACCAGTCCACCATTGTTTCACTGCTGGGTGCAGCACACATTTTTTGGTTTTTGTGATAATGCTTAGCATACTTCAAACAGCAAGCTCTACATATAAGTTTTTTTTTGTTTTTTTTGTTTTTGTGAAATCAAATCATATCAGTGCCACAGGAGTTGCTAATGTTTTTATCAGAACTTGTTCACCTTCAGTTATTTGTGAGGAGTTTGTGAGTGGCTCTTGCATGTAAACAACGGAAGAGCCCTACCCGCTACACTTGAGTTAAGCAGGACTGTCTTAACAAAGCGTGACTTATCTAGAAATGCCGTGGTATAAACCAAATCTTTACTCTGACTCCATGCAGTTATTCCCCTGAGCCCTGATTTCAATATAGCTCTGGATGTTTTAAACGTCTTAATTATTGCATGACGCTGTTTTCAGAACAGTTGCATAGGTTATGATGATTCATAATTTTTTCGCATTTTATTTCTCTTCTGTAAACTTTCCTATGTTGATGAATGTTTAAGGAAATCTGGCTTAGATATGTGAACTCATATTTATATTCCAGCAAAACAGGGCGACTGGTTAAGAGATCCCTAAACACCCAAGCTACATAAAAAAATGAATAACATCAGCTCAGGGCGGCACGGTGGCTTGGTGGGTAGCACTGTTGCCTCGCAGTGAGAAAGTCTTGGGTTTGAGCTCACCTGGGGCGGTCTGGGTTCTTTCTGTGTGGAGTCTGCATGTCCTTCCTGTGTCCGCGTGGGTTTACTCCGGGTACCCCGATTTCCTTCTGCAGTCCAAAGACATGCTTCAGGTTAATTGTTTATGCTAAAGTGGCCCGAGTGTGTGTGCCCTACAGTGGATTGGGGCCCTGTTTCCCGCGACCCTGTACAGGATTAAGCGGATAAGAAAGTGAAAGAATGAATGTGAATACCAGCTCAGACTCAGTTTAACAGTGCTTATTTAATTGAAATGATGTATTCGTACTGTGCACCATTGTACATTGATACAATAGACTATTTAACATAAGTATTGTTTTTTGACAAGTTAGTCTATGCATATAGTCACAGTATTTTCAGTATCACATAATCACCAGGCCATAATTTGACCTAATATATGCTTTGAATGATAATGGAACTGAGTACAATAGTTTACACCCTCATGGTTTATGTGAAAAATGTTTGCACTTGTAAACAAGTTGTAATGTGGGTGCATCCATAAAACAGAATTACAAGATAGCAAATTAATCCATCTGTGTTATTAGATGTGTCAGGAGAATAGGCAATGACTACAAAGTATGTGGCAGTGTTTGATAAATGTACAACTAACAGCGGTTCAGAGGGGACACGATGAGGCTAGAGGCAGATATGTGTGAGTTTTTACATTTCACTTAGAGGGAGAAGCTCCCTAACCTAACACAAATGTCTTATTGCTTTTCCTGGTCACGGTCACTGGGGGCTGGAACCTAACTCAGAGAACATAGGAAGCAGGCGGAAGCATGCCCTGGACAGGATGCCAGTCCATCACGTGGCCAGTGCCATGCGATGCTTCCCTTGTTCGTGCCATGGGAAGTCTCCCCTTCCTCTGGCACAACTAAATGATACTCTATTTGCTAGTCCAACAGTTGTTTGCAAATCCACTGTGGACTGATCCTTAGAATTTGTTTATTTGGCAGCACAGTAATATGCTGGAGGTGGTGACTGAAAAAAATAATAATCAGTTATTTGGAACTGGTTTAGATTTGACACAATGGCTACTATGAAAACAACAGTTGTTTGCAAAATATCCAAAGACAAGATTGGCATGTCTGGTGGAAACTACAAACCTGTTCCGTGCCTTAAAAAGAAAGCACCCCAAAGAATACACAGAAAGCCAGATAGGACAGTCAGAAATTAAACGACACTAACAAAAGCGTTTAAAAGAGATCACTGATGCCATGACGTTTTACATGGCCACGAATATGATGCGCAACAACGCAGTCAAATGCAAGAGTTTTAAATGACTTCTATAAATAGTCGTTCCTTCTTACTACAGTATAAACTCGTTATCTCGCCCACGTCTGTTTCATGGCTGTTTTTGGCGAGAATTTGGTGGTTTAGCGAAGTTACAAAAAATAGACAAAGTGACAGTCATACATGATGCTGACATTGTGTTTTACTGAACAGCCCGTGTGATCATACAATTGCATTTACAATGTACATAAACATGTATGAACACGTACAGTTTCCATCCTGTTATGCAAAGTTGAGAAATTGTCAATCTTGAAGATTGTTTTTAAGATCAAGATAAGTCTGTTCACTCCTCCTCCATCTTGCTAAAACCACCGGGCAGTTATTTCCAGCCATAAAAAACCAAGCTACTATCTCTTTGATTGGGTAGAGACCTATATATCCGAAACTGAAAGAGAAATTAACGTTTAAAATGCATATTTAGAATCGCAGGTATAATCTGAAAAAAAAAATATAAAATGTACTTGCATTGTTGGGTTCAAATAACACAGAAAAATATGATTTTTAAAGGTTATTCTGGCTACTGCGCAAGACTTCTCCGATACATTTACTAATTTGCCAATTGGTTCTTTCTGTTGACGGGGTGAGGCTTCTATACTACAGTCCCTCCTTATATAACAACCCTGATAACAGACAGGGACTGCACATCATCCTGCGTTTAAAGTAGGATTAAAGCTCTACCTACTGACGTTCTGAAACATGATGGCTTAGCGAGGAAGAATTTCATTAGTGGCAGGACATTTGTCACATTATTTACATTTACAGCATTTAGCAGACGCCCTTATACAGACTTCCAATTGGTACAATCTTACAATCCAAGCAATTGTGGGTTAAGGGTCTTGCTCAAGGACCCAACAGTGGCAGCTTGGCAGAGGGAACCTGGGATTTGAACCCTGGACCTTCTGGTCCATGGTCCAGTACCTTAACCACTAGGCTACCACAGTCCCATTATAAGCTTGTTGAGGGCAAGAGGTGAGGTTGGCAGCTTTTTGAGGTAGGGTCATGGAGGGGAATCTGTCCGGCCATCACAGGTGGTGAGAGATGAGGTTGATGAGATAATGGGGGGTGAGAGAACAAGGTCAGACTGTAGGTATCAAGTTATGAATATTTTTCGAATATGCAGAGATTATGGAATTTAAAATGAACATTGTGTTTTTCAGGCATGCTAGTGACCTGTGGTCTAGCTGGACTACAGAACTTTGTTTATTTTTTATTTTTTTTTACATTGTGGTATTTTTCATGGACACTTAGAAGATGGTAGTTACTTTTTGAAACTATATTTTGTTTTTTTATTTTAAGGTCTGCTAGCTCAAGTGGTCAGTTATTTCAGTTCTTTTGTGGAGCTATATTTTTTATTAGTCTTAAAGCAACATGGAAATAATCTTGTGTGTCTGTGTGTGTGAAATCTCACACCCCTACAGCAGAGCTCATATCTGCTTTCTAGCACTGTTCCTTATGGCCTCCTCATTAGAAGGACCAGCAAAACCAGCATTATACCCTGCTCCACTTTTGTTTGTGATGTAAATAGAACTGCTTTGTTGTGGTGTTTGCATCATTGTTTTTGGAGTCACTATTTCGATGCAAAGCACTTTCTTGTAGGATGCACCAGATAGTTCTAATGAATGTGTCTGGTTAAATGCCAGCATGTACCATCACATCCCTTGTGTCCATACAGAAGGGGAAAAAAACACATGATTAAAAGCTTGTTGTGAACCCCTCACCACGTAAAAAAGGCTTAATTGGGTAATGCCTTTTTCTGATACAGACAGAAAAGCCTTAAGGGTTTAGTAAGTGTTGCGGATCTGCAGGTCCTGCCCTATCTAATGAATCTGCAGTCTATGAATAGTTCACGCCTGGAAACAGAGCAAGACTGGCGGTGGTTCTGTGTCCACTGCTGTGCGCGCCCTGTCTAAAGTCAGCCATGACTGCCAATGTTTTGATTTATGAGCTTAAGCTGATTTCCGCCATGATCTCATAGAGATTTTGTTTACATATCTAGCATTTACATCACTCAAGATTATCACATATTCACCTAGTGTTTCTAGTATGTCAAGAATATCTAGTAGATCAGATATTTGAAGCACTTAAAAATGTTCTAGTATTTCTGTAGTATTTTTAATCTGGTATGTACAACTCTCATTTATTTATTCAGTATTCATGTAGGATTATATATATAGTATATCTAGATAATATATACAATAATACTTAGTGCTTGCAGTTCTGCTATTGACAAAAGGGTCCAGCACTCTCAAGGGTCCACTGCTGGGTCTTTGAGCAAAGCCCCTAACCCACAGTTGCTTTGATTGTACATTGTAATAATTGGTTATAATAAATTTCCAAGCCTCAAAAGTAACTTTGATATTATTTATCTTGCGTACCTACCTTACAGTCCTTTATAATCACATTCTATTTATCTTGTATGTCTGGTATTTATAGCCCTAAAATAATTATCTAATGTGTATCTAGGATTATCTATATAGTATAGCTAGAACTCACCCAGTATTGCTTATGCAGCACAACTTGTGTGTAGTATTATTTGTCTGGTATATCTACAGCTCTTGAAAATCATGATCTAGTATTGATGCAGAATTAATCTAACATAGCTATACAGGGTTTAATGGCCAACCAATCAATGACCATTTGCTTTAACTGCTGAGGTCATAAGAATTATAATAGGAAGCAAAAATGTGTCTTACTGTATTTACAGTGAAGATTAATTGTATTAACATTACTTCTTTATGGGGAATTTTGATTTCGACTTTGAACAAATCAGAGTTCGAACAGCCTTCTGGAACCAATTAAGTTTGAATTCCAAGGTTCCACTGTACATCCAATTCACATCTGAATTACAACCCCTGCTGACAGAAAAGAGAATCTTAGGGTCTACTCACACTAGGCACTTCGAACCATACTCGGGTGCGTTTGGTACCCGAGTGCGGTTCGTTTGGCTAGTGTGAGTGCTCCCAATCGTGCTTGACGATGACGTCGATTGTGCGACTGTTTCATTACACAAACATGGCAGCGAAGGGTTCAGTGTAGTCTGCGGCTGAGGTGAATTGTCAAGTCAAGTCAGATTTATTTATATAGCGCTTTTTGCAATGGAGAATTGTCTCAAAGCAACTTTACAAGTTTAGATTATCTCCTAATAACTACGTCCAATCCCAAATTGAGCAAGCCTAGGGCAACAGTGGCAAGGAAAAACTCCCTAGTTCCAGGAAGAAACCTTGGGAGGACCAAGACTCACCAAAGGGACCCAACCTCTCCTTGGGCGGGCGTAGATGATAAATCTAAGAGGCGAACTAAAGTCATGGGAGTCAAAGTTCGAATAGAATCTGAAGTATGCACCATTGAACATTAAGTGGCCCGGGTAATAGTGGGGCTGGAGCTGATGACGGAAGCAGCTTGAGTGGAGCTCCAGCAGAATTGAACATCATGTGTGGGGCTGGAAAACTGCCGGAACACAGCTCGGAGAGGGAAAACAGAAAATGTAATTAGTTATTGATTAAGAGCACAGTGTCTATTAGCAATCAATTCACTGATGCCAAGTGTAGCATGAGACCCCCCGGCAGCATTAGCTATAGCAAAGCATAGCTAGAAAGAGGAGAACTGGTAGGAAACACAGCCAAGAGGGAAAAATTTTTTCACCATGAGACATTGGCAACCCCACGTCTCTGATCACCATTAAGACTCTCTTTGACTATGAAAACCCCCAGCTCTCTGCCCTTTAGCCCTATTCTAAGCGCAAGGAATGCACGAGTCAAAGATCACGAGGACCGAAGCCCAGTTTCAGCAACCCCCCGCCCACTCGACACTCCCGGCTAGCGGACAAGGCAGGCAGGCCAGACATGACTCCGGCACCAGTGACCCAAGCCATGCATCCTGGTCTAAATCTAGTCAAAAGCCTGTGTAAATGGGTATGTCTTGAGCCTAGACTTAAAACTTTGGAGAGTGTCTGAATCTCGAACGAAAGTGGGAAGTTTATTCCACAAGAAACAAAGCAGTAACGTTTCGTGCTCCAGCACGGAAAACAGCGTCAGCTGACTCAGTAAAAATCTTCTTCCGTGCAGCACGAGAAGCGAAATATAGTGCGTCACACAATCAGTACATTTATTAAAAGGCTTATTAGGGCTGTGTGTAAGCGCAAACAATGAGAAACAAAAAAGTCTAATAGTAAGTACATGCAAGAAGTCCGCTGTGCAGCACGAGAAGCTGTTTCATAGTGCGCTGCATAATCAGTGCACCTTATTAAAAGGCGTATAGCATTTAGTCTCCTGTGCTGTGAGAGCACGAGAAGCCGAAAATTAGTGCGCTGCATAATCAATGCATTAGATGCATTTGACCTACATAAGACGTATTAGTGAAGTGAAACGCCCTTAAAAAGCCACAATAGTAAGTCCAAGCATAAAGTTCGCTGTGCTGTGCGACCCTGTTTTGCAGCACGAGAAGCCGAAATATAGTGCGCTGCATAATCAATGGAATTATTATAAGGCGCATTAGGGCTGTGTGTCAGTGTGGGGGGAAAAAAAACACAGAGTAAGTATAAGCATTAAGTCCGCTGTGCAGCACGAGAAGCCGAAACAGTGAGCTGCATAACCAGTCCATGTATTAGGCTATAATGCGTATTAGGGCTGTGCGTCAGCACGCACAAAACGAAACCAAAAAAAGCACAGAGTATGTGTTTACCCGATCACATATGTACAACCATGAAATCTGCTGTGCTGTGTGAGCGCGTATCGTGATGACGAAGGTGTGCCAGAACGTGTTTTGTTGAACCTAGTATGAGCAGGAGCCAGGGCGCCAATGGGGAGTGGGGACAAATGCGTTCTGGTGCGGTTCAAGGCAGTTCTGGTGCTCATTGTGAGTACACCCTCAGGCGCGCCCGGGCACTATTGGGAGCACTCACACTAGCCAAACGCGTGTGGTTCAAATTGCCTAGTGTGAGTACACCCTCAGTCCTGAAAGGCAGAAAAAAATGTTGTGGTTCTACTTTTGTTTCAAGTTTTACAAAAGATACAAAAATAAGAATTTGCTGTATTGTGCAGTACAGTACTAAAGGTATTCAAATTGTTTTTTAAATAATATTATTGTTTAAAATGAAACATTGTGGAAAGTATCTAAACTACTATGTGACTATGGTAATGTCTGTTCAGTGTCTGTTTCCATCAACATTCTGTTTCACAGAAATACATGCTGTTAAATGGTGTATAATTGTATGTAATTACCAAAATAAAAGTCATCATCTAATATTTATCTTTGTATTAATCTAATATATCTGGTATTTATAGCCCTTAAATAATTTAAAGTATTAACTTTTTCATATTCATTCTGAAACAAATATATTGAGTTCTTGTTCTTTGATTTTATAAGTATTTCTTAATATTTATACCTTTTTGATTGTTTGTACAATTAATTTTGCTGGCACAGTGATCTTTAAAACTGTGAAATGATTGCCATAAATGACTTTGAACATAAATGAAAGTTTTTCTAATCTGTTAACAGGAGCTGTTTGTTCATTGACGAGGATCTCTACTGACAGTAATGTGCATCCATCACAGACGCTGTATGGTGAGTAGGATTACCTCATTTTGTATTTTCTTGATAGTTAGTGCAAGAGGCCCACTTCTCTCAAAGTTTTCTGGTGATCTGAACTTTGATAAAGCAAGCTTGGGATAAATTGTGGACTGAGGTTAGGGCTCTGTTCTGTTGTGTTCATATGGTGTGATGTTAAAGTGAAAGGGTGTTTTGAGCCATTTTCAGAGCGTACAGCACAGGTCAGATTTGATGGCATGGAAGTCTGATGGTGTTTATGGGTGGACTGATGAGCACTAGACTGTTCACCTGTGGTAATGTCAGATCCTGGTGGAGAATTTCTAATCATGAGAGATAAGGCAGCATTGAATATCATTTGTGCTGATGCGTTTGGTGCCAGAAAACTGAAATTCTGCATTTTCCATTGGCCAGTCCCAGCAGGATCTAGTGGTACTACGGGGTTGGGCTAACAGCACTGTTCATTTCTAAGTGGTTGGATATTGAGTCATATTTTTTAGCTGATAGTTACTGGCAATTGAGCTGGGCAGCTGACAGTGGCTCGAGGGACCAACAATGGCCATTTTCATAACTTTGAACAAGATTTATGACGCTGATTTCTGAGATTTGTGCATGGTATACAACTGAAAAAGCAGCCATAATAATAAAGGCAGCTGTAATAAAATATTGGATGAATAAATTCATCATCTGCTGCTTTCATCACTTTTGTTCACTCATCCACACTCTATTATAGGTTCTGTTTAGCCCCCCATGATGGTCTTTGTGTGTAAATCTCATTTCATTCAGCAATTTACAGTTCTCTCCCAAACATTGTCTCTCGTTTCCGTCCATTTGTTTTCTTTTTGTGTGTTTTGCATTTTTGTTTTTGAAGTTTTGCATGTTGCTTGCTTATATATGTCTGCATATGACCTTGTCTTGGTGGTTATTCTTCCCCAAATATTATACACAGCTGACTGGGAGCAATCTTTTGGCACTCTCCAGTTGGATTCCTGCTTGAAGATCTTGAGTTTTATAATCCTGCCCATTGTATCAATTGTCAACCCTCTTGTTGGGGCCATATTGTCTTTCATTTACCCAAGATCAACAGCTTGTTATGGTCTGCTTGCTTAAGGTCTGATTCCATAATTTTTTTTAAGGTTAGCAGTTGCCAAGCTCTAAAGATCACCAGTTCGATCCCAACCTTGGAGAAATCTGTGTGGAGTTTGCATGACCTTTGTGTTCTTGTGCTTATAGTCTGGTAACTCCGGTTTGCTCCCACAGTCTAAAAAGACGAGTTGGGTTAATTGATCTAAATTGCCCCTGGTGTGAGTGCGTTTGACTAGTGTCGTTAGAACCTGTCATTAATAGCCATTGATATGGATGTGACAATAAATAAATATATCCATAGTATTGTCCTCAGTATTGAAAGATTCCACAATTTGCTGCTGTACTTGAATTGGAAAAGAATTGTCTCAAAGCAGCTTTGGAGTTTGATATTGTCTTTTGTTGTCTAAAACCAATCCCAAATTGAACAAGCCTGGGTCACCAGTGGCAAGGAAAAACTCCCTGAATATTGTAAGAAAGAAATATTGGGAGGACCAAGTCTCAAAAAGGGACCCAGCCACCTTGTGCAGCTTACGTGTTATACAGGTTTTATATATAAGGTTATATGTAAGTTATGTAATTGTAGTAGTAGTATGTTCATAGTAATAGTTTAAATAAAGAGATTAAGTAAATATCAACAGAAATAAAATATTTAAGAATATAACCATTAATAATAACAGTAGTGAAAATAGATTAAAATATTGAATAAAATAGTCTAAAAATGTGCATATTTAGGTACACAGAGTCACTAGGATCTCGTGTCCTTGGCGACTAACTTTTGGTGGCATGGCATGCTTAGTCAACCGGAGCAAGGAGAGAGTTACTTCCCTGTGTGGTAATTGCTTTGTTTTCCCAAAATCTTCTAGACTTTGAAATGTAATGTTGTTCATTAAAAAAAAATAGTTTACCAGTGTAGAGGGTGTTCCATAACAACCGGAATATAGGAGACAAAAAATACTTCTGTAGTGTTGGACCCATGAGACGTCCACACAAAAAGCCAAAAGTTTGTATAGTCTGTGTTCAGACAAACAGCTCAAATTGGATTTAAGCTCAAATCTGATTTGAGCTGAACAGATTTTATGCTGTCAGAAAGAATTGAAACCATATGGAATTTAACTTTTTCCCTGTTATATGTTTTCTTTTATTTGTTTATTTAATGTTGATTCAGCCAAAGTAACAGTCAAATTTATTTCTACAACACTTTTTATGATGGACCATCGTCTTAAAGCAGCTTTGCAGTTTTATATCATCTGCTAATATCGAAGTCCACTCCCAAATTGAGCAAGCCTGGGGCAACAGTGGAAAGGAAAAACTCCTAAACTTGCACGTTATAAGGATGAACCTTGGTAGGACCAAGATCAAAAAGGCACTGATGCTCCTTTGCGGCCTAGATGTTATATGTAAGAATTAAACTAAGTTATCTAATTCATAATTTTGTAGTAATAGTTTAAATAAAGACGCAAAATAAATATTAACAGAGTGAACATGTTTAAAAGTATACCGTATTTTTCGGACCATAAGGCGCACTTAAAATCCTTTAATTTTCTCAAAAATCGACAGTGCTCTTTAAAATGCGGTGCGCCTGATGTATGAATTAATTCTGGTTGTGCTTTCTGACCTAGAACCGATTTTAAGCTTACGGCCACCGTAGGCAGGAGCCTCGCGGAGTAATATGGTCTGTGCTTCAACATTAAAGTGCGTGCATTCATTCATTCATTTCCTGTACCCGCTGCCTCAAAAATGTCACCTGTTAGAGATGTTCTTATGAAGTGGATTTCAAACTATCGCTAAAAACCGCTATCAGTCACGCAGTACAATATGGAAATAGAGCAGCTGAACAGCTAAGTAACAGCAACGAGACTGACTCGGATAATGACGAGGGGGATCCGGGCATGCTTCATGCCGAAATCGCCCAACTAAACTCAGACACTGAAGATGACGAATTTGATGGATTTGTGGTAGAGGAATAAACTGAAAAAGTGAGTGTATTGTTTTGTATTTTAGGTGTTACAACTGAACAATTATTGAGAGTTATTGTGAAAGAGTTGAATAAAGTTTGACTTAAGAGTTTTGTTTCATTTCATGCGTCTTATAACCCGGTGCGCTTTATGTATGAAAATACATCCGTTAGCAGCCGATCGTTGATATTGCGTCTTATAACCCGGTGCGCTTTATGGTCAGAAAAATACGGTAGTCATTAATACTAACAATGCTTAGTCAACTGGAGGAGGGAGAGAATTATTGCCCTCTGTGGTAATTGCTTTGTTTTTCCAAAATCTTGTAGACCTTGAAATTTCTAATGTTGTTCATTAATAAAATAATAATAGTTTTTTATCAATGTAGAGGGTGTTCCATAACAGCCGGAATATAAGAGAAAAGCAATGCTTTTGTGTTGGACCTATGAGACGTCCACACAAAAAGCCAAAAGTTTGTGTAGTCTGTGTTCAGACAAGCAGCTCAAATTGGATTTAAGCTCAAATCTGATTTGAGCTGGACAGATTTTGAGCCACCAGAAAGAATTAAAACCACATGGAGTTGAACTTTTTTATATTCAATGTTTATTTAATGTTGCATCAGCAGCAATGATTGTTCAGGAAAGGAGCAAGGTTACATTAACCCTTTACACATAGTAGTTACTACAGTGGACAGCAATTCTATAGCTGTTTTCTTCCATATGCATGAGTTTTCATGTCACAATTGCACATCTGCCACTAGGGTGGATGCTATTGTGCCTTGCTATATCCTATATACTCACAAAAGTTTATTTTATTGACTGTTTTCTTAAAAACGTATTTCATTAGTTGAGGTTCAAACGCATGTTGTTCACCCTATTGGACATATCACCAACTCCTTGACAAATGCATGTTTTCAATAAAAAAAAAAAGTTGTTTTTTTTGTATTTAGTGTTTTTCCATGCCCAAAGAGTAATAAAAACACTTGGGTAAAATCCTTGGGTAAAATAGTCAGAGACACTCATACTGGGGCAATTTAGTTCGACCATTTAACCGAACGCATGTCTACGATGAAACTGGGGTACCCAGGGTAAACCCACACGGACACAGTGAAGACAGGCGGGGTCCGAGGTTGGGATCGAACCTGGCATCTCTGGAGCTGTGTGGCGACTGCACTGACTGCTTTCGCCTTCATTTCGCTCTCAGTCATATTTGTATGTGGCTTCAGATCTGTTTAGAATCGGATTTTGAGACAAGACTCAGTCTGATGAGTCGGATCTGGTCTGATGTGTCTTTTCCATCTTCTCAGTGTCAGAGACTCACAACAGTGTGATGTAGTACCTCAGCCTGGAGCAGTTAATAGGTGTTATGTCATCTGTGTTTGTGGCGAGACCCATCCATTCAATCCAGGTCAACAAACAAAAGCCATTAATGAAGAAATAATCCTTTGTAATTGGAGTATATGATTAAATATTGTAGCAAAGGTCTGCCTATTATTTTAGGTGACTTCCTATTATTACAATTTGCTTAATAGAACCACTGAAATAAATTTATACCAAATTTATTCATGCCTAAAATATATATTCCGAAACCGTACTAAAATGCGTTCTGTAACCTTGGTAGTGACAACGCTCATTTCTCACAGAGTCAAACCCAGCCTTCTTGCATTATGATTGTATAAAGGATACGACCCGTCTTAGCTGTAATGTCTTCATCAGTATTCATAGGTCATTTCATTTTTTGTTCAGTTGTGAAAGTGAACTTGTCAGCTGTCGAGCAAACTGCAAAGTCAATTTTCCGAATGACCTTTCGATAACAAGGTACAAATGACAAGACACTATTTATTATCCATGTGATCATGTAACAACTGATGCATGTTGATTAATTAGTATGAAATCATGTCCTGTCTAACATGCTATCGATGGAACAGTTCCTCAGGAGCACATGTTCCTCAAATAAATGAATCGCTTTCCCTCTCTATCTGTGTCTAATCAGATACTTTTGGCTAAGAGTTGGTTGTCTTCACTGTCAGGTGTCATATGAGAACGAGTGGAGGGAAGTTTTGCGAGCTCTAACTGTACGGCTGCAGGCTAAAGGTTAATTGCTTTTGCTAATGTTATTGAGGCTCGTCTAAAAGTGGGCCAAGATCACTTCGTGAGAAAAGTGGCTTTTGTTAAGAAAGCTATTTCTGACTTGATACGTGTTGGGACTGAGACTTTCATTTCAGCGCAAAAATTCAAATACAGATAAAGCTTTTCGCTTAATATATCTTACAGTAGTTATCAGTACATTTTTAAATTGAATTTCTGGAATGCATGTGCTGTGTCAGTATGGTTAGAAACATGTGTTATATCGCAGAATGGTAAAACTGGCTGATTAACTCCGTGATGTTTCCTGAAAGGCTCTACCAAGGCTATTGTTGTCTTCACACTTTCTCCTTCGTTGTGCAGTGCAGATGTTTCATACTATATTGAGTAGATCTTCTGTTCATCCTGGCGTGCATCGCCTGTTTTAGACCTAACGTACCCACTTCTCACACACTTGAGTTTTTATTTTTATATTTCTGTAAAGCATCAAGACTCAATTGTGATTCATAGGCTTTAATCATAAATTTATCTACAAGGAAGATAAAAAGGGGGATGAACTTATGGAAATTTACGATTGGCCAATATTTGAGTATACATGGATCACAAAATGTAGCAACAAATAGAAAGGCAACATCAGCTAATATTATGATAGAGAGATCATATGCTGTATTTTATAGGCTATATTAATTTGACTTGCCAATTTGGTTTTACAGTGCTTTCAGTATTTCAGCTCTTTATTTCTCTACAGAACCATTTTTATATGTATCTTTGCTTGTGGAATCCATGAGGATGTGATTTTTGGACCTTTATCATTGCATTTGTCACATGGGAATAAAGTGTGTGTTTAAACCTCAGGCACTAATCCTTAAGGTCCAATTATGTACTTTTAGTGAATGTTAAAGGTACATGCACTTTTGCAAAAAATACCTAGTAAATGTACAAGAATCAGACCCTTGAGTGTTCTGTTCCAGTGACACACAACATATTTATATTCCTTTATCACTGAGGGTTTCTATTACTTTTGTTTAATTGCGCTAGTGGGATCTTTTTTGTAATGATTTTTGGTTGGTGTAGCAAATATTTGATATACAGTAGTGTGCAAAAGTCTTAGGCCACCATTAGATTTGTTGTTTGACCATGTAACATATTGTCAGCGATTGGACCCAAAAATTTCAAACTTGGATTGTTCACTCCATAATACTGATCTTCATTCCAGTCTGCGTGAGCTTTAGCATATATTAGCCTTTTCACCGTGTTCCACTTCCGAAAAAGTGGTTTCTTGGCTGCTACCATTCCAAAAAGAATATTCCTGATCAAGCTTCTTTGGACTGTAAAAGGGTCAGCTTAACATCCCGATTAAGCTACTGCTGTTGCAAGTGTAATGGGAGGTCACACTAAATTCTTGAGACTGTAGCCCACAGAAAGAGTTTATTTCTGATTTCTTTTTTAACACTGCGTACACATTTAGTGTGTTTTTGGTTGTATTCTAATATAGAAGAATGGTAGTGGTGGTAGCCTAGCGGTTAAGGCACTGGGCTCTGGACCAGAAGGTCCAGGGTTCAAATCCCACATCTGCCAATCTGCCAAGCTGCTCTCCTTGAGCAAGACCCTTAACCCACAATTGCTTGGATTGTAAGATTGTACCAATTATAAGTTTGCTCTGGATAAGGGCGTCTGCTAAATGCTGTAAATGTAAATGCAAATGTAGAAGGAAAGTGCATGCAATTGGCCCCTCTAACATAGCCATTGGCCCCTGCCTGGCTGCCCACTTCAAATGGTCTATAACCACCCCTGTTCTGATCAACAGTGCATTATCATTATTCTGCTCTGATACTGATGTGCAATGGAGATGTATCTTATACTTAGAAGACCTACAAATCTGTTGATGCTGCTCTTGTATCAATAGAACACTTGTAAATGTCTGTAGTCAGGACTAATGGCTGTTTCAATCAATAACGTGATTGCCGATAACGTGGTTTTCAATATCGTGACAACTTTCAAACATCAACACTGAGAGGGGCAGGACCTAGCAGATAGAGACTTATTGGCTGACCTCTTGCTTGATTTTTCATAATGCTCTAGTACTTGAGGCCAGTCTCTGACGTAATTCTGGACTTCCAGAGGTTGTTTGTTTTATGTCTTGGACTTGTTAGTTCTTACACTCTGACTTGTTTAGGTCTTACATTTACAGCATTTAGCAGATGTCCTTATCCAGAGCGACTTACAGTTGATACAACCTTACAATCCAAGCAATTGTGGGTTAAGGGCCTTGCTCAAGGACCCAACAGTGGCATCTTGGCAGAGATGGGATTCCCTGGACCTTGTGGTTCGGAGTCCAGTACCTTAACCGCTAGGCTACCACAGTCCCAAGGTTTTGGACATTGGTCTCCCAAGACTGTGGTTTGGTATTGTTCATTTATTTACTTTTTTATTTCATTCAACAAAGCCTTCCCCCAAGACACTAAAGCATGAGTTCCAGTGTATTACTCAGTGTGCAACTGTTTCAAAAATGTATGAAGGTGTAGCAACAACTGTGAAGCTCTGGTAGCAGAAAGCCCATCGACTGATATTCCAGCTAAATCATTTAAGCACTGTCTGTTATGTGGTCTAAATGGATGACAGACTGCAAGTATGCTCAGTATATCAGAGAAAATGATTACAAGGTGAAATCAGGTGGATTCATCACAAGACGTACCATTCCCAGGAAACATTGTAGTTACAGTACCTGCTTTGTTCATTAAAAAACCTTTAAGTTTATGCATTTGCAATCAGTGAACAGATGGATTTTAATGAAACGTGTTCTTGAATAACTGAAGATATTTATTAGGGCTGTGCTGAAAAATTGATACAGCAATATATATCACAATATTTATTTTTGTGATGTCCTACCTCATTACCTGATTTTCAGCTCAAAATGTACATTTTTTGAAGCAAGAAAAAAGATGGGTGTGTAAATGGGGGTGTAAACTACAATCTCTGGTCCTGTAGATGGCGCAGTACAGGATTTTGACTCGATTTGTCTGTTGAGTTATCAATGTGATGTGATGCATTAAGACGACTCAGATTGTACACCGTAACTTGTATGTCAGCTGTTTTTATATTTTCAATGAATTATGTGGAATATCGCAATGTTTTGCAGTGTATCGTGATATAATCATATCATGACACGCGTATAGTGAGGTGTATTGTATCGTGCAGTCTATCTTCTTTACCATGGCACTCAATGCTCAATGAGTGGGGGTAATGGAGCGGAGAAGAAAAGCTTGGGGAAGTCCATTGTTTTTAGATGATTGGATAATGTTAATGAAAAAATAGGTAGTAGAAAATTTGTACTCTTATTGTTTTAAATAATAATTAAGATTAAATGCGGTAGAGCCAGTGCCTAGCAGGTGGCATAAGGTGCAAGGCAGGAATATCTCTAGACGGAGCGCAAATCCATCATAATACACACACACACACACACACACACACACACACACACACATACCGCGATCCTGCTCAGGATTAAATGGAGAAGAGAGTGAATGAATGACATGAAATGTTTATTTTAATTGTTACTAGAAACATAGTTGTTTAATTTCAGTGAAATTTTGCCATGGCTGTGACGGTGTTTAATTAACAATACATTAATTTTAATGAACCGGTTGTAATTAATAATTCAATAAAAATAATAATTAAGTAAGTATATTCTAAGGTTGTATAATTTGTATGCCTAAGTTTAGAAACGTTTTTGGAACATGAGATATTGCTGAAACATTGCCTGTCATCTTATGGTTCTTTAAAAAGTCTTATTTCTTACATTTCATTATACTGAGTCTGAAAGATAATTAAATATTATACATTTGAGTTGATGTCTTAATTGCAACAATCATTGATTTCCTTAATTCAATCACCTTTTTTTTCTCCTAAATAAGACATTTTGGTGTACTACAGTCAATATTTCTGAAATAAAATCAAACCTAATACAGTACTGCTTTTATACTGAGCTGCTACACTTATTTGCTGGAACGGCTTATTACAGAACCTGTCTAACCTAAAGGAAAGTTTTCTTACCTGAAATTGACCTCTGTACTGGACAAAATATTTAGCAGTGACCTTTTACACCTAACTTGCAATGTTTTTTTTGAATAAGATGATGATTTGTCCTAAAACAAGAAATGCCATAAAAACGAAATAAAAAGGTCATAGAAAAACATCACATTTAATTTTCTGATACATGTAGACAATCTGTTACCACACTAATTTCATGTTTTAAAAAGAAGTGAGTTAACTGCGTGCATTCCTTGAAAACCATTACTTCATTTTGCCAGAACCTTATAATTCCAAGGAGAAAGTGAGTTCAATTACATTTAGAATACATTTAGGGTGTCTGTGATTTTCATGTATGAAAGAGACTTGTTCCATATATCAGTTTCCCTATTTAGAATGCAAAATCTTTGAAGCTTAATATCTCAAAACTACTCCGAACGCAGACAGAAGCTTATAATTCCAAGGAGATGACATGTGCACCACTAGATGAAGCTTAACTCAAGCTGTCTGCGGTGTTATTATTTCTCGCTTGAGATTATTTTCCATCAGTATATTGAGGGGTGTTTGAAAATTAAATATAACCAACAGTTAAAAAGGTTATGCTTCCCTATTTGTGCTTGTTACTGCATTTGTATTTGTTACTGTATATATATATATATATATATATATATATATATATATATATATATATATATATATATATATATATATACGTTATTATTATATTATTGTAATATACTGTGTTATATACTTGTATGTAAATATAAAATATGACTTTTTATATCAGTTGTTTGTGAAGTTGAATAATTTATTTTTGAAAGCACAAACCTAGATAAATGAGTCACCAGGGGCTTGCAGAAACACGGCTAGAAATATTGGGACATGCAAACAGTGCCCACTTTTGAGTCCTGTCAGTTATAGGCCAGAACTTTGTGTGTAAACACCTCTGGTTGAATAGTTGTACTTTTGTATATGTACATTGTACGTTTTGTGCTGATATCCCATCTACTATTATAAGAAACAGACGAAATAGTATCAGTTATTTCTGCTACATCTGCAATGAGTTGGCATTCAACCCCAGAAATTATTTTTTACACCCCTCTTTAAAATATTCTATGCTAATTAGTTTGTAAAGTGGGTGACCAGGACAAAAGTTGGCCTTCCATATTTGTTGTGCACCTTTTTCCTTTCCTATGATTTGGAGAGAACCCAGAGATCTCACTTCAGATAGCTAAAAATCCAAACATACTCTTAAATATCCTAATTTACCATCTGTTGTGAGATGATGAGTATGGTGATGGAAAAAAACAGATCACTTGGAGGGCAATATGGATATACTTGTGAATGTGGATTTTAGAAGTAAGTTTGTACAAATTTTAAGTGTAATATCACCCTAATTTTTGAATCAGTAATACACACTTATTTTTAAATTTATTTGTTTTGTCACTTAAAAACCATGTCTGATTAGAACAATTGTAAAGAAGTTTTAAAGTCAGTGTAAAAAGTACTATTAGGTCCACATATTTTAGTTTGTGGGCAAAATAAATTACTAGTTTGTTGCCCAGTTTATTTGAAATTGTGTATTTGAATAATTTAAATATTCTGACATATTGTCCGTATTGTGAAAGTGATCATCTGTTCATTCACTTTTTAAAATTTTTTCTTCTTGGGGGTGGGGTTGCCAGTAAAAGTACAAGTTCAGTGGGGTTGACAGTACAAGTACCAGTTTAGTAATAATTTAGTTTCCAACAAACACCGAGAAATGTTACAGTTAGTATTGTTTATAAATTATATACTGCATATAAAATGTAGAATTAGCTCAATGTATGTACTGTATACATTTCAGATGTTCAAATCTAGTGCTGTCAAATGATTTAAATATTAAATTTCTTTCTTTTTAATTGCAGTTTTGCTTGCATGTAATTGAGGCAAAATAAATAGTTTATTTCATTAGAAATAGTACACAGCCATATTAGGGGACAATATAAGCTTCAAGAGAATGCATTCATTACTTTTTAATAATTCAGTAACATTATTTTCATCATGTTTTATCTTGTGTGCTGCAGCACAACATTTCATTCTGAGTTCTGTGCATAGTGATTATAACAAACAAATAAACACACACGCACAAAAACACAGTCATGATTACCAGAACAATACTTTTTACATGTAAAATGTTAATTGGTACTTTTACTGTCAACAGCAGTGCAAGCTGTCGTCTCGTGTGCCAGGCATGTTAACCAAGTGACATGTAATGTGTTTGTGTGATGGAGTCTGCTGTCACACAGTAATGGGTAGAGATGATAATAAGATGAGATAATAAGAATGTATATCCAGGTACAACCCAACATCCACTGCTATCTTTCTTTAGCAATTCTTTCTGTATGCTGTCAAAATGAGCATTAGAAAGAAAATTGTAATCATATATCTAAAAAATCGGAACTCGGAAACAACCAAGAAAATTGTAATCGTTGCATCTCTGGTAATGAACACGTCCGGAATCATTTATTACCCTCAATTCCATTTCTTAAAGGCTAAGAATGCACAATTTAGTATGTAGAATGAAGGGAATAGGGATTAGGGGACCATTTCTGCATTTCTTTCAAGCCTAATGACTTTTGAAATATAAAAGATGATGATAATCAGTATTGATTCCACAGAATACTCATGGCAGGAGAATGTGATTGATCTCACAAACAGTGGGTAAGATTATAACTAATCACTGGCACAGATGCTGCATTTCTATTTAAGCAAGCTCTATCTCTCACCTGGGATAAGAAACTCTGCGTACTTGGTAAGCAAAGCACGGCAAATCACATCTTCTTTTACATTGCTTCCTACGTGTATGACGTTTCCTGTTTTATATATAGAATATAAAACATTGATAAAATTATACACTTTTCAGGGGGGCATGGCGGTACATTCAGTTTCAATGTACAGTATGATAAATAAGTAAACTTGTGGGTTTCTACAGACAATTATGCTGCCAGTATATTTTTTTAACCAGTCTTACAGTGTAGGAACTGTACATAGCCTTTATAACAACTTTAAACATAACTGTAATTTATAGTGTATCACATAACACAATGATTTCAAAACAATGATTTCAATATATATTTTTTATGACAGTTTTTACAGGGGGTTTGTGTTGGAAAGTTAAATTTCAGAAGTAAGTTTTTACATATTTTAAGTGTAATAACAGCCTAATTTTTGAATCAGTAATAAAAAGTTATTTTTTACGTTTATTTGTTTTGTCACTTAAAAACCATATCTGATAGAACAGTTGTAAAAGCAGTTTCAAATTCACTGTACTATTAGTCCCAAAAGTACTATTAGGGCCACCTATTTTAGTTTGTGGGCAAAAAAATGTACTAATTTGTTGCCCAGTTCATTTGAAATGACTGTGTATTGGGTTAATCATGAACTGATTATATCATGATACATTGCGATACAGTACATATTGCGATATTCTACGTAGTTCACTGAAAATAAATAAACAGCTGAAATACAAGTTACTATGTAAAATCTGAGCCATCTTAGTCAAACCCCTGTACTGCGACATCTACAGGAGCAGTAAACCCATTTAAAATGTTTTTTTTCTTCCTTCAAAAAATCTAAATTTTGAGCTGAAAATGGAAACTAAATTTCACAATACATTGCTTTATAGCTCTTCTTATAGCCATTGTCATAGTTCTAAATTGGTAAGATACATTACTTCATGCATATTCAAGAAAGCTTTTACCTTTCCAGTAATTTGTTTCTCAAACAACCTGAACTGTTTAATATATTACGGTCATGTTTTCACTGTCGATATCGTAGTTATAAATTGATAAGAATACATTACTTTAATACATATTTAATAATGACCCCATCTACTGCCAACATATAGGATGATGCCACAAAGGGGATGTTTATGAGGAAGTGTTAAAGCAGTGCAGGTGTTACAATTGTTTCCATTCTCAATCATTTCTATGAGGTAGGATAATTGTATGACTTTACACTATTATGTACCCCGAACCTTTTAAAACTGTGCTAAAGCCAATCAAGAGCCATACATTTGAAATGTATGGTTTCTATAGTTTATTACATGACTGTTCATTCACGTAAACATAACGTAAAGTTATCAGTAAAGTCACATATTGTGATTCAAGCTAAGAAAGAATAGCAGACCCTGCAGCCGTGTCAAGACTCTAAGCCAGGGAGAGGTAATCTCCTTTCCTGGATCAGCCCTGAGCTTTTTGCAGCTCCAGCATTATGTAGAATAGTTGGGACTGATTTCCTCACCGTATGTCTCACCTGAGGTTGAACACTAAGTTAAAGCAAACTTTGAAGTTATTTTTAATAGCTGCATATACACCAGGCTGTTATGGTTATAATCACCAACTCACAGAACGTCATTGCGCCATTAAAGGGCACACATCTGTACATGTGCCGATAATTAATAACTTTCCACCTCGGAAGTCACCAACATACAGTGGGGCAAAAAAGTATTTAGTCAGCCACTGATTGTGCAAGTTCTCCTACTTAGAAAGATAAGAGAGGTCTGTAATTTTCATCATAGGTACACTTCAACTATGAGAGACAAAATGAGAAAATAATCCAGGAAATCACATTGTAGGATTTTTAAAAGAATTTAATTGTAAATCATGGTGGAAAAAATAAGTATTTGCAAGATTTCTGGCTCTCACAGATCTATAACTTCTTCTTTAAGAAGCTCTTCTGTCCTCCACTTGTTACCTGTATTAATGGCACCTGTTTTGACCTAGTTATCTGTATAAAAGACACCTGTCCCAGCCTCAAACAGTCAGACTCCAAACTCAACCCATGGCCAAGACCAAAGAGCTGTTGAAGGACACCAGGAAGAAAATTGTAGACCTGCAGCAGGCTGGGAAGAGTGAATCTACAATAGGCAAGCAGGTTTGATGTGAATAAATCAACTGTGGGAGCAACTGTAAGAAAATGGAAGACATACAAGACCATTGATAATCTCCCTCGATCTGGGGCTCCACGCAAGATCTCATCCCGTAGGGTCAAAATGATCATGAGAACGGTGAACAAAAAATCCCAGAATTACACGGAGGGACCTGATGAATGACCTGCAGAGAGCTGGGACCAAAGTAACAAAGGCTACCATCAGTAACACACTACGCCGAGAGGGACTCAGATCCTGCAGTGCCAGGCGTGCCCCCCTGCTTAAGCCAGTACATGTCCATCTGAAGTTTGCCAGAGAGCATATGGATGATCCAGAAGAGGATTGGGAGAATATCATGTGGTCAGATGAAACCAATATAGAACTTTTTGGTAAAAACTCAACTCGTCGTGTTTGGAGGAAGAAGAATGTTGAGTTGCATCCCAAGAACACCATACCTACTGTGAAGCATGGGGATGGAAACCTCATTCTTTGGGGCTATTTTTCTGCAAAGGGGACAGGAGATTGATCCGTGTTAAGGGAAAAATGAACGGGGCCATGTATCGTGAGATTTTAAGCCAAAACCTCCTTCCATCAGTGAGAGCATTGAAGATGTAACGTGGCTGGGTCTTCCAGCATGACGATGCTGCTCGGGCAACGAAGGAGTGACTCCGTAAAAAGCATTTCAAGGTCCTGAAGTGGCCTAGTCAGTCTCCAGAACTCAACCCAATAGAATATTTGTGGAGGGAGTTGAAAGTCCGTGTCGCCCAGCGACAGCCCCAAATAATCACTGCTCTAGAGGAGATCTGCATGGAGGAATGGGCCAAAATACCAGCTACAGTGTGTGCAAACCTGGTGAAGACTTACAGGAAACGTTTGACCTCTGTCATTGCCAACAAAGCTTATGTTACAAAGTATTGAGTTGAACTTTTGCTATTGACCAAATACTTATTTTCCACCATAATTTACAATTAAATTCTTTAAAAGTCCTACAATGTGATTACCTGGATTTTTTTTTTCCCCTCATTTTGTCTCTCATAGTTGAAGTGTACCTATGATGAAAATGACAGACCTCTCTCATCTTTCTAAGTAGGAGAACTTGCACAATTAACTGACATGAGAAAAGGTACAGGAGAAGACTCCACAGATGCCCTACAGCTGTTTGTTGGAAATGTCATCCAACAGATCATGTGATTCCTTTTCCCATTCATCTTAAATGCATATCAATAACCTTTATTGATGCATTAGTAGGGGGTACGTTCTGCTTCACATCTCAAATGTATAAGAAAATAATTCGATTCCTGACAAGCAATTTTGAAGTATGCAAACAGCTTTCTAGCCTCAGTGAGCTTCAACAGTGGGACCAAGCCAATTTCTGGTCAATTCTGCATGTCATGCAAAGTTTCCACCACTAGTAGCTTCAAATGAACTGTGATTGATCTGATTTGGTCGAGGCTCAGGTTGGGGACAACAGAGTTTATCAAAGTGTCAAGGACTCCATCTCCACTCTCTGTGATATGACAAAAAGAAAATTACTTAATTAAAACAATTACCAAGCTATTACTTTGTGTCATGTGCTTTTGCTCCAGTAACAAAGTGAGTGTAGGTGCAGATAAAAAAAATGGATGTGAATGATAGAATGGGGACATCTAGTAAGCATCTCATGACTGCTTAATATGCTCCTTAATTGCTTTAAACTTATAGCTTTGCAATTAACCTTCCTGCGAGGGTTGGTTTCATTAAATGTTCTTCATCTTGCTATTTACTAAGCATCAAGGAAGCTATGTTTAAGATAAAAAACAAACTTTCCACCCATAATACAGGCAGGTAATGGATAGCAGTTAAAGAACTCATCTTCATTAATGCATTACATCCCCACACTGGTGTTTGCTTTCAGAAGCTCATATGGTAAGATCTCTGGTAAATAGGATGAACACATGCCTTAAGTGAATATACATGCTTGGTCTCCTTAGTCAGCTAGCAGTTCTACTTGACCAAATGCTGTGCACTCTGCATTGTTAAGACAAGTAAATGAACTCTTTCTGTAAAGGGTGCCATTCAAATTGACTTCTGTAGACACTACATTAAATTCACTAAGAAAACTTTCTTCAATGGCACTGCGCACAGCATCAGTAGAGGTCAGCGTGAAAAGGTGAGGAGTCCATGTGCAAAACTCGAGCAAAGAACTGAGGTACGGCTGAAGAAGCTGATGACTGGTAGCGAGACTTTGACAAGCATTTTTGAAGTTGTGTGTTCTCTGTACAACTCTACTACAGCAGAAGTGTTTAGCTTCAAACCTCATAGTCCACAGTATGAGGAGGGAACCAAACTTTATTATTGGAGATGGGTTATGGGAAGGTTTGGGTATCATAACCCGGTTTCGATTCCGAAATTCGTAGAAGTGGGTGCGCATAAAAAAAAACAACAAAATTAGAACTTATCGGTTCCTACTAACGCTTTTTTTTGCTTCATGTGCACGGCTGTGATCAGTGCAGAAATATGTCTGTATTAAGGAAGTGCCTATCTATCTATAAGTCGTCATGTGGTTTGGCACCGCTTTGGGAGAAAATGTAAAGGCTTAAATGCTGTTATGTGTGGAGCGTTCATCTGCTATAAAGGAGGTTGCACCTCCAACATGGTAAAACATCCAAAGCACCAGCATGATATTGAGCTTCAGCATTGTCTTGTGTTCCACTGTCTGCGGTCTGCTAGCTCAAACGTTGCGTTAGCTGGGAGGGTCTAACACTTAATGTGAACAAAATTTAACGTTTCCTAAAACAATGACCTAAGAACACTAAGCTTTTCTCATTTAATACTGGTTGTAAGTAATCTCTACTGCTGAAATGATCCAAAGGGATTTCAGAGAAGAGTAATTTGAGAGAAGTTTGGTGTTCCTAGGTCAATGTTTTAGTACATTAAGCCATGTTAAACTTTTTACTTACACTGGGCTTAAGAAAAAAAAGCTTAACCTAATGGACCACAGGTTCATCATTTCAGCAGTAAAGATTACCGTATTTTTCGGACCATAAGGCGCACATAAAATCCTTTAATTTTCTCAAAAATCGACAGTGCGCCTTTAAATGCGGTGCGTCTAATGTATGAATTAATTCTGGTTGTGCCTTCTGACCTAGAACCGATTGTAGATGGTACACGGCGCTCATAAATCATAAGTCAAAATGTTTTAGCACGGTCTTGGTAAGTTACGAAGCTCACAGCCAGCGTAGTCAGGAAACATCGCGAAGTAATACGGTATGTGCTTCAGCATTAGAGTACGTGCATTCATTCATTTATTTTCTAAGCGGATTTCAAACTCAGCGCTATCAGTCACGCAGTACAACATGGACATAGAGCAGCTGTGAGAGAATTCAACATTAACGAATCAATGGTACGGAAGTGGAGGAAGCAAGAAGACGCCCTGCGCCAGGTAAAGACCAAACTGAGCTTCAGACGGAACTTAAGAGTTTTGTTTCATTTAATGCGTCTTATAACCCGGTGCGCTTTATGTATGAAAATAGATCCGTTAGCAGCCGATCGTTGATATCGCGTCTTATAATCCGGTGCGCTTTATGGTCCGGAAAATACGGTACATATGACCCGTAGTATTTGAGAGAAGTTTAATGTTCCTAGGTTACTGTTTTAGTAAATTAAGCCACATTAAGGTTTTTACTTAAGAGATTTAAATGAGAAGAAAAAAACAGAACCGGAATTGGTAAGTGGAATTGGAATCAGAATCGGAACTGATCAAATTAAAACGATACCCAGCCCTAGTTATGGTTGAGATAATGATGCTCGGGTTTCAGTTTGTACTCAGGAAGCACTTCCATACCAGATATTCCATTATCAGAACTCTGAGGTATGCAATTTTAAATTTTGGGTGAACAAACTACTTCAACAAGCTCTTTCACCTGAATTGAGAGCTGCCATAGCCCATTCTCTCTATCAGCAATTTTATCTCCAATTATCATAAGGAGAAGTCTCAAGAGACCTCGGTTTTCTGCTGCCACCTAATTCAGTGTCCTTCTCACTTACATCTCAGGTTGGAGAATTACATCTGAGCATGGAGAATTTGCATCAGATCCCTAATAGTAGCACTGTTGTATTCTTCTGTAGAGTTGTGAGTAGGCAAAGACTTTTTTTAAACCGAATTTCTTAAGTGCAGTGCCATAATTACACTACATTACATAATGACACTAAAGCCTTTACGAGGTCATGATCTATGCATGGTGGAAAACCTGGCTGACAAACATGAAAGTACTTCAGAGAATTGAAACCAGAATTAAAATTCACACCATGTACTTTGTTTGCTTCTTTTTCTTGCAGACGTTTCACTCTCAGCTACCCTTCTGTTTAAATAATCATGTTTTGATACAATGCACTGCCTACTGGTGTAAACATAGGTGCTGAAGTCCTCTAAAACCCCTCACAATGAGATCCCAAATTGTCACCAATTATACAAAAATTGTTGCTTTTTAGAACCTGTCCAGACATTATTACTAATGTCTATTCTAGACATTATCCATTTACCATCCATTATCCATTTAAGTCTTTCTTGCAACACAAAAGCAATGACTGAAGGTTGTCAATGCGTAACCTATAAAATGGATCAAAGTTGACAAGTGTGAAGTAGATGCACAATAGTTTGTTTCTTTCTGGTTCAGCCTAGAGGTTTATCAACCTCAAATGGGTTTTGGTACAAAATCAGCATCGAGGTTAAGCCAGTTACCAAGAATAAGGCAACGCTCTCAAAAACTGAGCCATCGGATACATCACTAAAGACTGCACCAGATGTAGGACTCAATGGCTTATTACATTTCTGCCAGACAGCATGATCCTTTAGCATTGCCAGCAGAGTCTTTTTAATAGGAATATACTGAGCATATGGCTTTCTACGATTTTCGTCTGCGCTCAGAAATATGTCTTGAGTATATACAGTTCCATGCATACGTGTTAGGTATTCTATATTTTCAGTTCATATTCTGCCTTTTCTTTAAGTTTTAGTGGTGCTTGTTGGAAGTTCTCCAATTACAGACTCTAGTCCATCTGTTTCTCTGCGTACTTTGTTAGTCCCACACAGGACCACCACAGATCAGATACTATCTGGGTGGTGGATCATTCTCAGCACTGCAGTGACACCAATATGGTGGTGGTGTGTTAGTATGTGCTGCACTTATATGAGTGGATCAGACACCACAGTGCTGCTGGAGTTTTAAACACCTCCGTGTCACTACTGGACTGAAAATAGTCCACTTACCAAAGATGTCCAGCCAACAGCATCCTGTAAGCAGCATCCAGTGAGCACTGATGAAGGATTTGAGGATGACTAACACAAACTGTGTTATGAGATGAGCTACTGTCTCTGACTTTATAAGGTATCTCTGAATCTAGAAGGTGGAGCAATAAGGTGAATGTCTCTAAAAGTGGACAGTGAGTGAACAAAGCTTTAAAACTCCAACATCTGATCCACTCGTACCAGCTCAACACACACCAACACACCACCACCACATCAGCGTCACTGCAGTGCTGAGAATGATCCACCACCCAAATAGTACCTGATCTGTGCTGGTCCTGCTGGCCTGACCATTAGAGAACGGATTATAGGGTATGCAGAGAAATAGATGGACTACAGTCTGCAATTGTAGAACTACAAACTGCAGTGATCACTACGATTTAAATAAGGAATAAGCAAAATATAAATGGAAAAATATAGAATGCTTAAGATTTTTCCACAGTACTGTGCATATGAATAGTTTTTCTGGAAAACAATGATTCTCTAAATTTCTAAAATCTGCATTAAGGTTTGCAATATCAGAGCATGGATTTTCCATCGACCTTATGGCAGTGTTTCTCAATCCTGGTCCTGGCGCCCCACCGCTTTGCATGTTTGTGTTTTCCTGCTCTTGGCATTTAAATACTTAACTAATATACTGAAGCATCAAACTGCACAGTTTATGCTTACAGCTTTCCACACCTGCTTCAGTATGGATGACATGGGAAATCAGAGCAGTAACTTGGCAATATTTGTTATCAACCTATTGAAAAAAGAAATATACTGGTATGCCCAGTTTAACATTCATCCCAGTCGGTGTCCGTTTGCTTTAATGGCAGAGGTCTTAAGAATTACAACAGGAGACAAAACTGTCTTATATACATCTAATTCACATTTCACATTCACAAACGAACCTTTGCAAAGCCTACTCACAGAAAAGAGAATCCAAGTCTTGAAAGGCATAAACATGGTACTGTTCTACGTTTTGTAAAAACATAATGTGGATGCTAAATGGCGCATACCTGTAGTTACATTTGGTATTAATGTAGAACAATAATGTTTTAAAATGTTACTTTTTTAGCTACTTCCACAGTCAATTCACAGAGTTTCTTTCAGATTTAGGTCAAGGCTGTGGCTTGGTCTCTTGGGGACATACCTGGTCACCTTCGTATACTTAATCCACTGTCTTGTTTTTGGTACTGATGTGTTTTGGGTCGTTGTCATGCTGGAAGGTGAAGCACCTGCCCGTCTTCAGTTATTTAGAAGTCTTCACAAATTTAGATGTACTTGGCAGTATTCGTTTTGCCTTCAGTCCTGACCAATTGCTCAGTTCCTGCTAGAGAAAAACACACCCACAACATATTGTTGTTACCACCTTGCTTCTCATTGGATATGGTGTATTTTGGGTGATGTGCTGTTTTTGTCCAAACATTGTGTATGGAGTTCAAGCAGTTCTCATTCAGGAGTTAAATTTTTGTCTCATCTGTCCATAAAATGTTTTAATACAATTCAAGTGCAAACATTTTCGAAACGCTGACTTTTTTGCCACACTGCCATACATTCCAGCTTTTTGTGAGATTATTGTCATATGCACAGACTGACCAGTAGCAGCCATAAACACATGTAAGGTATTCAGAGTTCCAACTGACCTCTTAGTAGGATCAATATTCTTCTGGCTCAGTCATCCATTTTGGAGGGGCAGCCAAATGCACTCAAGATGTTGCTGGTGCTGTACACTTTCCACTTTTTAATAATGCTCTGAATGGAACTCTGTGGGGTAGTTAAAGCCTCTGAAATCTTTTTGTATCGTTCACCTAGCTTTATCCTGGAGCTCTTTTAACCACGGTGAATTTATTTTATTTTATTTTATTTTATATTTTTTTGCGTTACCATGGACTACTAATTGATGTCAGGTGGGGGCCAGTTAGTCTGCTGTGATCTGAAAAGTAATTGGTTCTACAGTTAGGTCTGCGTAAACATAATCCCAGAAAGTCTTAAGAAGTGAAGCTTTAATTTGTCGCACACGGAGGACTACTCTGCATCTACGTGAATGAAGTGATGTGGTGACATAGCCTGCTGAGAAGATGTGACTCAGAGCGACTGTACAGTTGATGGCAATCAGAGTGGCATGTTTCATGACAGACATTGTCCAAAGTGATTTTTTTCCCCCCCGCATCACACATTCTGGATTCTAGCTGAGTCTTTCCATTAACCAGACAATACGCTCCATATGAATAACAAATTGATGGTGTTTTGTCTAGTCATTATGTCCTAAATATTACAGTATAACAAATTATTAACCCAGCATTTACATTGTTAGGGATTTTAAGCAGTCTCAAAATTATTTAAATTATACTTCAGGATATGCGTTGGTTTTGTACAAATACTATGCCATTTTATATAAGGGACTTCTATATAAGGGACAGATCTTAGTATCTGTGGTCATTAAAGCAGACGTTTCAAGGATGCTGGGTCCCTTTTTGGCTCTTGGTCCGTCCAAGGTTTCTTCCTTATAGCATTTAAGGAGTTTTGCCTTACATTTACATTTACAGCATTTAGCAGACGCTCTTATCCAGAGCGACTTACAATTAATACAGTCTTACAATCCAAGCAATTGTGTGTTAAGGGCCTTGCTCAAGGACTCAACAGTGGCAGCTTGGCAGAGATGGGATTTCAACCCTGGACCTTCTGGTCCATAGCCCAGTACCTTAACTGCTAGGCTACCACGTCCCACGCCTTGCCATTGTCACCCTACAGTTGCTCAATTTGAGATTGGCCTTAGGAAACAGAAGATGATTGAAAACCTGATGTTGATTGGATGGTCATTAAACAGCACTTAACCTGTCCTTCACAGTGGGTGGACTTGCATCCATGTAATAAGATTATACTGTATACAATGCAGAATATACATGACAATGTTTACAGGATATACTATATTTTATAAAATAATGTTTTTGATCTAGTACTGAATGTGTTGTTTACTGGGTGGATATGAAAGCTGTTTAGAGTTTTCTTAGTAATGGAAAACCTTTGTCACTTTACGCCTCAGAGAAAAATATAATGCACTGGATGTCATCATGAACATTGGTGTATTATTGACTTCTCTAGCTTTCTAATGCAGTGGTGGCTCAGCATATAAGCCACTAAACTATTGTCCAACAATTGAGGGTTCAAATCCCAGCGCTGCCAAGCTGCCTTGTTGGACAAGACCCTTAACACTCAATTGCCTGGATTGTGTCTTGTAAGATTGTTGTAGGTCTCTCTGGATATTCGGGCCTACTAAGGGCTTTAACTCTGCCTCACTGATACACACTTAACGAGTGAATCAATAACAAGTCAGTTTATTTCAGAGACCTAATATAAACGCTTTTCATTTTTTTCCCTCACATTTTAAATGTATTAAAATGTGCAGTATCTGTTTCATTTGTTCCCTGCAGAGGTTACATTATTTCATTAAGATAAGCAACAAAACATTTGAACAGGAGTGCCCAAACTTTTGCATAAGACCTTAACTGTATAATCTGTAAGATAAACAGATTAAAGCTCTGCTCTGATAATCTTTTAAAAGGTGCCCTTGCTGCGGTTAACCACACTAGGATCTGATCCTGTAAGGAATGTTCTACCATCTGTCATGCTTGTGAGATGAATTAAATTAAATGTAACTTGATTTAAAGTAAACTTATTGAACTCTCTGATGCAACTTTGGAGGTCCTTCTGAGTGGCTCCTTCCACCCTTGCTGGAATTAATCAGTAGAATTGATGTGGTTTCAAGGGTGTGTGCAGAGGGCTTCTATCTCCAGTTCTATCAGGGGCTGAAGTATTTTATTCCATTTATTGTTCTTTGGATATATAGTACTGTGCGTATGTACATGGATAGATCGAGCTTTATTAATCCTGATAGAAGTTTTACAATAGTATAATGACCATATGCCATTAATGCTCAGTCTCTTTATTAATATAGAAATAGAAAATGTACACCAAAAAAACAATTTTCAGAACAAAATGGCGTTTGCAGACAAATGTCAGTATTTAGTGTGGTTTCTAGGATGCTATCCTTTCGAAAAGGCTATTCCTGAACAAGCTTCTTCAGGCGCTTGAATGCTCAACTTGGCATACCAATGAAAGCTATTGGTCAAGTTGAAGGGACGGTTACACTAAATACTTGAGACTGTAGCCTATAGAAGCTGTTATTTTAGGTTTTTAATACAGCATACAAATTAAAAAAAAACTGAGGAAATAATTACATGTGGTCATCATATCTGGGACTGTGGTTAGCCTAGTGGTTAAGGTACTGGACTTTGGACCAGAAGGTCCAGGGTTCAAATCCCACCTCCGCCAAGCTGCCACTGTTGGGTCCTTGAGCAAGGCCCTTAACCCACAATTGCTTGGATTGTAAGATTGTATCAATTGTAAGTCGCTCTGGATAAGGGCGTCTGCTAAATGCTGAAAATGTAAATATCATTGCTAAAACACCAAATCCAATGGTGGCCTAAGAGTTTTGCACAGTACTGTACGAGACCTGTTTTTCATCAAACTCTCTAAATTAAAGTTATACTTTTGAACTCTTGAGTTAAATTAACTAATCATTTTGCATCGAGGATCCCTATTGAGTTTTGTTTCTCTCAGGGTTTCTCATTCATGGCGTCTAGGGAGTTTTTCCTTGCCACTGTTGCCTTAGGCTTTCTCATTAAGAGTTTGGGACCTGAAGCTACTTTGCACCAGTGTTCTATTGTAAAACAGCACTTTCTAAAGTGACCTGATTTTTTTTTTTTCTTTTTCAGGCTCATACGTGCCAGTCACCTTAAACACTTGAATCCATTTGTTGTTGCATGTGATGACTGACAGTTTAGAATCTTTTTATATACACTTATGACATGTTTGGTTGACTAGCAAATTGGGAAGATGTACTTCTGCAGGGAGCTCGGTTTTAATGGATCCCCTATGAGTCCTGGCTCTCTCTTATGGAGAGTTTTTCCCTGCCACTGTCGCCTTAGGCTTCTCATTAACAGTTTTGGACCAGGGACTCTAAAGCTTCTCTGAGACAATGTTGTACTGTAAAAAGTGCAATAAAAATAGATTTGAATTTTCTGACATGTCGTCTAGGTTGTAAGGCTGTACCGATCACTTTAAACAGGAATCTATCCATTGTTGGATGTGACAACTGACAGCTCAGTGTCTAATAGACTTCTATGCTCCGGGCTTGTTGTCAGAGAGATTCAATTCTCCAGTCTGAATAACTGCATCTTAAATCAGATGTCATTGCCCTAGTCATACATATGTATATTTGACATTTCAGTACGATCGAGCACAGCCCTGCTTGTGGAGTGATACATTGCACTTAGCTGCATCTACTTATTGATATACGTATTTAGACAAATGTTTAATGAAATGTGAAGTCTGAGACTCGGATCTAAATTGTTTGACCTGGAGCCAATAACAATGGTGAATAAAGATTTGTCTCATGTATATACCTGTTTGTATTTTTTTGTCACGCTGAATCCAGGTATATTTACAGAAATTCTGTATCAGCCAAAGTTTTTGTTCAGTATACTTCATATCATTACTTATAGTATAGTAACCCGTGCTCTACAGCATTTGAAACAAAAATTTAACAAACACAGTTATTTACATTGTTTGTGACATACTAATAGCTTGTTTTTGAAAACACACGCCTATATAAATGACTCCCCAAGAGCCTGCAGAAACATGATGGGATATGCAAACTTAGCCTGCTGTCGAGTAGCAGTTGAGTGTCATTTGCAGGCTCCATGGCGGTTCCATTCTTTTTAAAGTTGTACTTTGTATAGTTAAGTGTTGTGCTGGTACCTGATGTACTGTTATAATGTCAAAAAACTGAATAAATAGTCCATGTTTTTTCTGTTATAGCTGCAGTGAGTTGGCATTCAAATCTAAAGAATGTTCTTTCACACCCCTCATTACAATATTCCATGTGAATTACTTTGGTTGTAAGGCGGTTGACCACGGTAAAAATAGAGCCTCTGTACTTGGACTGTTACTTGTCAGGCTTCTCACAGCATGGGCGAAAGGGTCACACCATGTGCCATTCTTATGGTTTGGACAGGACCCAATAATCACAGTTTGGATTGCTGCTTCAGGCTGACAAATATAAATGGTATAACATCAACATGCAGTTAAATATCATAATACATAATCTACTATGAAGCCAGTAGCTCACAGTCAGGAAGTACCTGTCCCAGAGCCTCCAAAAAACTGTCTGCTGAGGAGAAGGTAAAACAAGTAGACAGCAGTGTGGATACACTTTTAAATTTCATAAGTTTGTAAATATTTTAAGTGTTATTGCAGCCTTATTGATGAATAAGTAATATATACTTGTAAAATACAATTGCTTTGTCACTTGAAAACCATGCCTGATAGAAAAATTCTAAAACTGATTCAGTATACATAGTATTGTTGTTGCCGCCCAGTGTAATCCTTTATGGGAAAAACATGTACTGAAATATTCTTAGTGCGATACTAGAGATTTGCTAGTACGCCATAGCTGCTGACCCAAGTTCCAGTACTAGCAGTGGCTTCTGGTCAGGTCAGGCTTCATGCAGAAACAACTGGCTGTGTCAGAGGGAGGGGAACCCAGCATAGGGACTTTTCTCCCTGCGCTACAACTGTGACCAACTTGTGAATTCTGGAATGGACCTTCCGTGACCTTGACCAGGACAAGTAGGGGTGGACAATACGGTAAAAATATTATTTCATGATAATTAAAGACATTGTCATGATATTTATCATGATACATGTGATTGCAGACAAAATGCATCAGTAATGACAGATTCTTAAAAACTACTAGTCAAATATTATCCCATACTTAGTAAAGTGATTGTTATTCAATATGTGCTGCACTTCATCCAATTAAACACGGTAAATCCAATTAAACACTCTTTATAATGAAACATGCAGTTGGTCAGTGTTCTGCACACACTGTCGATATCCTCAATATGCTGAGAAAAGCATATCGTCTATCACGATAACAAAATGTATCACGATATGATAAAATATCGTCATGTTGCCAACCCCTAAGGACTAAAACATGAAAAAAAAAAAGGTTTTTGGTTTGTTTAGTCTCTTTATTACATGGTTTCTGCTTCCACCTCACCAGCACTCAGAAAATCAGATGGATAATTGTTATTTTCTATAACAGTGACTGTTCAGTAAAGGTGTGGATGTGAGTGGAGCTTTGGCACTGTTGCTGTGAAAATTGGTATTTGGTTTTTGCATAAGGACATCAAGCAGCAGGTCCTAGCTGCAAGGCTACACTAAATATTTAATATTAATATTATTTATTACATGTAGTAATACACCACCAGGGTATTATTACATGCTGCGAAGTATACAAGAACACACCTTTCATAGACAAACTTTGGTTTGTGTAGCAGCTGTATGTGTGAAGTAGTAGTTAGAAAATTAGTTGGCTTATAAACTGTTTTATTGTTCCAGTATCAGAAGAGTCTGGTGTAAAACGCTACATTTCATTTTCCTAATGCACACTTTACAAGTTGGTAAAATTCTCGCATGGTTTGTCTTGTGAACGTGTGGTGGACTTTTGGGTGGCTCTTTAAAGCTTTATTAAGAATTGGTCTTTATGGCGGTGTTAGTGTGTAAATATTAATCAAGATTGTAATAAGATATTATTATTTAAACTTTATCTCTGTAATTATGATGGGAATGATTTGGGACTCATTTGTTTAAAATTGAGAATATTTCAACTTGAGTGTCACTTGAAATTTTTCACCTCTTCTATAAAAAAAAAAGAATGTGCCTGTGTTGTGCGTTTAGTCGTAAAACTTATGTATGCCTATATACTGTACTGTGTTGTTGTGTTTTGTATTTAAGGTGTATTGTTTTTACTATTACTACAGTGTGGTTATTATCCATCCTTGGCTTGCTGGATTGCTCTAAACTGTTCTGTTAAACCCCGAACATCTCATTCTTTCCATTGTTCATTTCAGGTGGCTTTCGAAAGCATAAACCTGGTTTGAAATCTGTGAGAGTAATGTGCACTGTGTTAATAGCCACTCTGTACACTGCACTCTGTATGACCCTGTCATGAGGCAAGGCTGGTAACCATGCGTGAAGCAACATGATTTCTTCATAAAATATTCAGCTGATTCGGGATCTCCATTTTCCCATGTCAGCAGTTCTAAGTTCATTCCCTTTTCTGTTTTTACATTATTGAGCGATCACCTGTTTCTAAAAGCTTGGAATTATTGCATTTTATATGACAAAGGGTTGGATTTTATTTTAAATTAAGGCACACTGAACATTTTCCGGCAGAAATGGCACTTTTCTGTTTTTGGCAAGTTAAGACGAAGAACTTAAATAGGGTGTGATTACGGAAATGTGGGACAAGTGAGAGGAATCAATACATTGGTGACTTGGAATCATTGATGGCGTTGTGCTGGGTTGGTGGTATGTGAGAAAGGTTGGGATGGAATCCAGACCACAGAAAATGAAGGAGGTAGACGTGATCCTTAAATAAACGTAAAATCAAACATTAAGATGTTGAAACATTAAACACTTGAAAATTTATTTTAAGGGTAATAGAATTTAAAACACTGCGATTGACTTGGTCCCTGTCCAGGGTTTACCTCTGCCTACACTCTAAATTCCAGGTTAGGCCCCACACTCTCCCTCACTACAATAAAACTCTTAACCAAACCCACCTTTGGTTTCTACCAACAGTTTTTATTCTGGTGCATCACTTGTTCAAAGTTTGCTGGCATGTTATTTGGTCTTAATAGTTTTCTAAGGAAATGTATTTATTTGATTGTCTTATCTTGGAATTGGCTATAAATTTATCTTACTACCAATTCTCTCTTATAGTAACACACATGATATTGGCTTTTTTTTGGGAGTATTGTGGCCAGTTTGGCATCAGTACAGAGGCAGGACTGTTGTCTTGTCTGCTCTGATTAGTGACTGTGTGCTTAAGTGCTTATGGCAGGGCAGCTGGAGGATTGGCACCGGTTCAAAGTTTCCCGCTGATCAGAATTGCCAGGTGTAATTTCACCGGCATGATCTATGTAGTCACATCCAGAGCCTTCAAACAGTGGCCATGCTCCAATGTGGCATTCTTGCCTACAGGTATCGGTTTTCAGTGTTTGAAAGTCTTTCTGTATAACCTGTGCAGATCCTGACAGCTGCGGCTTTATCATGTGTTCTTCTAGAAATGACTGTTTTAGGGTTAAATGAGTAGTTTTTTGTCTACAGAGTAGTAGAGAAGGGTTGGTAGGCTGCTGTCTATCATTCATTGCGACTTGGTGGTGCTATGATTCGATAATTTAATAAAATGGTTGATGTCGCAGTTTCGCAATACAAAGCTTCAAGTAACAGTGAAAATGGTGAACAGTCTATTTTACAATAATGTAAAAAAAACTTTTTTTCTAAGGCAGGTGTTTTCAAACTGTTTTAATAAGACGCATTTGGCCTAGCATCTTGATTAGTGCTGAAATGGTTAACACGTGCAGATTTTTACATTTTTTTTTCCTTACAGAGTAAAAGGAAAAAGAAGCTATAGCTTCCTTTTCATTTCATGGCTGGCTCAGTAGCAACATTACCAGCTTGCTGCTAACTGCTGTCGTCTTGTGTGCGCTTCCTCTTGCTTGCTCAGAAGGATGGCAAACATCTTTGTTTGTGGATCCAATTACTTGGGCTCTGTTTTTCTTGAAAGGAACTTTTAAATGCTACTGACTGTTGTTGGCCTACTCACTTCTCAAACAGCTCCAGCAAATAAACAGTTTAGCAGCAACACCTAGGCTAAGTTTGGTTAGGCTACTCAGGCAGTGTTGTCATGGGACTATGCAAGTCAAATTCACACAACAGACAGATGTTTGTCTACAACATTTTTGGACTCAGCTAACAGGAACACAGGGTTTAAAAAAACTTGAAGGTGTTTCCTAGTTTTGCTCTAACTTTTGTCTGTCGGGTTTGGCAATAAAAAACATCGACATCTATTTATATTTTGCGTCTTTAAGATACACAGACCACTGTTACATAGCTGATTTGATCTGTTTTGTGCTTGATGTAGTTTCATTCCAGTTGCCAGTCGTTGCTACTAAAATATCAATTAGGCTAATGTTATTATCATGGGAAGCCCTTGCACACTGCTAACAGCTACTTAATTCTCTAACAACTGCTTAATACTCTCTGCATGAATGCCACGTTTGCTTTCCTCCACCAAGAGGATTGTCCCATATTGAGTTTCGGTCCTCTGAGGATTTTATCATGATTTTCAAAATGTTTCCCTTTGCTGCCATTACCTTTGGCTCATTTATGGGGGTTTTGTGGGGTTTGGACCAGGGTTTCTGTAAAGCTGCATTGAGACAATGTTCCGTTCCAACATTGTGGTAGTTTCAGATGATGTTGGACCCATTCTATAACATAACCAGTATGAGTATGCCTAGAGACCTAGATGTCATTTGTGGCTGTAATATGATGTGTGCATGATGTAATCTGGTTTGTGGGTGGCATGCTGATCTCTCACAGCTTCAGAGATCCCTGGTTTTGATTTCTGGACCAGACCCCACCTGTGTGGAGTTTGCATGCTCTGTGTTTCCACTGGTTGCTCCGGTTTCCTAACACCACCCAGGGATGCCTCGTCTCCCCGCGATCGTGCAATGGATTAAGCGATGGTGAAAATGAATGAATGAATGAATTCATACAGGTGGCAACATTTTAAACTAAGAGCCAGTCATATAGTTTTTGGACAGGAAAATGTAAATGTTTGTTCAGGATATGATAATGCAGTAGCGCTTATGGCAATAGTACAACAATAAACTCCATGGTAGTCCAATCGGACCAATATTAGTCCTACTGGTGCCAAACATTTACAGATAAACATCCCAGTACTGCACAGACAGGCATTGAAGAAGACAGTTCCTGATAACCCCAGTACTTTGTGCAGTTTTTCACATTTCTTTCAGTAAACTGGGTATGACATATTGATCAGTTCTATCATTTTAGTGGTACCTCAGTTCTCTACCACCTCGGAACTCATCGAATTCAGTTCTTCATGCATTTTGACCAGAAACATTTGTTTTGGTTCATGTCATTTGCTTAGTTCTCTGTGCACTTGCTTGCGAGTCGCACAACTCATTTCTGCAAAAACTGTATTCATGATTCACGATTCAGTATACAGTGATTCATGTTCACAATAGCCATATTTCTCCGCTGTTTTTTTTTTTTTTTTTCTTTATTTGTACATCTACAGTACTGTATTCTTAGTGCAAATAACTCTCCATGGGTCCTAAAAAGGGTTGTATTGACTGCCAACCGAAAGGCAAACAGGAACTTGATGCTCCAGAACAAAGGCTGCAGTTAGCATTGGCAGCTATGTAATTAAGTGTTTTGCTTTTACTTTTCCACTTTAAATCTATTACTCACTAAATTACATGACATTTTCAACACTTTATTATAAAATAAGCTTTGTGTTAATGATTTTGGCCAACTGTGGGTTAATGTAAGTGTAACATTAAACATTAACTTACTTATCCTTACTTATTATAGGCTCTGCTATGATACAATACACAACACTCTTTATACCACTCAGTTCATGATACATTTAACTTATGATGGATTTGTCTGAACATATCTCCATCGTAAATCAATGAACACCTGTAGCTCCATTCATGCATATAATGCCTTATACAGTCTGGATTTCCTGGGGGTCTGGATTCTGGATACTGATTCATTGAATTGACATTATTCCTTCTTGGAAAAATTTGCTTGGTACTCGTAGTTTTTGGTTCTCGACAAGCCTTCTGGAACTAATTAATGACGAGAACTGAGGTGCCACTTTATTTTAAAATGTCTACAGATATAACACAGTCCATGCAACAATGAACTCCCTGCAATGTTTATTTTAAAGAGTAAACAAGAATCTTAAATGTAGTCAAATTAATATTATTCTTGAAATTGTTTAAAATATTGGTCAGTAATTATTCTAACATTGATGTTTGTTATTAATCATAATTGTGAAAGCCTAAGGTTGTTCAACCACTTTTACTACTTATTTTCAATTAAGCACCATATTATTCAAACTGTCTGAATATAATAGACTAGGCATTTGTTTTCTGGTTCCTATTTATTCAAAACTGCACTTTCAACCACGTCAGCGTGGCTGCGCAGGGGAATTTCGGATTCACCCTCCTGTCTGGTCGGATTGCACGACATCGCCTTATGAGCGGAGTAACTTTGCATTTGAAATCAACAACTATTACCTTGTAATTATCCGTGAAATGAAATTAAAGTGCATGATGTAGGTAGGAGTACAGAAGCTATTCAGAACACAATCTACTGCTGTTATTTTCCCTGTCGTCATTCGTAAATGAGACAATTGTCTCAATCACTGTGGTTGTTTGTGGTTACGCTGAACCAAATCTATACCATAGTCAGTTATTTTGTGAATATGCCTATAGAGTTTGTGCATCGTGTGTGACTGCAATATGATGTTTGCATGACATTATCTAGTTTGTGCGCTGCATGTTGTCACAGCTCCAGAGATCCCTTGTTTTGATTTCTGGACCAGGCTCCACCTGTGTGGGTGATCTGTGTGGGTTGCATGTTCTGTGTGGGTGCTCAGGTTTCCTCCCACATTCCAAAGACATACGTTGGGTCAGCTCAGCAGATGTCTTTAAAATGTCCCTCTGTGTGTGCGTTTGTATGTGTACCCTGTAATGGATTGGCACCCTGTCTAGGGTTTCTGCCTTGCCCCACCCAATGCTGCCAGTTAAGTCCTAACTTCCAGCGACCCTAAACTGGATTAAATGAATATGAAAATAAGTTAATATGGTTTGCCAACCTTTAAAATAAGAACCAGTTATCTACTTGGTGGACATGAAAAATTAAATGTTTTTAAGGCTGTGATAATGTAGTAGATAATGTAGTCTGGTCAGACCAATATTAGTCCTACTGGTGTCAAGCATACAGGTACAAATCCTTTTATTGCTGCTCATATGGACATTGAAGAAGGCACAGTTTCTGGTTCCTGATAAATAAGTTCATGTTTTGCAGGGGTGGGTATTGGAAAGGACTTGACGATACGTTGCGCGTCACGATACGTGGGTCATGATACAATTATATCATGATACATTGCGGTATTATGCATGTTGAGATATTCCATGTAGGTCACTGAAAATATAAAAACAGCTGAAATAAAAGTTAGTGTCCATTTTTAATACATCACCTCCCATTGATAATTCAGTGAACAAATTGGTTCAAACCACTTCTATTGATAGATGTACTATGACATTTATCGATATTTTGAGCTGAAAATCGGTATTACGGTAGTACATTGCGTAAATAAATATCGCGATATATTGCTGTATCGAATTTTTATTTATTTATTTTTTTAGCACAGCCCTAGTGTTTTGTTCATTTTTCCGTGTTTTTGAGAAGTATTTTTTCAAGTATTTATGAGAAAAATTAGTCAATGGTTTCATTTAATTAGAGTTTTAAAAATTCTTCAGAAATTACACAGTTCATATAACAATGCTCTGTTTTTTTGTCTTATTTTTGTAATTTTTAATTGTTGGTCAATAATGTTGAGCATTATTCTAACATTTATATTTATGTTAGTTATTAATAATAATTGTGAATTGCTATTTGTTCAGGCTATTTCTGCTACTTATTTTAAATTAATTTTGCACTACAGTCAAACTCCATTAACTGAGAGCACCATGTTATTCAAATTTTCTGAATATAATAGACTAGTATTCAGATAAATGGAGTTTTATTTTTATTTCCTATGGGGAAATTGCTGTTTGGGTCCTATTTATTCAAAACTGCACTTTCAATCATGTCGCGTAATAGAGGTGGCACGGGAAGCACGATTACTTCATAATTATCCCCAGAATAAAATAAAGTACAGGATTAGGCCGAGGTAAGGAAGCCATTCAGAACACCATCTACTTCTGTTCCCACAACAACAGCCCCACCAACCCCCCCCCCCCCCCACTCCCCCCACTCCCCCCACTCCCCCCACTCTCCATTTGTTGCTTGTTGTGGATTAGAGGATTACAATACTAACATTCTTGCAGACGTTCGGACACCAGCGTTCAACTGTATATTGACAGTGAAGTCTTTAATTATTGCAAGCAGCCTAAATTACCTACAAGTACAACACAAATATGTTAACGAATGTCAAATTTAGCAAACACCATATACAGTAATCACAAATAAGCAGATTGCCATTTTTCCTTGTGTAACCACTAAGACAGAACTCTTTGCAGTTCAGGCCCAAGTCCAGTTCATGTGCCAAAATTGGTGTTTTGAAATAAAGTCAGGGACCCAAATGCTTCAGTCAGGGACTCCAAATGCTCAGGCGTTTGTATGCCAAGTGTAATTTTTCTGATTCATGGGCCAGAGTCGGTGCACAGGTGTGAGCCTTTCAGTCTGGATCAGTGTCAGATTGCGCTGTAGGTGCATCTGAAGCCCCACATGCTCATTCTGACCTGATCTCACAGTGGCACATAAAAAGGAGATTTTATGAGCTGTTGGATCAGATTACAACTAGAGCTCTCCGCTTTGGCATACATTAATCAGTGTCCTATGTAAATCATCAGAGACGACCCAGCCTGGGATATTATTACACTTGTGTGGCAGAGTGGCAGCACCACAAAGAAACCAAGAGTTGTGATGGTGGACTTTTGCAAATGTTTGTTTTTTGGCCCGTTACGAGTACTTGCATGGCATGATTTCTCAAAGATTTCTTTAATTTATTTCATGTTTTTCCATTGAACAATGTAAGTCTTCAGCTTAAAATGGCAGCAGTATTTCATATCAGCTTTGCAATGTAGATCTGGATTCAGAAATAACAGCCAGATCGTAACGCTTCAGTATCGTATTAATTTCGACTCATATTACTGGTACAGTAGGTGGTCAGGCCTGCTAAGTGCATTATGTTCCTACAGGCAGGATGTTATTGTGGCACAGCAGAATCTCTTTGCTGACTAGGATGTTGATTAAAGCTGACATCGTGGTAATAAGGCTCTTCTGGCCGGGCAAGCTAGACAGGTGTTGCTGACGATGTACTGTTCACCACGGAGCCCCATTTTTCTCTCTTTTTTTTTGTCTCCTGGGATTTCAACAGCAATCTTTATATCTGTTTATGTTGTAGATGAGAATATTTTCATTTTTTATGGGACAGATTGCAAAGCAAGAGCCATACGTTTTTGGATTATGAGCTATGAGGGTAGAAGTGTAAAAATATTCGACACACAAAAGGCATGTATTACACATACAACATGCGTAACACATGCATGTATTAAAGGGCTACTCTGGGTTATTCAGTCTAATGTCTCTACTGCATCTTTAGTTTCCTGTGGTTAAGAATATAATGCAAACCAATGCACTGAATATCATTAATAAACATTTATGCAATATATCTTGATGCATGCTCAGTAATCCAGATAAGAAAATCCCAGAAGTTGAATCTGGACATGAGGTTTTCTGGGAGAAACGTTTCGTCTTTTGTGAAGAAGCCTGAAGAAGTCAATTAGATGAGTGACGAAATGTTTCTCCCACAAAACCTTATGTCCAGATGAACAGATTCAACTTCTAGGATTTATGCAATGTATATTTCATACAGAGCTTTTAGGAATTCTTTAGATTAGGCTATTAATAAGTTGCTTTCAAAAATTATTTTACATTTTAGGGTTGTTTTCAGAGGGTCGAATGTGGTTGTTACCAAATAGGCATTTAGGGCAGAATAAATGTTCTACTCTAAATATTTAATGAGGTATTGAATAAGGTATTATATGACCTACCTCTTAGAAATGCAGCATCTTTGGCTAACGTTTAAAATTTTAAATCATTCCCTTAGCATGTTGTTATTTTTCACTTTATATGTTGAATCAAACTGCTAGATAATGCCACACTGCATTGGTGCCCTTACAGTCATATATTATCTTAATCACCAAATTCTTTTATAACTGCCTCACCCCAAGTGTGCTGACAGCTTTACAGAGTAACCCAAGCTTCTGTGATCCCACACATTTCTACACTAAGATTTTATGTTTGGCTTCTTGCTGTGAGCAGATTGGTAGTGATTTCAAGCCAAAACACTTTAAACTTGAGATTGAGCAATATGTTTTTTGTGGGTCGGATATTCACTTGCATTAATTTGTATTATGATTATCTGTTATGTTACATTTAATGATCTTTAATAAATGAAAAACTGTGGATCGGCCCATCACTACTTGCAGTTACACATTCCTTTATAATGTACATCAGTTGGATTAGCTTTTATGTAAGCTAGCTAGCATACCTGCTATACAAAGTACACACTAACCAGACTTTTCTGGTGTTTTTATTAGTGTGGTTTTTTTTCCCGTAAACACCACATTTACTCTGTGCAGGGCTTCAGTTCTGCCCTTCAGAATGAATGGTGATCTATTTTGAAAAGCTTGTTGTCAAACCTGACAGTTTCAGTAGCGAGTTACGTTTGTACAAAGGGGTTTTAGTAACTGATGTTATGACAGAACTAAACTTTTCCACTGAAACTTGGCACAGACTCACTTGCCAGAAACACTCGACTCAAACTCACATCCTAAAGACTTGACAAGGCTTGTGAACATCTTTGTCACACGTATGATGTAGATGTGGTCAATATTGACTGGAGAACTGCTTTAACAAATGAAGGAATAAAATCCACTAGGCATATTTTTGTTGTTTATTCTAATGTAATGTTTATGCTATATAGAAAAAAGTTTATGGACACTGCTTCACAGCGCTGCTATTTCAGTAACTCTCTCTTTAAATAAAGGCATACATTTCTGCATAGACAAACAGTGGCAGTACAGTGGGTTGTTCTGGATACCCCAGTGACGCTCAGTATAAATAGACACATTTATTGGTTTCTGCTTCCAGCAACATCAACTTTTTGCCCTGCTTTGATTGAGAACTTGGCTGGCTTGCACAGAACCTTGCCTTAACTCATTCAGACATCTTGAAAATGCAATGGAATGCCTGAAGTGAGCCAGGGCTTGTTGTTTAACATCATAAGTCTACCTCACAGTCATGTTCCAAAATGTAGTGGAAAGTTCTTTTAGATGAACAAAGGCTGTTGTAGTAGAAAATGTGAAGGGCAAACTCCATACACCCATATTTTGGATGCAATTTTTTGAGTGTCCACAGACTTTTGTCTATGTAGTGTATATTAGTTACAAGCTTTACTGCAATGCAAATGTACTTTCTGCTAGCATTTTGACATGGTTTTGATTAGTGGTTCTAATGCCTTGCCTTAAATCGTTAATGAGCATTTCTTTGAGAACTAAATTGAATTAATACACTTGTTCTTGCACTCCTCACTGGTTTGGGTGAAGCCAGACTATTATCTAGGTATCAGTTTAAATGCAGTTTGGTTTAATCTACTTTTTATTTAGACTGTGTATATGTCTGAAGCTGGTGTTGCTGCATATTAAAATTCTTGGCACTCGTGCTCTGAGCGCTACGCCATTCCAATTACTGTGCGGCTGAAACATTTCCTTTGAAATATTTAGGAGCCATTTAAGTCAAACCTTTAGCCCTTGGATTTCTTGAATGTGATAGAGTGGTTTGTTAAAAGCATTTCTAATTTCCATTCATTCAGGGTACAGCTTGTCTGGAGCCTCCCAATTAGTTGGTGTGACCTCTCTGTGTGTGGCTTACTGCCAAGTGGACGATTGGTGGGTGGAAAAATAAAACATGTTCTGACATAAGGTGTTTAGGTACCACATAGTAGCCACATGCTTATCTTTTCTAATAGTCTTTGAGGAGCTAATTTTGGCTGCAGATGATAAAATAAAAAGAGATTAGCAGCTATTTAGAGGTGTTATGCCCTTGATCTAATCTATTGTTGCGTCAGGCAAGAAGCTGTAAATTAAGGTTTAAGGTGTTAGAAGGTTTAAAGGCTTTCTCCCATGAGTCTTTTCCCATGTTCTTAACATTTGCATAAATATTGGCTCCACCTACTTTCTTTGGAAAAGCTATTTGTACTTTTGGAATGAAACTTGAAATGGCTTTTGTACATTTCAAGTTGGTGTACATATACGTTACAGATGATAATAATGATAATAGCAAACAGACTGGGTGAGAGAAAGATGCTCATATATATTTCGGTGGGGTTGGCTTGAAGAGAAAGAGTGTGTGTGTGTGTGTGTGTGTGTGTGTGTGTGTGTGTGTGTGTGTGTGTGTGTGTGTGTGTGTGTGTGTGTGTGTTCTCAAATTGAATACAATGATTTTCATTAAAAAGCAGCACCAATTTGAGTAAGAAAATTGTATACAGTTGTAAATAATTGTAATAAATGATGCTTTTGATTTTGTTATTATTTGCTATGCTATTCCCCTTTTACTGTAATGAGTGGGCATGCCAGCTGACATGGATTCTACAAGTTTGTGCGAAATCATGCTGAGATAACAGACAAATACAAATTCAGTCATCTGGAAGAACTTTTTCGTTGCTTGTTGTTTGTTTGGCACTTGGCACACTTGCTTAAACTTGTGTGAGTCAGGATGCACAGCTCATATGTCCTTTCCAGCCGAAAAACTGGAGTGTGTGTCAGTGAGTGTGTTTATATGCACTTAATAATCCGATCATAGTCGAATTTCTGAATTCCTCCACAGTTGCCAGGTCGGCATATTCTAAAGACTTTATTTGGCATCTTTTTCCATTTACTAGCTTTTTTCTCGCTGGATCTGGCAACCCTGGAATTAAAGGCGCCATGGAATTAAATGCAGCGAAACAGCTATTGAATATTTACATGAGAAAATTAGTAATTTGATTATTTAATGTTAAAATTTATGTAACATGCAGTTTTTCTGTGAGATTATTGACTGGTTGCAAAGTACTGTAGAAATCAGATTACTGCCCGAGTCATGTAAACCCGGAAAGCGGCTTTCCCATTATCTGATTGCTCAAGTGCATGTAAACTTGTTAATCGGATTACTGACAAAATCAGATTTTCTGCAGTTATCAGATTATTAAGTGCATGCAAATGGTCATAATGGGTCTTAAGAAGGTTATTGATAACAGCCAACCATGAGTGGACTTTGAGAGTGGTATTGACGTGTCTGATCTCGCTACCTTTACATTTATTTAAACTAATTATTGTTTTTATTTTTGTCCGTATGTATTTGTAGTGATTAACTGTACAATTCAACTCCAATAATGCCTGTAATGCCTTATGCAGTGTGGATTTTCTGGGGGTGTGGAATGTAAATTCAGTTTACATTATTCCTTATGGGAAAAACTATCTAGGTATTTTTGGCACTCGGTGCACCTTCTGGAACGAAGTAATGATCCGTGTACCACTGTACTACATTCTGGAGTTATCAAACAGGTTGTTCTGACATTCCTATTGTTCTGTTGTTCTATTTTTATTCAGACTATGCTGATTATATGGTTTGAAATGAAAAACACACAACATTGAACCATTTTTACTAATGATCTCAGATTTTTGATCCCCACTGTAATGTTTTGTTCTGACACAGTGGCCATCTTGACGGGTGATACTAAAGGGCTGGTTTTGTGTGATCATGGGGGCTTTTACTAAATTACTGGAACATAATTTGGGCTAATGAGGCAAATCACGAGACTCCACACTGGAAATGCTGATGAACTGATGACCGTGTGATCAAAAATAAAATGCTTCTCTTGAACACACTTCCCACCTACTGGAAAATTCTGATGAACCCGCTAAGGTCTGTTAGTAATTAAAATAAACATGGGATTCAGTGCAACATCTGATCTGAAATGAAATGAACAGAAAACCATGTACACCCTGTGTAGAACTCTGAGGCAGTTCAGCTAATTATTGTAACTCATGGAAGACTTTAGACTGGAGACTGGGAAAGTTAAGGTCAACACAAGTGTGCATTGTCATATTTCTCGTGTCTTAAGGGAGGCGGCTGAAGCTTTCTGCTTACTGTGTACTGGCACCTGTCCACTGCTAATGAAGCGTAGCAAGAATATAAGACTCAGGGCAATTAAGCTTGAGTATGCTGCTTAAACAATGGATTGCTGTATAGTAGGGCTGGGCGGTACACCGGTGTTAATTTCTCGTACGGTATGCATTTTTCATATACCTCCATACCGGTGCATAGCAGAAACACAGCTCTAACAAATAGGCTACGAGCGCTGCTAAATTCTGAGTAGAACTACCTCACTGAACAGTTTGCTGGGTAAAGCTTGCTAGTCAGGTAGCATAACAAAGCCTAGAAACAGTTTGTTAACAGCTGGGAAAGGCTCCGTTAGTTTAAAGAACAGAACACGGAAATGGATTATAAGTGAGATCGGAGATGCAAAAGAAGAACCACATTACGAACGTAGTAACTTTCGCGACTGATTCAGAGTAATGATTAACCCACAGAATTCAGGGTATGTTTTACCGGGAGCGAAAATACGCCAGCCAAAAATAGGCACCTCTCTCTTTTAAGCTCGGTCTTTAAGACGTTGCAGATTGCACAATAAAACCTGTTTACATTCGGCAACTGTTTCATGCGTTCTGATTTGTGTAATTCTGTGGGGTGAAGTAAACCTTATAGTAATTAAAGCTTTCATTATGTACATATATAAAACGGATTTGGCCGGTTTTAGCGTGATCAGCTTCAGGCAGTCTCATATAACCGATTCTGTGACGGTCAACCACAAATGAACAGCGCAGGGCTTTCACTAACTAATTCATAATTCAGTTCAGGTAAGTTCATAATTCAAAGTTTCAGGCACTTGATGGTTTGTTTAAGAGACATGTTTAAGGGTTTGTTTGCTGACATGATGAGAAGGAAGCGTTAGTCAACTAGATGGTCTCCCTAAATACTACATTACTGATTGATAGACTAGGGACACTACTAAGGGATTTGTTGTCCATTTTGAACACAACCATGTCTCTGGCATGGACACTTTTACAGCGTGCTGATTGGAATACATACATGGCCGAAAATAAGCTGTGAAGGATCAACTCTGAAAACGATCAGAAAAAAAAAAAGTATATAATATTCTATTTACTCCTAACAGTAGAGTAAACTACAATCTAAATTTATGGAAAAGCCTGTTATCCTCCCAGCAATCCCCGCTGGGACAAAAATATGGTGAAATACCGTGAAACAAGTTGTATCCTTAAAAACACAGTGATTTGAATTTTTGGCCAAACCGCCCACCCCTAATGTATACTGGGAAAAATTGTGAATCTTAACCCACTTATTTACTTCATCATACATACTGCTACAATAGGCTTGACTCTTTTGAGAAGGCTTTCACTAGGTTTGATAGATTTACTGTGAGGTCTGGCCCGGATTTTGCACAGTAAGCCCTGCTCACAGTTGGGATTCTAATTCAAAGGTGTCTGATGATGTTAAGGTCATGTGCAAGCCAGCCACCTTCTTGATCAAAGATTGTGACTTTTTTGGGAGAAGGCAGCTTCTAAAATTATCTTTGACATGTTGAGTACAACCCATTCTTCTGCCTGTGTGTCTGTGTGTGTGTGTGTGTGTGTGTGTGTGTGTGTGTGGTGTGTGTGTGTGTGTGTGTGTGTGTGTGTGTGTGTGTGTGTGTGTGTGTGTGTGTGTGTGTGTGTGTGTGTGTGTGTGTGTGTGTGTGTGTGTGTGTGTGTGTGTGTGTGTGTTCCATGGCTTTACTCTTCATATTATGAATTGGCTAGCAGTGAGTAGGCTTGGGACACCAAAATGAAATTTAGCCAAATGATTTTCATCTGAAGAAGTATTGCAATCCACATTCAGCTAGGAGCAACCAGACGTGACCGTTACAGAGATCTTACAGAATCTGCAGAGGAATGGACTTTGTCGAGAGCGTCTCTCTCCTGCACTGATTTTGAGAAGTTTCGCAGAAGCTAGGCTAATGTTGGTTTGACAACGTAGGGTGTTTCTTTTGGTCTAGTGTGACCTGCTGCTTGGTGAACTAATTGAATTTGTCTATGGTAGTGCATGTTAATTTAATTTTTATTAATCTTCAGTACCAGGGGCAGCAAGGTGGCTCAATGGGTAGCACCGCCGCCTCACAGCAAAAATTTCCTGGGTTCAATCCCAGGTTAGGTGGAGTAGTCTGGATCCGTTCTGTGTGGAGTCTGCATGTCCTTCCCGTGTCTTTACTTGTGGGTTTACTTCGGGTACTTCGGTTTCCTCCCACAGTCCAAAGGTTAGGTTAATAGATTACTCTAAATTGTCATTGCCTTGAGCATGTGTGTTTGCGTGACTAGTCTTGGTGTGCTGTAACCTCGTGTGTGTCGCTGAAATGGCCACTGAAGCTGATAGCGACGTTAAATGAACCAAACAAACCATTCAGTATGGGGTGGCATTAGCGAGGTCTGCTCACAGGTCCAGAGATCCCGGTTCAATCCCGACCTTGAAAACCAAAATATTGCCACACTGGCATTCTATTCTATTCTATTCTTGCATCCTTCTTATGATCAAGCTTGTGCATTTTACTCTCTACAAGAAAGCATGTTATGTAGCAGTTTCTTTCATTTGCATAAATCTCAGCATTATTTGCCAAATTGAAATTATATATTACAATCTTTTTAAAAAAAAAGTAGTGTTTAAAGTTTGTGTTTGTGTAATTATGTAGTAGATGTGTATATACACCAATCAGGCATAATATTGTGACCACCTCCTTGTTTATACACTCATTGTCAGTTTCACTTACCATATAGAAGCACTTCGTAGTTCTACAATTACAGACTGTAGTCCATCTGTTTCTCTACATGCTTTGTTTGTCCCACTTACTCTGTTCTCTAAGATCATCACAGATCAGGTACTATGTGGGTGGTGGATCTTTCTCAGCTCTACAGCGATACTGATGTGGTGGTGTTAGTGTGTGCGGACTACATGTACATCTACATTTACAGCATTTAGCAGACACCCTTATCCAGAGCGACTTACAGTTGATACTGTTTTACAATCCAAGCAATTGTGGGTTAAGGGTCTTGCTCAAGGACCCAACAGTGACAGCCTGGCAGAGGTGGGATTTGAACCCTGGACCTTCTGGTCCAGAGTCCAGTACCTTACCCGCTAGGCTACCACAGTCCCACAGTCTGTAAAACTACAAAGTATAGTAAGTGAAACTGATAAACTGGACAGTGAGTCCAGTTGAAACATGGAGGTGGTCACAATGTTATGCCTGATTGGCATATCGTGTATAATTAACTGCAATCTTTTCTATTGGATACACTAATAAATCACAAAATAATATAGTAGTAATATGGTATGTGACTCGCCTTTTATCCTGGTCATAGACTTTACAACCAAAGTGATGTTTATAGCATTTTTATTTGAGGGGTGTGAAAGAACATTTACTCATGTATCATCACATATCACAGAATGTTATATGCCACTTTTGCATTCCTGATGGATAGCTGCAGATCCTGGTGTGTTCAGAGTCAAATAGCTTCTGCAAGTCGCTGACAAGATGGCAATTTAGTCTAAGAATATTGCATTAGATAAGCAACACGAAATGTGTTACATAGGCCTGGTAACTCCTACCTGCTCCATGCTAAATATTGCATTCAGCTCTCTGAAATTGAGACGGGCTCTGTATTAATCATGTTCTGAATTCGGTGCGCTGCATAAAATCAGAAATGAGTCAGTGTTTGCCTCTCTACATTTAATTTTTCAGTCATAGTCATGAACTGCTAAGCAATTTGGGCTGAAACAGATTCAGTGTTGGAGATTTGAATATGTCCAGTTATCTCATCACCTGCAACAGCATTTTTATATGAGGGGTTTGTAAAAACGTTTTTGGAATTTCACAGAAGAATCCCAACATATACCGTATTTTCCGGGCTATAAAGCGCACCGGGTTATAAGCCGCGATATCAACGATCGACTGCTAACGGATCCATTTTCATACATAAAGCGCACCGGGTTATAAGGTGCATTAAATGAAACAAAACTCTTAAGTCGGAAGCTCAGTTTGGTCTTTACCTGGCTCAGGGCGTCTTCTTGCTTCCTCCACTTCCGTACCATTGATTCGTTAATGTTGAATTCTCTCACAGCTGCTCTATGTCCATGTTGTACTGCGTGACTGATAGCGTTGTGTTTGAAATCCGCTTCAAAAATGAATGAATGAATGCACGTACCCTAATGCTAAAGCACATACCGTATTACTCCGCGATGTTTCCTGACTACGGTGGCCGTAAGCTTCGTAACTTACCAAGGCCGTGCTAAAACATTTTGACAGATTTATGAGTGCCGTGTACCATCTACAATCGGTTCTAGGTCAGAAGGCACAACCAGAATTAATTCATACATTAGACGCACCGCATTTTAAGGCACTGTCGATTTTTGAGAAAATTAAAGGATTTTAAGTGCGCCTTATGGTCCGAAAAATACGGTACCTAGTTGTGTAGCTGCCGGCCCCTGGCGACTCATTTATCTGGGCTTTAGATTTCAAAAAGAAGCTATTGCACTTCACAATCAATGGAAATATCTGTGTTTATTAAAGAGTTGGTTTTAAATGCTTTAGAGCACTGCTACATATATAATATAAGTAAGAATTTGTGAGTATACTGGAACAAAATAAAAAAAAACCATGGGTGATAGAAGAATTCTGTATTTGGATTCGACACAAATTCCTAAGAAACAGGTAGTTTTTTTGTCTAAGACATTCTGTAAACCAGATCATAATAAATATATCACACAGCAGCTCTCTGTCTCTCTCTCTCTGTGTCTCTCTCTCTCTCTCTCTCTCTCTCTGTCTCTGTCTCTCTGTCTCTGTCTCTGTCTCTCTCTGTCTCTCTCTCTCTCTCTCTCTCTCTCTCTCTGTCTCTCTCTCTCTCTCTCTCTCTCTCTCTCTCTCTCTCATATCAGTAACTCCATGAGAATTTGTGTATAGACCACAGACATATATACAAAGAATATAAATAAAAATACCAAACTACTATAGTTATCACAGAGGTTGTCAATTAATCAAAACCACTCTATATTCCAGTCTCTCTAGCAGGGGAATTCCGAGTCAAAGTAGTCCAAAAATGGCTGCCAAACCTTATAAAACCTTTGGGTGGATCAACTAATTGAGTTTTTCAGCTTCTCAAGCATTTAATACACCATCACCTCCCTCACCCACTGCCTATGCGAGGGGGGGTTAGCGGATTTCCAATTAAATATAATAAGCTTTTGAGCCAATAAAGATGCAAAGGGCATGGCATCTCACAGGGCAGGTGATACCCTTGTCTCACCAGGGACATATTTATGCATATGTATTACTTAAAACATATAATTAATGTAAACTTTCGATTCAGATCCAGTCCCCAAAATACTCCTCTCATTGCAGTCCACTGCACATCACACATTTATTCATTTACAACTAGTGAGCATATGTAGGGAATTTAGAGCAGGCAATCCATACTGGCCTGTTTTTGGGAGGTGAGAAGAACCAAGAAGGATTATCTGAAGTAAACTCACACTGATGTTGAGAGAATAGACTCTACACACTGTGTAACTGGAGCCGAGAATTGACATATAGTCCCTGGAGCTGTGCATCAACACTACATGCTGTGAAGTTGTTTCACTTTAAGGCATAGACGTGTACGTGTAAGGCCCAGTGGTTAAGGCTCTTGACTACTAATGTAAGTTGCCACTGTGGGGTCCTTGAACAAGGTAATTAACCAATTACTCAGCTCAGTTGAAAGTGGTTCTGGCTAAGGGAATCTGGTCTAGATGTAAATTTACATAAATTGTAAATGGCCACATTACTGAATGACATACTCACTTATTAAGCAATGTAATAAAATTATTATAGAATATAGGTTCAGTAAAATCTTCCTGTGGATCACAAGTGTGAGTAGCAGATTGTTTACATGTAACTATTGCTACAGAGATGGAAAATCTAACAAAGTTGTCCAGATATTTTTGCATGCTTTCCTGTTCTTACTGACCGAAAGACTCCACATTCACTGTTTTGACCATTTTTTACCTACCATATTATCAGTTTATGCTCAAAAGATTTGCTGTATCTTTGCGTTTCATTTTGCGTTGTGATATGCCAAAGTTGACTTTTGCCGCTTTTGCATTCCTGATGGATAGTTGCAGATCCCGGAGTGTTCAGAGTCAAATAGCTCTGCTGGTTTCTGACAAGATTGCAATTTAGACTAAGAACAGTGCATTAGATAAGCGAAATGAAACGTGTTACGTAGGCCTGGTAACACCTACCTGCACCATGCTAAATATTCCTCTGAAATTGAGACGGGCTCTGTATTAATCATGTTCTGAATTCAGTGCGCTGCATAAAATCAGAAATGAGTCAGTGTTCACATCTTTACATTTAATTTTTCAGTCGTAGTCACAAACTGCTAAGTAACTTAGACTGAAACAGATTCAGTGTTGGAGATTTGAATATGTCCAGTTATCTCATCACCCACAATAGCAATTTAAACCATTTATAATGCTGTGTTTTTATTGATATTTACTAGATTGTAAGATCAGTAGACAGTTATGGCACGAAAGCATAAGGCCAGTCCATTTCAGGGCCATTATAAACTCATGCCCAAGTGAATTCCTATCACTCACTTTTTCTTAGCTTGTGTACTGAGTGGCTGAATGAATTAATTGGTCCATGAGGAACACTGGAGGCACAAGAACTCTGGATAATTAATTGAAACCTTGCCATGGTGCCTGCAACGAGACTGCATAGAATGAGCCATTATTACCTCTTCTAGGAAGAACCAGAAGAGCAGTATGTGCTCTTACCAAAGTCAATAACTCTTTTTAAATGCTTAAAAAAATACTGAACAAAATCATGGACGGATAACACTGTAACACAAGTTTTGTTCCCAGCTTTTTAATGTTATATTCCAATTGCTTATGTCTAAAACAAATTAAAAATTGCTTACATTCATCATAAACTTCGCTTTTGTGACCACGGCAATGAAAATTATGAATTTTTATTATAGAAACAGGTCACCAACAGGCATGCCGAAGTATGCTTTGTAGGCCTCACACATCTTAGCAGATGCTTCCACAGTACTTTTTCGCTCTTGTCTTTATAAAATGGCCACATACATAGCAAAACGCGTCTGCTGGATGTATGCAACCTCTTGATGCCATCTAAATGAACTAAGTTGCTGTGTACTGTAAGGAAAAAGGATGTCTCTCCAAACTCGATAAAAATGGTCAATCTTTATTCCATGCAGTATCAAAGCACAAGAGTGTACTGAGGACTCAGCAGACAAAGACTGATCACCCGGTAGCAGAGTAACACACAATATATACATTTGAAAGTAGTGGTCCTTCCTAAGCTCCTCCTGTAATGGGTGTGGGCTGAAGTGTGAATACTGTCGTTATCAGAATCTGAATAGAGAATGAATTCACACCCGTCTGTCTAGGTCAGTTCCCCTTTGTCTGTGATGGCTGTTGCCCACTTACTATGCAATCCCAATCAATTAGATCATGTCTCTCCGTCTCTCAGGAAGGGCTATAGTGGCCCTATATAACTGTAGTTATACAGCTACCTACAATTCTGTACAGTCCCAGAAAGTTCTAGATATTCTGGACAGTTCTAGAAACTTTCTTGATAGTTCTCACAATTCCAGAAGCTTCTTAAGTATCTTGAAATATGGCGAATATCCTTAAAAATAGATCAATTTCAAAATATCATTGTGCTGACCACAAAAGCAAAGTTTCCAGGGAATAATAACTTTTTTCTATTCATTTAGGGTACAAACAATCAGGAAAACACACTTAACAACTGGGAACAAAACATTTTTTTGAAAATTGTTACATGGTGTAATCTATGCCATTAGTCTATGTTCATCTGTCCTGTAGGTGCTCCCCTGTAGTTGGTAGGACTTTCCTGATGGACATACAAGGCACAGTGTAACATTTTAATTGCTATACTATCCTGTTTTATTATGACTTACTCAAACTGTATGAATTCCCGCTATAATGTATGGGTATACGATATAATGTACCCGCCCCCCACTTTGAGGGTCTCAGACGAAGAGTAAAACCTCCTGAATGTTTTCTTACCTCTACCTACACCCTCCACTTTCATTTTATTCAGCGATTAATAAGGGTGTAATGGTTATTAATTTATATTGCAGCAGTTTGGTTCTGGAAACAACACATGCACACATGGGCATATCTACATTTTATGCTGCCATCACTGGCAGGTGGGATTTTGTTATTTTTAATAGAATATCAAGACATTTTGCCATACAAAACAATGTGCGTAAAATTCTTGAAGTCTGAATATTTACTGTCTGAAACATTTTTTTTGTGATAATGGAATCCAACTGTTGATCAGTATCACAGATTTGTTAACGTTCTTGGCAAATTTTTGTTGTTGATGCAGATGTCTTTAGTCTTAGTAGTTCCCAAGGGCCTGGGTATGAATCCTGGATGGGGCATTCAACATGAAGTATGGGTGATGTGTTGACTGAATACTGCTATGGAATGGTGCCTTCTCAATGATCTGTCTGCGCTGAGTGAATTAGACTCGAGATTCTCTTCCCCTTGACCAGGATAAGCAGATGTAAAACAAATATATATATATATATATATATATATATATATATATATTATACCAGTACTTCAAATGTACATGTTAAAGATGATGCATTTTGTAGTATGCATTATATGTTACATATGTAAAAGTTAAGTCTGAATCAAGAATAATTTATATAGAAATTGCAGCAGGTTGACAGTGAAAAATTATGCAAATCATGTCAGTGAAACCACAAGCAGTGTTTTTACTACATTGATATTCCTGTCATCATCTTTTGCTGGATGGTGTTCTGCTTTTGCTCATAGGTTTGTAAATCAGTTTGCCTTTTATTAATTGTGTAAGTCAGAAGGCTACATGTGGGCAGCTTATACATGACTACATAACAAGCACTTAACAAAACATGCATGAAAAAATTGTCTAAATAATTATTTATTATTGATAACAGTATTGGTGGTATTTGTTATTGTTATTATCGTTCTGGATTTCAAAGTGAGCTATTTTTTACATGATTTCTGAAATAGAATTTTGGAGTCAATAATAAACTAACATAGACAGCCTTGAGGTTTTGAGACCATAGTACCATAGCCACAAAAAAGGCTGGGAGATCTGGTAAAAAAAAAAAAAGTGTGTATATATGTCACATTTTTCAAGTTGGTGTCATAATACACAGTATTTATAAAGATTATGTTCATGTTTTAAGACTGATTTGAATTCAGAAAATGAAACCTTTTTATGCAGGTATGCGGCATTTAACGCCCATCCAAACAATGTCCATTTGCTTTAATGGCTGAGGTCTTGTAATAAATTATAATAAGACAAATAAAATCTGCCTTATATATTTAATTCATGTCTGAATGACACAAAACTTATGAGTGAACCCTTGAAACACCTGCTGACATAAAAGAGAATTGCAGTCATGAAAGCAATAAATAACATGGTAACATTGCTTAACTTTTTGGTATTGGTGTTTCAAATTTGATAAAGGATGCAAAGAATTACTGTACTGTACTATATGTTGTAATATTGTGTTTTAATTAATATTACTGTTTAAAACAAAACATTATGTGCAAAGTAACTAAATTGCTGTGTGACAATAGTAATGTTTGGACAACGTCCATTTTGGTCAACGTCCTGTTACATAAAATGTAATCTGGTTGTTAAAACACCTTGGGTGTCATGTCAGCATTTTCAGTGCAAGGATTAACATGGGTTTAGTATATAATCTCTGTCAAGTTCACATTTTACACTCATCATATGATGCATCCCTAGCTATGAACTACAATGCTTGTGTGAGACCCACACTTATCTAGCTCATAGGGAAGACAGTGTTACTATGAACATTTTACATTGGTAAAAAAATAGTACGATATTCAGATTATAAACGTGCTTTACAGTGCAGCAGTCCAGAGTTGTGTTTATAGACAGATTCTGAACAACAATCAAGGATTCAGCACTGACGTCGTATATCAGGGATTAACATCTCATAACTGATGGTTTTTAGGTATTATGGTTATTGTGACAGAATTATCAGGTGTTCATGCAGCAGTGGTTGCAGTAATTAACTGGCTATGTAGCAATTCAGGGGATGAAATGGGCATCGTATTTATGGTTACTTGAATTGAGTCTGATATAAGTAGTGTATTTCAATAAGAGCCGTTCACTGCTGTTGGAGCACTTGTTTGGTGCCATAGTGGAATCTCTCTCAGAATCAGATCGTGACTAGCTGGCATTTATGCTGATCAGAACCCCTGACCTTTTGGCTGAATGTTGAGGACCTGCATGGCAGAGTGCTCTTTTCATCTGATGACACATGAGCTCCTGGAAACAGTCCTGTTCATTTGGTCAGGGGTTATGTGATTAGAATGATACCACCTAATTGTTTTATGTGTGCGTACCACTAACACATATTTATTTTGTTGGTTTAGCAATGATATAATGATCATATTCAGTGGGGCAAAAAAAGTATTTAGTCAGCCACTGATTGTGCAGGTTCTCCTACTTAGAAAGGTGGGAGAGGTCTGTAATTTTCATCATGAGAGACAACATGAGGAAAAAAATCCAGGAAATCACATTGTAGGATTTTTAAAGAATTTAATTGTAAATCATGGTGGTAAATAAGTATTTGGTCAATAACAAAAGTTCAACTCAGTACTTTGTAACATAACATTTGTTGGCAATGACAGAGGTCAAACGTTTCCTGTAAGTCTTCACCAGGTTGGCACACACTGTAGCTGGTATTTTGGCCCATTCCTCCATGCAGATCTCCTCTAGAGCAGTGATGTTTTGGGGCAACACGGACTTTCAACTTCATCCTGTAACATATTGTCCACTGTTGGACCCCAAACTTGGATTTGTTACTCTGTTATACCCTTATCCACTGATCTTCATTCTAATCTTTGTGAGCTTTAGCACATCTTGGCCATGATCTCCTTCTAAAAAAGTGGTTTCTTGGCTGCTACCCTTCCAAACAGACCATTCCTGACCAGGCTTCTTCAGACTGTAGAAGGATCCACATTTGGCATTTTGATGAAGCTGCCAGATGCTGCTGTTGCTCAAGTGGAAGGGGATTCACACTAAATACGTGACAGTTTTTTCTGATTTTGTTTTATCAGTTTTATAATACTGCATACAACTTTCCTGTATATTCTGGTTGAGAATAAAGAGACTGAGAAAAAGTCATATATGATCATCATACCATTGCTAAAACTATGGTATATCTAATCTTATGGCGGCCTAAGACTTTTGCATAGTACTGTATATTTCATAAATAATAAGATTTTGCATATTTTCGCTTTATTTGATCCAGTGACAAATTGCAGCACTCGATGGGTGCATTGGCAGTTCAATAAGCCGTTGCTGCGGTGACTAGGGGTCGAGTTCCAGCAGTGCCTTCCAGCCGAGTTGGGCAATATATTAGCTGTGTCTGAGGGAGGTGAGACCACTGCATTCCTACTGACCCTGTGATCGACTGGCAACCCTTTCAGGGTGAGCCTGAGCTCTGCTGGATGGGATACAGATCACCCTACGACCCCGATCAGGAAAAAGTGGCATTTAAAACATGCAAAAAATAATTTAATCACTGCTTTTTTAACCTTCCAACAGGACGGCCATGTGTGCTTTTATTAAAGCTTGCCATTTAAAGTGTTGAATAAATATGCAGAGCTTCAGCTTAGAATGAGTAAAAGTCCTCTGGGATATGAGCTACCACTAAGAAGCTGGTGAATTTTGTTCAGTTTGTCAATCATTTTTTTGATTTTGTGTGTAGTACAGTATAGCATAGCTATGGCATTAGAGGGTTCCATTAATTAGATTTCAATATGTGTAGCTGTATGAAAAGTGTGCAGACAATGCAGTCTGTTATTCCTTCTAATTTTAACCTTGCAAGGCTTCTTTTGAATGGAAATTAATCAAAAGCTTAGCTGTAACGGCAGTGTGCTGCTATCAGCTGCTGAGACTCGTGGCTTCTGCTTTGTAGAATAAAGCTGTCGAGCAGTTTGAATGGGCCTCATTATTTTTAGGAAATATAAATACTTTGTCGTCAGATCCTCAGCTTTGTGAACACACCTTTTTCGGTCTGCTGTCATTTTACTAGGAATCCTGCATTGCTCTTACGCCATAGGACAAGTTGATTGAGCCATCACAGTTCTGATGATGCGGAGAAATAGGCACTAACTAACTGACATTTTCTGTGGTCTGCTTGGAGATTAATGCAAAAGTTTGTGGTTTTCTGAAGGAAGAGATGTCTGTAGGTAACAATTAACACATTGCTGCAAATTTTAATGCATAAATCTTAAAACATATTGGGAAACAATTTGATATTTAAGGGCCTCCTTATTGTTCGTTTATTACAATGTGCAATGTTTTGTCATAAATATACAGTCAAACCCAGGTATACAAGTCAAGTCAGATTTCTTTCTATAACACTTTTTACAATGGAGCCTTGTCTCAAAGCAGCTTTACAATTTTAATTGAGCAAGCCGAGGGCGACAGTGGAAAGGAAAAACACTCTAAACGGTGTAAGAATGAAACAAATTTCTCTAGTCAAGTAAGTCTGTAGTAATAGTTAAAAACAGGAACTAAGTAAATATTAACAGATAAATAAAATATTGAATAAAATAATATGAAAAAAAGAAGCATATTGGCATTTTACATTTGACAAAATACAACATGTGATATTACTAATATTATAAATTAATAATGTATGAATATAGTTTAAGATGTTTGACTAGTTTTTAATTTGAATTTGAATGCTGTGAAGGTCCTGCACAATTTTTATTATTTTAGTGACAAGTAAATTGCAATTTAGTACATTTATATCTGTGTTAATTTGTTATATTTTGTTTTACAAAGTTAGTAAAGTAATGTTTAAGTCAATACCGATGCCTTAAGTCTCTTCCACATGGTGAGATATATGGTTTATTAATTCAACAATGGTACCGGATCAATATCGGGTATTGATACTGATCGATATCAGGTATTGATATCGGTATCGGAACTGAAAAAGTCGGATCGGTACATCCCTAATTGTAATCACCCTCCCATCTGTACAAAACACTAACCTGCTACAACATATGAGTTACATTAATCTCCCTCACCCAAATACAACCACTAAGCTTTCAGAAGGATTGACAAGCTGAAAATAAAATAAGAGCGATCCAATCATGTGTCCATGTAACATAACTGACGCAGGCGTTGTCTCTTTGTGGCGTTTTGCCTCTACATGCACCTTCCATTCTCTTCCTATCAGTGTTAAGCTACACATTCAGTAATCTGAGGGGAGATTGCACATGCAAACACAGACATGCAATTTCCAGGAACGAGAAACAGTCACATAACGGGATTTGACTGTGTAAATTATAAACTCTAACCACCCAGAATTTGATTATTTTTATCAAACATCATTATCCTGAGTGGCTTACAACTGCTCATCACAATACAATCCAAGCAACAGAGGGTTAAGATGGCTTGCCACTGCTTGGACTTGAACCAAAAACCATCTTTTCAATAGTCCAGTACCTTAAACATTGAGCCTCCTCTGCCCCGTGGACTTTTTCCCCCTCCCTCCATGTTTTAACCCTGCTTTTCCTTCTCAGATTTTTGGGGTCGGGGGTCTGGCATCCATTGCAGAGCAGGCAAAGGTGACTGTTGCTGCGCAAGGGTTGATCCTCAGGCATGGCCAGACACGCCTGTATTTTACACTCAACCCATCTGGTACAACCCAGAGTGCCCAGAGTCCCAGATGTTGCAATATGCATCGTATCGCAATGTATCGTGATATAATTGTATTGTGTCCCTTGTATCGTGATGCGTATTGAATCGTGATGTCCTTTCCAATACCCACCCCTAGTTTAAAGTTACAGGTTATTTCTTGCTATTAGTCTCCATCAGCAACACTAGTTTCTAACTCTTATTTACTCCCTCTGTGCCAGAAAACATGTCAAAATACATCCGTGTCTTTCCTGCAATGCTTGTGTTACGTTTTTTTTTTCTTCTTCTTCAGTAAATCATCAAAATATTGATCATGGGTCTGCTGATAGAGATTTGACTTTTACTGTTGCTGTTGGTACCATGGAAAGCTGCATCATTCATACAGATTGTGTGCAGAGGAACTCCTATACATTGTTTCCTTTCTAAGAAGATGGAAGTGAGATTTGTTTACACACTGGACAGCTCTTGTCCAGCTAAAGATCAGCAGCTTGTAAATAAAAGATGTGACTGTCAGGTGAATGTGGTTTTGATAATGAGCAGAAAAATACCAGCTTAAATTCAAACATTCTTAGCGGTGGTGTAGAGGTAACGCTGACGCAGTGGTCATTAAAGTCCGTATACAAAAGCAGCCTGGTGGACAGCGATCATACGGATACTACAAAACTAATGCAAACCATCCAGCAGTCCAACAGAGATGATCAATCCAGATTTGGTTAACCTTGGTGTAGTGGTTTGAATAAGCCTGAGTCACTTTGAAGTACAAATTAAGTTAACCAGATGGAAGGACATAATGCATAATGCAGCAAGCCCTTTGCTATGAGTTTATGCAGAAAGTAGGCACTAATTTAATTTAATATCTGTAATTTGATATGTTTTGCAGAACTGCAGATCTCTAGAAAAAACTAAATCCACAGCCTAATAAACTAACTGCCCAAAGCTTGGCTGAATATGTAATATTCTTTCCTGATACTTGATTACACTTCACGCTTCCTTAAGGAAATCACCAACTGTGCTAAGTAAGGATTCAAGCAGTGTCTTGAAATGGCATGCCATTTAATTTTGTTGAAGGCTATTAGGATTGGTGATATCTAAAAATAATCACAGTATTTAGTGGCCCAAATTTAACGATCTGTTCTCATCCTGACTCGAACAACCTAATAGTTTACCTACCGCACCATTGTACCATACCACTTTATTTACAAATTCTAACACTCATAATGAAAATGAAGATAACACAGTGTACGGCACCACCAACACCTTTGCCAGAATCGGCTTGTCCCTCCAAACTAGATGACTGAAGCAAGAGAGTACTGATCAGAGAAGCTACCAAGAGACCAATAACAACTTTGATGGACTGTATGACTGAGATTGATCATTCTGTGCATGTGATAACAATCTCACAACCATTACACAATGCTGGCCTATATGGCAGGGGAGCAAGTCAAGTACCACCCTGAGTCTCATTTGTTCTTTGCCATAAAAGGCTTAGAAGACTTGTCATGTGGCAGATAGTTTTATGGTCAGATGGAACCAAGACTGAACATTTTGGACTGAACTCCAAACACACCACCTAAAATATACTATACCTGTCATGAAGCATGGTGGTGGTGACGTTATGTTTCTCTTCAGCAGGAACTGGCAAATGGTCAGGATTGAAGGGTAAATTGATGCTACCAAGTACCGTATTTTTCAGACCATAAGGCGCACTTAAAATCCTTTAATTTTCTCAAAAATCGACAGTGCGCCTTAAAATGCGCTGCGTCTAATGTATGAATTAATTCTGGTTGAGCCTTCTGACCTATAACCGATTGTAGATGGTACACGGCGCTCATAAATCTGTCAAAATGTTTTAGCACGGCCTTGGTAAGTTACGAAGCTCACGGCCACTGTAGTCAGGAACATAGCGGAGTAATACGGTATGTGCTTCAGCATTAGGGTACGTGCATTCATTCATTTATTTTCGAAGCGGATTTCAAACAGTCAAATCAGTCACGCAGTACAACATGGACATAGAGCAGCTGTGAGAGAATTCAACATTACCGAATCAATGATACGGAAGTGGAGGAAGCAAGAAGACGCCCTGCGCCAGGTAAAGACCAAACTGAGCTTCTGACGGAACTTAAGAGTTTTGTTTCATTTAATGCGTCTTATAACCCGGTGCGCTTTATGTATGAAAATATACCCGTTAGCAGTCGATCATTGATATTGCGTCTTATAACCCGGTGCGCTTTATAGCCCGGAAAATACGGTACATCCAAATTCTTTAGGTAAACATGTAACCATCTGCTAGATAGCTGAAAATGGGCAGGGGGTTCACCTTCTAGCATGACAACCCTTAATACACTATGAAAAAAAGAGCAAAAACAGTTGCGTAAGGATAGGAAGTCAGAGTTCTGACCTAAGTCTGAGAGAAAATCTGTGGAGGGACTTGAAGAGAGCAGTGCATTGCCGGTCAAAATTTGACTGAACTTGAACAGTTTTGTAAGGAAGAATGGTTTGTAGCCTAGCGGTTATGGTACTGAACTCTGGACCAGAAGGTTCAGAGTTCAAATCTCCCCGCTGCCAAGCTGTCACTGTTGGGTCCTTGAGCAATTGCTTGGATTGTAAGACTGTATCAATTGGAAGTCGCTCTGGATAAGGGCGTCTGCTAAATGCTGTAAATGTAAACGTGAATGTAAGAATGGGCAAATATTCCAAAATCTAGATGTACAAATCTGGTAGGAACATACCCAAACAGACTGATGGCTGTAATTGAAGCAAAAAATTGCTCTACACAGTAATAAATCAGAGGGCTAATCACTTTTCCGACCCTGTTACTTTAGGTTTTCCTTTTTTTAAAAAAAAATACATACATTTCAGAATCGTTGCCCTTTTGTTTCTTATTACTTGAAGGTTGTGTAAATATGGTTGGAAAATGATACTGTTTTTCTGAGTTCTGATTTCAGGCCGTAAGACAAAACATTGACTTTTTCAAAGGGGAATGAGGGTTTTCTATTGCCATTGTAAATTTATTTTACAATTACTTATTTTAGCTTGCAAGTTATAGGGTTTTTTGTATTGATATTACATGCTGTCAAATCAATTTTGAGTTTCGCAGCTCATATGGATAGTGTTTTTCCAGAATGTTCTGTCAACTGTTCAGGTCTTCAGATTTCTTAATGAGTTGTTCATATGGCTGTTGTTGGTGGAGGCATGTCGACCGCTTCAGCCCTCCTAGGAAAGACCATAGCAACTCTCCCCTCCTCCAAAGAGAATCAACACCAGTGGCAAGCTCAAGAGAAAAAGTACACTGACATATAGAATAAGGTTGTCGGTCTTAGTGCCTATATTAGTGGTTCTCAAACTTTTTAGACCAAGTACCACCCATTATCAAACCAATATCTCCAAGTACCATGTATGACTCTCATCACAGAAACACGTGCACCACACACACACTTGTACACAGCAGGCATATTTAGCAGAGTCTACAGGTTTATCTTGCAATATGCATATTCAGCGCTCACATGTCTTCTTAGATGTGCTGGCTTCATGCTCTCGTTTGAGAATTTCATAGCACACAACCCATTGTGATCTTGGTTCTTCCTCTGTCCCACTATAGGTGAATCCCAAACGTGATCTTGTGTTGTACCATCTCCTAGAGCTTTTTTGGGGCTTGCTAACACTAATGGTCTTGCCTGTGTCTGACTTGGCATCGGCTGATGCAAGGGCGGGCACTGAATTAACTTTATCATCAATGCATTCAACATGGTGTGTTTGATTTATCAGTTTGGGCTCATTGTTCCCGGTATCTGCTACCTTCAGCCATGATCTAGTAGTCGATTTATTCGAGGCATTTATTTTTAACTATGGTTTCAGATAAATGCAAAAAACTTAATGATAACATCATGTAAAATTAGAATTTTGGAAGCAGTTAGCACAAGATATACATAATGAACTATGAGTGTGTTTGGTATTTTTTAAACTCAAAACTGATGAATAGTCAGTCAGTCATTTATTTATATAGCGCTTTTTACAATGAGGCATTGTCTCAAAGCAACTTAACAATTTTAGGTTACCTTCTAATATCTATGGCCAATCCCAAATTGAGCAAGCCTAGGGCGACAGTGGCAAGGAAAAACTCCATAAGCGTTATGAGGACGAAACCTTTTGCGGACCAAGACTCAAAAAGGGACCCAACCTCCTTGGGTGGCGTAGCTGATAAATATAAGATATATAATAGTCTGAGACATATGTAACTTACACATGAATATTTTAGATTGTGAATAATTAAATAATTCCTTAATTATTAAATAATTACTATGTACTACATTTTGAGAACCATTGGGCTATTTGATTAAAAAACAACCTGTGGTTTTACTCTAGACAATGCATTGTTGTTTAACGGCAGTATTTGGTTTCTAACTGGTCTACTAGTCAAGACTGAGTTTGTCAGTGTAAGCTAGGTTTCTAAGATGGTCTTTAAAAAAAAAAAAAGATTAAAAAGGTGAAAAATAAGCAACTGGGAAGAATGATTTTCACAACAGAGTGCATGGCAGACTTCATGAAAAAAAGATTCTTCCCTGTTTGCCTGAAGGAGAGCAGTTTGCTAGTCAGCTAGATTCACCAGAGGACTTGTATGCTACACTGGTCAGCAGGTGGAAATAAATGGAGGAAGGTTCCAGTGAACATGTTAGAAGAAGACACAAGCATTTTGTTTTCAACAAGATAAAAAGGATGTGACAGATGCACATCAAATTCAGATTCACCAAATCAAACCTAGACTCAATGCTTCTTTTAAAAATGAACTTCTGTGCTCTGGAGCTGACGAATGCACTTTATAACATGCAGCCCCAAATTTACTAAGCATTTACTACGACTTGTGTGCGTTATTGCACATCCTCACCCTTCCTGTGAGTGTATCTGCTGGTGAGCTCATGTTTACTAAAATTAAGGTTATGAAAAACTATTTGTACGATCTACCATGTGCCAAGAACATTTTGACAGTAATCTTTTTGACTGACCCAGAAACTTCAAAGATCTCATACGTGACTTTGTTACAAAGAAATTCTGAAGTACTGCATTCAGGGAAAAGTAAATCTGTACTTGGTTTAATATGCATTAATGTCTATATGTGCAATATTGCAATAATTGCGTATTGCCTTAGAATTATTGTTTTCTGATGCACGTGTATACTTTGGGGGTTTGTGTGGGTGCATACATGGGTTTTGGGGCCTTATAAAAGGATTTTGTCCTGGGTCTGATTGTAATCCATGGTGTGCATTGGCTTTGATACATTGTGACGTTTGTACATTGTATTGCTATAAGTGTGAGAGCGCAATGATGAATCAGACTGTCATGTTGCATATACATATGGTTGGCTTGTGGATTTAGGGTTGTCGTCTTAAATATATTGTCAAGTTAAATATTTACTATTCTGATATTTATTGGTACAACTGGCTCCAGCATCATAAATAGGCATAGGTTGTCCATATTGCTCCTTAGACCCTCATGTATTCATTATACCTGGTTTGGACTGACGTATATAAAGTCAAGTCAAATTGATTTATATAGTGCTTTTTAACACAGAGAATTGTCTCACAGTAGAACAGATATCGCATATATACAACATGTATACACTCACTGACAAAAAAATAACTCGAAGACCCACCTTTCTAGTATTGGGTATGACCCCCTTTTGCTTTAAGAAGATTGAACAAGGTGCTGTAAATATTCCTCAGCGATTTTGGTCCACATGAGAGCAATTGAATTTGCTATATAATATTCATATATATGTATATAGCGTGGGAAAAAGAAACAGCAAGAAAAATACCTGGCAACTCCACTGCTTGTTTGTGTCTTTTTCCTATGAACTGGTTCTTGATAAGTCCAAAATAAGAGAGCTTCATCTTGTTTTTATTTCTTTGGGCTTAGGCTGAAGGTGAGTGAAGAAGGAGGAATATAAGTATTGCAGTAGGTTTGTGACTGTTTATGCTTTCCAAAAGTAACATCTCTGCAATCGACTAGTGTCCCTTCCAGAGCATGCTTACTTGACCCCCGTTCTTTGTATTCTATAGGGGTAGATGTCTGACCCCTCTGCGACCCTGACCAGGAAAAATGAGCTTAAAATACTGGGGGAAAAACTTTCAAGTTTAAAGTTTTTTAAAGTTTAAAATTTTCCACTCTACATGGCGTACATGGCATAACTATTGACGATCATAAATTCAAGATCGTCTATAGTTATGCATTTAAATTTACAGCATTTAGCAGATGCCCTTATCCAGAGCGACTTACATTCGGTACAGTCTTACAATCCAAGCAATTGTGGGTTAAGGGCCTTGCTCAAAGACCCAACAGTGGCAGCTTGGCAGGGATGGGATTTGAACCCTGGACCTTCTGGTCCATAGTCCAGTGCCTTACCCGCTAGGCTACCACAGTCCCATGTACAGTGTAAAATTTGAAACTTTAAAAAACTTGAAAGTTTGTGAACCCTTTAGAATTTTCTAGATTTCTGCATAAATAAGACCTTAAAGAACATCAGATTTTCACATAAGTCCTAAAATAAATAAAGAGAAACCAGTTAAACAAATGAGATATCATACTTGGTCATTTATTCATTGAGGAAAATGATCCAATATTACATATTAGTGGGTGGCAAAAGTATGTGAACCTTTGCTTTCAGTACCTGGTGTGACCCCCCTGTGCAGCAATAACTGCAGCTAAATGTTTCCTGTAACTGTTGATCAGTCCTGCACATCGGCTTGGAGGAATTTTAGCCCATTCCTCAGTACAGAACAGCTTCAGCTCTGGGATGTTGGTGGGTTTCCTCACATTAGCTGCTCACTTCAGGTCCTTCCACAACATTTCGATTGGATTAAGGTCAGGACTTTGACTTGGCCATTCCAAAACATGAACTTTATTCTTCTGTAACCATTCTTTGGTAGAACGACTTGTGTGCTTAGGGTCGTTGTCTTGCTGCATGACCCACCTTCTCTTGAGATTCAGTTCATGGACAGATGTCCTGACATTTTCCTTTTAGAATTCTCGGTTTTATAATTCAGAATTTATTATTTTTCATCAATGATGACAAGCCGTCCTGGACACCAGACCGCAGCAAAACAGACCCAAACCAATGATACTACCACCACCATGTTTCACAGATGGGATAAGGTTCTTATGCGGAATTACACGTGTTATTTCCTTTCCTTTTTTTTTTATATTTTGCTTTTTATTTTTTTCGCTTTTTTAATGGTTTTTGTTTTTTTTTTTTTTATTTTTCTTTTTGGTTTTCCTTTCTCCAAACATAACGCTTTTCTTTTAACCAAAAAGTTCTATTTTGGTCTCATCTGGTCCACAAAACATTCTTCCAATAGCCTTTCTGGCTTGTCCACGTGATCTTTAGCAAACTGTAGACGAGCAGCAATGTTCTTTTTAGAGAGCAGTGGCTTTTTCTCCTTGCAACCCTGGCATGGCACACCATTTGTTGTTCAGTGTTCTTCTGATGGTGGACTCATGAACATTAACATTAGCCAATGGGAGAGAGGCCTTCAGTTGCTTAGAAGTTACCCTGGGGTCCTTTGTGACCTCACCAATGATTACACGTTTTCTTTTGGAGTTGATAGGTGTTGTCGAGACCACCTCCTGGGGAGGGTAACAAGTGGTCTTGAATTATATCCTCCATTTGTACACAATCTGTCTGACTGATGGATTGGTGGAGTCCCGAACTCTTTAGAGATGGTTTTGTGACCTTTTCCAGCCTTATGAGCATCAACAACTCTTTTTCTGAGGTCCTTAGAAATCTCCTTTGTTCGTGCCATGATACACTTCCACAAACGTGTTGTGAAGAGCAGACTTTGATAGATCCCTGTTCTTTAAATAAAACAGGGTGCCCACTCACACCTGATTGTCATCCTATTGATTGAAAACACCTGAATCTAATTTCACTTTCAAATTAACTGCTAATCTTAGAGGTTCACATACGTTTGCCACTCACTAATATGTAATATTGGATCATTTTCCTCAATAAATAAATGGCCAAGTGTAATATTTTTGTCTCATTTGTTTAAGTGGGTGTTCTCTGTCTACTTTTAGGACTTGTGTGAAAATCTGATGATGTTTTAGGTCATATTTATGCAGAAATAAGATTAGGGTCTGGGGATTTTCTGGCCACTCAGTGTGTCACAAAATCATAAATTTTTTTGACATGTTTTTACTATACTAAATGTGATAATACACTCTTGCCACTTTAGACCAATTTTTCACACTTAGTATGTCCGTACTTCCTCGTATGTTCTGCTCAAATCTCAGGTCTGGCTAGCAGCTGGTTTTGTACTGAGGTGATCAGTACAGGCCATTCTGCTACCACTGTTTGTTTAGGAGATTAAACGCCTGTATGCTTTATATTACAAACCTCTTAGCAGTAAAAGTGGCTGAAATTACTAATTAGACTGGACTAATTAGAGATCACTAATTAGGAGTGGGGAAGAAGTGGTTAGCACTGTCGCCTCAAAGGTCCAGAGAGCTCTAGTTTGATTCCCTCTCTGGACTGTGCCTATGTGAATTAGCTGTGTTCACATTAGGTTTTCTTTGAGTAATTGGGGTTCCTCCTACAATCCAAAGACAAATTAGTTCAATTGGCCTCTCTAAAGCGGTGTAGATGTGTTCTGTGATGACCTGGCACCCTCAGAAGGGTTGGTTCCTTTTTGCACCCTGTGCTGCTGAATAGGCCCTGGCCCACTCCAACTGATAAAATATGTGCGTACCTATATTTAGTCCTTATTATTTGTCAAAATTTATTATTAAGATAAAGTGCTTTTTCAAGTGGATGACTGGTTCACAAGCATTAATCAAAAATAGGCAGTAATGTAAATGACATATCGGGCATTTAGGTAACCCATAACAAGGACACTAACAGTTTAATACTGTATATGTACATTATTTTTGTTATGCAAATGCTAAAAATGGCCACTGTTATTAAAATGCCTGAAAGCTGTTAAGTGTGTGTATTTTTGAGCATGTTCTGAAACCCAGGTTTTTTCCATCCTAGTGTAGTGTATCTGACATGCCCTCAGACAGATTTTAGAGAGCTCGGGCAATTAGGCTTCTTCCATGGTGCTCATGTTGGGAGGAGAGCCTTGTTATCCGTATGCTGTTGATTGCACTACACTGCTGCTGATTGTCCATCATGTGAGCTTCGTGCTGCTGGTCGTGTTCAAGAAAACTGACTCAGCTGCTCATTGTTACCCAGTCACTTCCTTGGTGAATATATAAAAAATAGCTGTTCATTTGTATGTTTGTATGTCTATGATGGAGTAAATAATTCTTGAAAATCCATCAATGATGGTGTTTCGTGACAGGTGTAATACACTCTCCTCTCTCTTTCTGTCTCTCTGAATATATGTTCTGCTTAATATATGGGTGCTTCTTCAATTAGAGTTGTGGTTCCCAAAGGGGGGTGGGGGCAGACCCTCTACGGAGGGCTCGGAACTATTGCGGATGGGACGCAGCAAGGCAAATGAATGCTGTTACGCAGTAAAAATATGATACATAATACAGGATACATAATGCATGGCACTTGTGATAATTCCACTGTAAAGGTGATTTGTCACTATTTTGCTTTGTTCATTAAGAAGTTACAGTTTTGTACGACTTTCAGTGTAAAATAAATTCCAGTGGAGGTTGGACACAAGACGACTATGTGTCAGAGTGGGCACAGCTCAGAAATATTCTACAAAAGAGGGGCACATCAGAAAAAGTTTGGGAACCACTGAATTAGTGGAACTTTTACGTCCCCAGGATGTAAATTCATGTTAGAAATATTTTATTACAAAATAAGTAGCCTATGTATTTTTTGCATTTCCAACAAAACATTTTTTGCAGCAAAATGATTGATTTCCTTTTTTCTTTAACGTTCCAAACATTAAAATGATATAAAGTGATCAGTTCATTAAATAATCACAATGTGTTTTTTACAATAACTTAGAAATACACAGAATACACACGTGGACAAAATTATTGGCACCCCTCAGTTAATGAAAGAAAAACCCACAATGGTAACAGAAATAACTTTAATCTGACAAAAGTAATAATAAATACAAAGTCTATGAAAATGAACAAATGAAAGTCAGACATTGCAACAGAATTATTTAAAAAAAATAAAGTCATGACACAGGCCTGTACAGAAATGATGGTACCCTTAACTTAATATTTTGTTGCACAACCTTTTGAGGCAATCACTGCAATCAAACGATTCCTGTATCTGTCTGTGAGACTTCTGCACCTCTCAGCAGGTATTTTGGCCCACTCCTCATGAGCAAACTGCTCCAGTTGTCTGAGGTTTGAAGGATGCCTTTTCCACACGGCATGTTTCAGCTCCTTCCAAAGATGCTCAATAGGATTTAGGTCAGGGCTCATAGAAGGCCACTTCAGAATAGTCCAGTGTTTTCCTCTTAGCCACTCTTGGGTGGTTTTAGATGTGTGTTGTGGGTCATTATCCTGTTGCAAGACCCATGACCTGCGACTGAGACCAAGCTTTCTGACACTGGGCAGCACATTTCTCTCTAGCATTCCTTGATAGTCTTGAGACTTCATTGTACCCTGCACAGATGCAGCAAAGCAGCTCCAGAACATAACAGAGCCTCTTCCATGTTTCACAATAGGGACAGTGTTCTTTTCTTGATATGCTTCCTTTTTCCATCTGTGAACATAGAGCTGATGTGCCTTGCCAAAAAGTTCCATTTTTGTCTCATCTGCCATAGGACATTCTCCCAGAAGCTTTGTGGCTTGTCAACATGTAGTTTGGCAAATTCCAGTCTGGCTTTTTTATGTTTTGTTTTCAACAATGGTGTCCTCCTTGGTCGTCTCCCATTAAGTCCACTTTGGCTCAAACATCGACGGACGGTGCGATCTGACACTGATGTTCCTTAGGCTTGAAGTTCAGCTTTAATCTCTTTAGAAGTTTTTCTTGGCTCTTTTGTTACCATTTGTATTATCCATCTCTTTGATTTGTCATCAATTCTCCACCTTCTTCCATGTCCAGGGGGGGTTGGCTACAGTCCCATGGGTCTTAAATGTCTGAATAATATATGCAACTGTAGTCATAGGAACATCAACCTGCTTGGAGATGGTCTTTATAACCTTTACCTTTAACATGCTTGTCTATAATTTTCTTTCTAATGTCCTGAGACAACTCTTTCCTTTGCTTCCTCTGGTCCATGTTGAGTATGGTGCACACCTGGTCACCAAACAGCACAGTGATTACCTGAAGCCCTATATATAGGCCCACTGACTGATTACAAGATTGTAGACACCTGTGATGCTAATTAGGGAACACACCTTGATTTAACATGTCCCTTTGGTCACATTTTTCAGGGGTGCAATCATTTCTGTCCAGGCCTGTTTCATGAGTTTATTTTTTTAAACAATTCTGTTGAAGCATGGTTGAAAAGCAAAGTCTGACTTTCATTTGTTCATTTTTGTAGACTTTGTATTTATTATTACTTTTGTCAGATTAAAGTTATTTCTGTTACCATTGTGGGTTTTTCTTCCATTAACTGAGGGGTACCAACAATTTTGTCCACGTGTGTATTTTATAGCACACGTGGACAAACAAATGTACAAATAAACAAATGTAAAAAAAAGTTTTACATCTGGAATCTAATTGCAGTCCCCTCTGCTCCTGACACCCATCAATTTGGACTGTCACTGTAAATGGCAAGATACTGGAAGAGAAGATGAAGAGACAATAGATGACTTTTTACCATTTAATTGAATACCTAAAATGTAGTATATAACAATTGAAAAATACAAAATGTAAACAATATAGTTAGAAAATGTAAGCAGTAATGATATAATGGTGGGATAGACAGACACAGTGAATAAAGATATGTCCATACATAAGACATGAATAAGAGGACAGTAAATTATCAATCCTGATCATGATTCCAAGCTTTAAATCAGTTTGTCTGTTTGAAGTCAATAGTTGAAATCGCATGCTTCGCACTTCCAAAGGAGTTTTGCTTTCTGTCTCCCATTCATCCTGCAATGTACAGAAGTCTAGCAAATGGCCTTCATCCTGCAGCAATGTGCAGCAAGTGAAGAAAGAGTTTGCTGTACCGCTTCAAGGTTTTACGCTGTGTTACGAAATATTGGCTCAGCTGGTAAATCACAGAGGAGCTGCATGGAAAGAAATCTGTGATCCAGATACCCTGGCTGGGTTTCACTCTGTTCTGTACGGCATCCCTGTGAGGGCTGTATGGACGGTGGAGCAGACGGACATCCCCTGCGTGTCCATCAGCTTCACAAAGAGAAGAGGACTGTCCCTAACTCAGCTGTACATTCCTATAGGTGACTGTGTGAACAACCCCAGAATGATCCAGCACTCAAATAATGCCTGATCTACGGTGGTCCTATGGGGATCTTGACCATAGAGAACAGAGTGAAGGGAACTAACAAAATATGTAGAGAAACAGAAGGACTACAGTCTGTAATTGTAAAACTACAAAGTGCTTCTATATGGGAAGTGGAGCTGAGACATTGGAATGTCATTGGAAATGGTCAGTTAGTTTAGAAACAAGGAGCTGTAGCTAATAAATAAACCGTTTATTTAATATTTAAATAAATTATTTATTTAATATTTATTTAATAAACCAGTGAGTGTGTTATGCTATTATAATTTAATACATTTCTAGTCTATTATATACTAGTACAGTGGTTCTCAAACTGTGGTAAAACTACCACTGGTGGTACTTGGAGGAGCACGAGGTGGTACGCCAGATGACCTTGAAAAATGTAGATAATTAAGGATTTTTTAAAATGATTTAGAATCTAAAATGTTCATGTGCAAATTAAATACGTTTCAGACTTTAGTTTTAATAAAAATTAAATTTTGTTTTGTGTTAGCACATGGGCTACATCTACATTGTGTTAACTGCTTCCCATATTTCCACTTTTATGAGATGTTATCAGTAAGCCATTTGTCCAAAAACGATGAGTGCTTTGGCTTGATGATGGGTAGTACTTGGTCTAAAAAGTTTGAGAACCACTGTACTAGTTTACATTTACAGCATTTAGCAGACGCCCTTATCCAGAACGACTTCAAACTGATACAGTCTTACAATCCAAGCAATTGTGGGTTAAGACTCTTTGCTCAAGGCCCCAACAGTGGAAACATGGCAGCGGTGGGATTTGGACTCTGGACCTTCTGGAACTTCTGGTCCAGAGTCCAGTACCTTAACCGCTAGGCTACCATGGCCCTGTATACTCTAGTGTACTTATCTAATATTTTTTTATTTTAGTACACTTTAGTACATATTACTTTAGAGTAATACTGCAAAAGGGTTTGTATAAAATGACATTCTATTATACTGCACTCCAATATGTTGTATTGCTTTGCGCTTTATGTTCTGTTCTGCTTTACTTCATTCTGGTTCTCATACTTGTACACTCTACTGCATTTTATTTTCATTTACACTCTTATTTAGCAGACAGTATTATCCAGAGTGACTTACAACTGATATAATCATATAAGCTGCAGTTGTGAGTTAAGGGCCTTGCTCATAGGGCCCAACAGTTTCAGATTGGCAGTGCTGAGGCTTAAACTCAGGACCTTCTGGCCCATAGTCCACTACACGAACCACTTTGTTTTATTCTATTCTGATCTGTTCTGCTCTAGTCAGTGCTACCGTACTTTGTTCTGTTTCTCTCTATAGGCTTCTCTTTTCCTATCTGCTCTTTTCCATTATTTTGCACACACTGCTACAAATTGCAGCACATAAATTAAATATAAAGTTAGCGCTCTACCGATGCTAGTTTTAGCACTATCCTCTGTGTTACAGTAGGTGCATGGATGAATGGAATATGAAAACTAAATAAATTTTCTATTGATATGAGACATCCTGTACAAAAGTAGGATATGGAAAACAATAACTGACAATATTCGGTGAAATCAAGGAGCACAACTCGAGGCATGGATCAGGTTTCGCTATTAAAAAAATGCTATGTTCAATTCGACACTTTTCAAAGACAAAGCACTTTTCATGTTGAATGATCGGCCATTTATTGCTGAAGTGTTTAATGGAGAAAATGTACTATTAACTGTAGATAAATCTGAGATAAATGTTTGCTTAGTTAAGCTCCTTATTGCAAAGCCAACATTGCACTTTATTACTTTTATCACATAGTGTTTCTGCTCGCTGTCATCGGGGAGTTGCTTATCAGTGTTTTTCTTGACAGTGCTGCTGCTGGAGAGACATAAATATATCTGACCTCTGTAGTCCTTTTCCTGTCTTTAAAGGCTGAGCACGATGCAGTGTGTCCATTTACAAAAGAGCTGGAGTATAGATTCAGGCTGTCGTTTGTCTGCTTCACAGATAAGAGTCTGGTATGTCCAGATAAGTAATTTTATTTAATCTTTTTATGAGCAAAATTCTGCGTAGATCTGATATGACATTCAGCATCGTGACTCAGAAGGGTTTCAGATATCATGGTCACAGACTTTTAAAGTAACAGTTAGTCAGGGTGAGCAGTCTTGTACTGGGTGATCATCCTCAAGATGATATTATATATTTACCGTATTTTCCGGACCATAAAGTGCACCGGATTATAAGACGCAATATCAATGATCGCCTTCTAACGGATCTATTTTCATACATAAAGCGCACCGGGTTATAAGACGCATGAAATGAAACAAAACTCTTAAGTTCCCTCGGAAGCTCAGTTTGGTCTTTACCTGGCCCAGGGCGTCTTCTTGCTTCCTCCACTTTCGTACCATTGATTCGTTAATGCTGAATTCTCTCGGCAGCTTGCTCTATGTCCATGTTGTACTGCGTACTGAATAACGTTGTGTTTGAAATCCCGCTTCGAAAATGAATGAATGAATGCACAACCGTAATGGTGAACCACATACCGTATTAACTACTCCTCGATGCTGCGCACTACGGTTGCCTTAAGCTTCATAATCTACCAAAGACCGTGCTAAAACATTTCGACAGATTTATGAGCGCCGTGTACCATCTACAATCGGTTGTAGGTCAGAAGGCTCAACCAGAATTAATTCATACATTAGACGCACCGCATTTAAAGGCGCACTGTCGATTTTTGAGAAAATTAAAGGATTTTAAGTGCGCCTTATGGTCCGAAAAATACGGTACTAAGGTTATTACATTACAACATTGAAAGAACAAATTAAATGCATTTAATCATTTTTCTGTAGTCTTTTTTTCAAAGTAAAGTATTTTGAAATATTTTCTTCAGGATCAGAGGTTTACCAGCAGAATCTTGCTCAGAGCATCACACTGTCAGTACTTTTCTTAGTAGTGTTGTACTTCAGGACTCATCGTTCTTATTCTGTGAGCTTGTTCGGGCTTTGCTTTGCAGCTGAGCTTATTGTTACATCTGGATATTGCCACTTCATTATAAGAGCACTTGACCAGGTAGATATTTGATAGATTGATTTGTTGGATGGTTAGGTGACCTCATATGATAGAAATGTTTGAGTCCTTCAGTACGATCATTGTACTGCTGTTGTTTTCTTTGGAGGTTGCATGGCTGATTTCTTGTTGTTGTTTTTTTGTGTGAAAAACATGGCTGAAATAAATGTGCTCATACTTTTATGTTATATCCATGTTGTGTGCGTGATATAAGATGAGATCACTCTAAACCAAGCTGTAAAGCATATAAACTAGTATATTTTGAACAATAAAATATGAAAACAATCCTGAATTCATGACCAAAATTCAGGATCAAAACTGAGAATCATTGCACCTCTAGGATTTGTTTATCCATCTTTTGCCTCCTTGTTTTTGCCAGGCTCTCTGCAGCGCCTCCTGAGCACAAGAGGCTCCTTTCTTCTCCCTTGGCGTGTGATGTCGCGCCATAACCACCGATTTGAGCGGGACTTGAGACCCGCCTGGGAACGGCGAGATCGCAGTGGTAGCTGCATCACTGCTAATGGCTCTTCTGTCATCTCTGCCACTTCCATCACCAACAGTGGCAACAACCGCCCTGGCCTGTTGCCTTTGCCAGTCATGCCATCTCTGCTGCCCACGCCAGCCACCGGAGTGAGCACCACCTGCAACACTGAGCTCGCCAGCAAGCGCTTAGCTTCCACATGCAGCACCTCCAATGCTAAGGTATTGCTCATTCCACCCACACACTGCAGTCCTGGGGTTCACTAACACTCCTTTTGGCTTCATAGAAAGTGTTAGAATTAGTTTGGGCAGTGTTGGATATTTAAATGATATATGAAGTTTAGAAGAAGCATTTGTCGTTACTTGTAGGTGGAAACGTGGATTAAAAATAAATAAAAATCAATATACAAGTGCTGAACATGCAAGTCCTGAAAAAAAAAAAAGTAAGTGTGTATGTATGTATATATCCATACTGTAATTTCCAGGTTCGTTTCTAGACAACTTGTCATATTGGGAAACTTACAGAATTTACATGGGCACAGCTGTACCCCTTTGAATGCCAATCAGTAGTATTGGAACAACTGTCCATAAAAAATAAACCTCTTACACACTAAATACATTAAGTGATTTAACACAAGTGGGCGTTACTCTGCCATGCATGAGGAATGAAGAACAAAGTGACACTAGATTTTTTATTATTTGTATTAACTCAGTATAGCTATGAGCTGTCATTACCATATCTGCAGCATGGTTGACTTTCTTTTAAATATTGGTGGATGTCCGTTACTCTGAGAACACCTGAAAGAAACTGACTCTGATTGAAAGCGTTCACGCTTTTGGAAAGATGCTCAGGCATTATGAGAAATGTAGTGTCTGTAGCGACTTTGTGTGGCATGTCCTGTAGTTCTGCCTAGCAGTCCAGGATAAAATGGACTTTTTACACTCGCAGTTTTAGTGGGCACAGCAACATTTTATGGGGGCACGTTCCTCAGTAAAGTGGGTCTGATGACACCCATGTTAAGTAAGAATGTGAGTTTAGTGTCTTTATGATGTTGATGGATACTAACCCTGGCAAACATTTAGTTAATCACCACGCTTTTTGAATGCAGAGCCAGTTTTTTTTACTTTGTAGCAAGTAATCAAATAAAGACTATGAGACCAAACATTTTTTCATTAATAACTGAACATTCTGGCTTTGTGAACCTCAATGAAATTCAAAAATTTAAATAAATGACAGATTTTTATCCAGTTCAAAGGGCAAAGGGCAAAATCATGGATTCACTCCTGTTGAGGAAAAAATATGGAATTGCATTTTTTAAACAAATACTGGCACGAGTCTAAAAACCAAATTAGTCTGCAGGTTAAATGGAATGCTTACAGACCGTAATGAAGAAACATGAAAAGATGACCACAGCAAGAGAGCTGAGAAAAATGGAAAGGAGTCCTTAAAGATGGAAATCCAACGTGCTGTGTGGCAAAAAGAGGTTGGTTGTTCCCAGTCAGCTGTGTCTTAAATGTAGTGCAAGTAGACCAAGAAAAAAGCCAAAGCATTGGATAGAAAAGCAATATACAGAGCAAGAAATCGCCTGAATGACTTGAGATTTGCATATAGAAAAGCCAGACAAAACCAGCACTAACACCTAAATAGAAGAAAACAAACTTACAGTGGGTTAAAGAGAAGTGATCATGGAGAGTGGATGCTTGGATGAAAGTGATATTCAGCGATGGATTCTAATGAAACATATAAAGATGACAGCCTGAAGTAAACAATCTAATTTTGCTACAAATGTATTATATGTGGTTATATGTCAGGTAAGGGTCTGTGTGGAGTTTTCTCCATGTCTGTGTGGGCATCCTCTGTGTAATATTTTTTCCCCTCATATTCCAAAGACAAAAAAAAATAAAAATTGAAGTGATTTGATGGACTGGCACTCTTTCTCAGGTTTGTTCCCATCTTGTGCCATTTGCTGCCGTTTAGGCCCTGTTTTCCTTTTTGTCTTTATATCTATATATTTGCTCTAGATCCAGTGCTGCCTTCAGTGAAATACCCACATGCCATCCTTTTTTCTAATAAAAAAGCATAAAGCTGTAGAAGATCTTGGGGTCAGTTTCTGTCAACCATTCTGAGAGACTGGCAGCCACCATATATGATGTTTCCCTCCTCATATCTGTGCCATCCATCACTGATAACGGACTGCAAAGCTGATTCTTGATCTGTGTCAAACAGAAACTCAGTTCGGAATGCTAAAGTGAGGTGGTTGAGGGATGCAGCTGCAGATACCAGCCCTCTAGATTAAGGACAGTGTGGGATCTAATGCAATATACGCCTGCATTTTGCATATTGTATACTTCCTCGAGGGTGATATATATTGCTTATTTTCGTATATATGAGTCCTGGGATGAAGAAATAGATATAAAAAGTTGGCCAGCTCACCGAAGATTTGCATGGCTATTAGACTATGAATGACTTTGTGTGAAATGTCCTTTTTTTAATCTTTTGGTACTTAAGGCACTTTAACATTTAGGCTTAGGTAACTTTGAATTTTCTTCATATTTTTGCATTGGTTAGTGTTGAGGCTAAGTTCCGGTGTATGACGTATATGTTTCTCACTTTACCAGTAGCTAAAAGTCCACTAAAATATTCAGTTATTCCACAGTTTGCAAAATTGCATTGTGTTGCAACAGCTGACCAGAAAAATGCCATCATTATATTTTGAGGTAGCATTCATGCGATTAGAATATGTTTCTGCTTTTTGCTAAAAAAAAACCCCAAAAACGATTTGAATGAAATCCACTCTGAAATGCCTGCGGTGTCGAGATGCTGTTATTTTGTTAACGCGGTTAGCTCATAAGATCAAAATTAATATGTTTCAATTTGTCTCCGGTTAGTCTGGCAGAACCTTCTTCATAGATTAGGTGATTCTCACGAGTTTAATAAATGATTATGCAGTTGCTCCAGGCTGCCTCTTACAGTGAATATTTTATGCAGGAAAGATCACCTGGATGCACTAGTTGCCTAATCAGAGACAAAAAAAATGGCACTTAATTAGCTTGTGCTATATTGAAGCATTTTTTCTCACACAAGAACATAGATTAGCTGTTAACACAGCATGTCTGTAATATTTTCGGTATACTGTAGATTAGAAAAGCACAAAAGATGTTTATTTAATCCGTTTTGAGGTTTGTATACAGTGCTGGTTTGGTGGCTCTTAGTGAAGGTTTGAACTTCAGTTCATCTCTTAATTGAGTCACATTATTGCTGAATAAACTATATGGGGTTTTTTGGGGGAGTGGGGCGATGTAATTGTACTGAGTTCTTCTAATTGTATTTTTGAATAGCCAAAACATTATGACCACTAATACTTTTGTCCACCACAAGGAGTTTGAGTCCCATTGGTGTCTTCCGTCTGCACCTGTGTTCTCTGGGGCTATGCACTGTAGCTCCCACAACCCCTGACGAGGAATAGGGGGGTTAAAACATGAAAAAAATCTAATGAGCACTGACAGAATGATTAACTCTGATTATCACACACACAGGTCTGGGATAGATTAGACTCTAAGTGAACTCTCAGTTCTTGTAGTTGATTTTGGAAGCCCTGAGTGACTTTAACAAGGGTCAGATTGGCATGATCAGATGACTGAGTCAGAGCATCTCTGAAACAACGAGGATTGTGTGGTTTTCACGGTTAGCAGTGCTGGATACCTGCAGTCAGTAACCATGACCCAGCGACAGAGGGTTGAGCACCAAATTGTCATCAGTGTGCAATGATCCAACAGAAAGCGGATGCTGAGCTAGTTCTTCAGCTGAGTCACAGCCCAAGCAGACTCTGCACTAATCAGCCCCGAATTTATTACAACTGGGAGCTATTTAAGCCTGCCAAATGCTAGCATGAGTTGCAGTGTATTTACCTAAAAGACACTGGCAGTAAAAGATAATAGTTTGTCTCTGTATGTGTGAGAGAATTTAAAAGCAAGAAACGGGAAGTTTATGATGCCGACAACCTAAAGAGAGCGGAGCAAAGCATTATAAAGAGTTGAAAGGGAGATCTAAAGTATTACATCAAGAGCTACTGTATAAAGCGATTTAAGAGTGAGAAAGACGTATAAAGAGATTTAAGACTTAATGAATTGAAGACAGATCAAAGGAGTCATAGAGGTATCTCAAGGGGTTATAGAGAGATCTAAAGAGTAAGGGAGAGAGTTCTAAAAAGACTGCAAAAGATTGTATCTAAGTGTGACTTGCAGAAAGCAAATTAACAACTAAGCTTATTTAAATTTCAACTTTGAAAGTACGTTGGAAACAGAGTTTAAGAGACCTGAGAAATATCTAAAATGTTTCCGGAATTTAAACCCAGAATGCAAATTAGGCACAAAAATCATGCTTCTGTCAATTAACTATATGTGCAACACTTGAAATATGCAGCAGTATACACTTAAGCACCATTTAACAACCATCCGATCTGTGGACGTTGCAGCCAAAACAGAAAGTCAAAAAAAAAAAAAAAGGTTTAGCATGTGTGTTTTTATTGCCATAAATATTATGCATGTCATACTTTGCGGTTTTGTTTACATTTTTTAAAATGAAAATGTATTTACGTGATGTTAACTGCATGCATAAGTAGGAACATATACACTGCGGTTTGCGTTGCGCACAGACACTTTTAGGACATAGACACAAGCAGAGACATGAAGTGGAAAAGTGTGTACACTGCGTAGCCGTATACCTTGAAGTGCCAAGTGCTGGTCATTTGACCGCTGTGACTTCCTACTAGTAGCCTACTTAAAGGTTTAAAGTGTTTAAAAGGTGATACTGCATTGCCTGTTTTGGAAACTAATGTTTCTTCATGTGGGATCATTCCCTCTTGGTTGTGGGCAGCCAACGAGCTGTGTTTATTTATGATTATATTCAGTCGTGCGTGTTTATATTTTACTGCAGTGTGTGTGATTGTTAATGTGTGCTTGTAACTGAAGAGCCACAGTGTTGTGTATTTCCTGGAGGGAGTGATATGTAGGCCTATAGGCTTCGGATGCTATGTAGATGGTAGCGTTCTGCTCTTGTTTTCAGTAAAATCTCGTATCGTTTGAACACGGTTTTTTGTGAAAATACACTTTATATTGTATTAACATTCCAGTAGCATAAAATGACTATGTGACTTTGATCATTTTTACAGAGTGCAAGTCAGTCGTTAAATGGTGCTTTCGTGTTCTACTAGCTTTACAGGCTGTTTTAAAAGGCAAAGTCATCATGAAATGACAACTCACATTTATTGAGAACATGTTGAGTAAATATAACAACACTAGAGAGAATACTGTAGTCCAAATGTAAACAGTATGTAAGTAATGTATTTACACAATTAAAAATTAAGAATAGCTGAAGATCAGTGGCAACTAGAAAATAGTGTTATAAATGCAGTTTCTGGATATTGTGGCTGGATAAAATTATGTATACTGTAAGGACAGTGACGTTGTCATATCACACAAGCTTACTGATCATTATTATTTCTATCAGTGTAGGCTGGTAACTTTAGCACTACTGAGTCTTTTTGTATACAGTGGGGCAAAAAAGTATTTAGTCAGCCACTGATTGTGCAAGTTCTCCTACTTAGAAAGATGAGAGAGGTCTGTAATGTTCATCATAGGTACACTTCAACTATGAGAGACAAAGTAAGAAAAAAAATCCAGGAAATCACATTGTAGGATTTTTCAAGAATTAAATTGTAAATTATGGTGGAAAATAAGTATTTGGTCAATAACAAAAGTTCAACTCAATACTTTGTAACATAACCTTTGTTGGCAATGACAGAGGTCAGACGGATCAGTCGTCCTGTCCCCTTTACAGAAAAACAGCCCCAAAGCATGATGTTTCCACCCCCATGCTTCACAGTAGGTATGGTGCAACTCAGCATTCTTCTTCCTCCAAACACGACGAGTAGAGTTTTTACCAAAAAGTTCTATTTTGGTTTCTTCTGACCACATGATATTCTCCCAATCCTCTTCTGGATCATCCATATGCTTTCTGGCAAACTTCAGACAGGCCTGGACATGTACTGGCTTAAGCAGGGGGACACGCCTGGCACTGCAGGATCTGAGTCCCTCTCGGCGTAGGGTGTTACTGATGGTAGCCTTTGTTACTTTGGTCCCGGCTCTCTGCAGGTCATTCATCAGGTCCCTCCGTGTAGTTCTGGGATTTTTGGTCACCGTTCTCATGATCATTTTGACCCCACGTGATGAGATCTTGCATGGGGCCCTAGACCGAGGGAGATTATCATTGGTCTTGTATGTCTTCCATTTTCTTACAGTTGCACTCTCAGTTGATTTATTCACACCAACCTGCTTGCCTGTTCTAGATTCATTCTTCCCAGCCTGGTGCAGGTATACAGTTTTCTTCCTGGTGTTTTTTGACAGCTCTTTGGTATTTCACCTGGTTGAGTTTGGAGTCTGACTGTTTGAGGCTGTGGACAGATCTTTTATACAGAGGTCAAACAGGTGCCATTAATACAGGTAACGAGTCGAGGACAGAAGAGCTTCTTAAAGAAGTAGTTACAGGTTTGTGAAAGCCAGAAATCCTGCTTGTTTGTGGGTGACCAAATACTTATTTTCCACCATGATTTACAATTAAGTTATTTAAAAATCCTACAATGTGATTTCCTGGATTTTGTTTCTCATAATTGAAGTGTGTACCTATCATGAAAATTACAGACCTATCTCATCCAAGTAGAATAATTTACACAATCAGTGGCTGACTAAATACTTTTTTTGCCACACTGGATCTGTAGGCATTTCATGTTCAGATTAGATTTAGTAAATAGATACTGCAGGAGTGTATGTGTGAGAGGGAATTGGCATAGTTTGAGACTCGCTCTCACACACAAACCCAGACAGAGCTTCCATTTAATTTTCTCCCTTAATCATCACTATCTTTTTTTGGACCAGTCTCAAGATGCTGTAAAGTTTATCAAGTATTTCAGCCTCTGTCTGCGGGCTGCCCTCTTTCAGCTGCTCAGCATTACAAAATGTTTCATTTTGTCAGCAAAGTGCACTCCCATTTAGATTGATTAAAATGGCATTATGCAAAACTTGCCGTCAGTGTATGCCAAAGCATAGAGTTGCTCGAACTTGGAAATCATTCACTACATGAAGAGATGCAATGAACGAAGGGCCCTTAGAGGAAATGTTTGCAAGTCGTTATGCAAATATTTCAATTTGCTAGCATCTCATTGTGCTTCCTCATAAAACTATTACAATAGATAGAACTTTGCAACACCACAACAGCCCTCAATATGCAACCAGATTATTGACTAACATTTAGTTAAAAGTTATTGAAACGGAGGTGTTAAAGCACTGCCTGTCTGTATATTAATCAAAATGAGATCTCGCAGTCGTGCAGATCTTATCCAATAAAGCTTTGTTCTCTGAGGTGGTACTAGAAAAGAACGACTTCATTTGATGTGCCACACACATGAAATTCATCCAAGATTAACGCTGGTTTCTTAGAAGCCTTTCGCAGTGTCTGCTGCTAGCAGTGTTTTTTCCCTGAATTTGGGCCTTCCTGCCACGTAGACATGCCATTTTCTTCTAGTGAAAATCCAGCTCTCTCGTCAGAGCTAGACATGTTTTAAAACAGTGTTTGCATTGTAGCTTGGACTAGAAATGCTGACATATGTCATCTGTGATTGGCCCCTGTAGCTTGAATCCAGCTTCTACCTATTCAAAATGTGTCCTCAGTTTATGCTTTATGCTATTTGCTTTGAAAAGTTTGAGTTCTTTAGCTTCTACCTGGTAGTTTGTTACATTTGAAATAAGTTTAAACTCACTATGAATAGAGTGCAAATAGAACAGATTGCTAGCTGCGTCCCTTCTTCCACTTTTGTCAGTTTTCGCCATCTAGAGTTTCCCTTTCACTTGACAGCCACCAGCTTGTGGTGGTGATGGATAACTCCTACATCCTTCCGCTAAGGCATCTGAAACAAAGCTGCTACCTTTTTCCCTGACTTTGTTTTCAAACTGTTTCAAAAATTACAGGTATGTGCTGTTTAACGTCCATCCGATCAAAGTCCATCCGCTGTAACGACCGAGGTCTTAAAACTTATAATAAATTATGATTAAAAATAAAAATCTGTCTTTTGACTGTGGATGTTACGCCCATAAACAGCTGGTCACCTCAACAGCCAATCAACTTTGCAGATACATAAATACATGAGCAGAGGTGGGAGATGGGGTTTAATAGTGGAAGTCTGTCATTTGTGTGTGCGCGTGTGTGTGTACACGCGTGTGTGTGTGTACACGCGTGTGTGTGTACACACCTGTGTGTGTACCCAAATGTCCCTACATGGATTGAAAATCTTGCGTATGACATCGTGGGGACTTTTTCCTGGTTCCCACGAGGTTAACTGCGTTCCTTTTTTTTTCTTGGAAAACCAAAAGATTTGCTTTAGGTTACTGAGGATGAGGTTACTTGTAGGTGTAGCATTAATGGGTGTATGTGTTGCGGTCCCCACAAAGATAGTGAGACCTGGTGTGTGTGTGTGTGTGTGTGTACACCTTGTCTTGCTATACTTGTGAGGACCAAATGTCCTTTCAATGAGAGGAAAACCTGGAATTTTCACTTGTGAGGACCATTTTTTGGTCCTCACTGCCTTACTTGCTTTTTTTAGAAAAATGGCAAGTCTTAGATAACTTTAGATCACTGAGGTTCAGGTTAGGTATAGGTGTAGTATTAGTTAGCTGCAGTAACGCTTCATTGTGATTCATGGAAAGTCCTCACAAGAATAGCAAGATAAACGTGTGTGTGTGTGTGTGAGTCTACCTTACTGGCCAAGTGTTATCAACTTACCGTATTTTTCGGACCATAAGGCGCACTTAAAATAGTTTAATTTTCTCAAAAATCGACAGTGCGCCTTAAAATGCGGTGCGTCTAATGTATGAATTAATTCTGGTTGTGCTTTCTGACCTAGAACCGATTGTAGATGGTACACGGCGCTCATAAATCTGTCAATGTTTTAGCACGGTCTTTGGTAGGTTATGAAGCTTACGGCCACCGTAGTCAGCAGCATTGCGGAGTAATACGGTATGTGCTTCACCATTACGGTGTGTACGATAAACATTCATTTATTTTCGAAGCGGATTTCAAACACAACGCTATCAGTCACGCAGTACAACATGGACATAGAGCAGCTGTGAGAGAATTCAACATTAACGAATCAATGGTACGGAAGTGGAGGAAGCAAGAAGACGCCCTGCGCCAGGTAAAGACCAAACTGAGCTTCCGAGGGAACTTAAGAGTTTTGTTTCATTTAATGCACCTTATAACCCGGTGCGCTTTATGTATGAACATAGAGACGTTAGCAGTCGATCGTTGATATTGTGCCTTATAATCCGGTGCGCTTTATAGCCCGAAAAATATAGTAGTGGTTTTGTTGCTAGATTTAGTGTCTTTTCATACTTTTCTAGCGAGTTTTTTACAGAAAGCAAGCAGCAGCAAATCTAACTAGTTCCCTTAGAAGAGTATCGCCAAAACTTCCCATGAGCGAGAGGCACAGCGCTCTCTCTGCATATCCTCTGCTCTGAGAGACAGAGCAGCACACTCAGCCCACATGGTTCCATTTTGTAATTTTGTGAATTTCAATGAATTAATCAATATGTACATACTGTTGTTCATTTGAAATATACTACCGTTCAAAAGTTTGGGGTCACTTGGAAATTTCCTTATTTTTGAAAGAAAAGCACAGTTTTTTTCAATGAAGCTAACATTAAATGAATCAGAAATACACACTACATTGATAATGTGGTAAATGACTATTCTAGCTGCAAACGTCTGGTTTTTAATGCAATATCTACATAGGTGTATGGAGACCCATTTCCAGCAACGATCACTCCAGTATTCTAATGGTACATTGTGTTTGCTAACTGTGTAAGAAGGCTATTGGATGTTTAGAAAACCCTTGAAAACCCTTGTGCAAGTAGGTTAGCACAGTTGAAAACAGTTTTGCTGATTAGAGAAGCTTTAAAACTGACCTTCCTTTGAGCTATTTGAGAATCTGGAGCATTACAATTGTTGGTTCGATTAAACTCACAAAATGGGCAGAAAAAGAGAACTTTCAGTTGAAACTCGACAGTCTATTCTTGTTCTGAGAAATGAAGGCTATTCCATGCGAGACATTGCCAAGAAACTGAAGATTTCCTACAATGGTGTGTACTACTCCC
>JAJAGP010000157.1:504425-681244 GCA_025084515.1 Ancistrus triradiatus
TGCCCATCAACCCAATCAAACTTGTGGGAGTGGCTTCTGGAAGCATGGGGTGAAATTTCTCCAGATTACCTCAGCAAATTAACAGCTAGAATGCCAAAGGTCTGCAATGCTGTAATTGCTGCAAAGGGAGCATTCTTTGACGAAAGCAGAGTTTAAAGTAGAAAATTATTATTTCAAATATAAAAAACATTATTTCTAACCATGTCAATGTCTGGACTATATTTCTATTCAATTTGCAACTCATTTGATAAACAAAAGTATGAGATTTCAGGGAAAACACAAAATTGTCTAGGTGACCCCAAACTTTTGAACGGTAGTGTAGTTGGTCCTTTTTAGTAATAAATGGCAACATATTTTTATTTAATTGCTAACAAAAGTTTGACTCCATGATTTTTTAAAAAATCTCTAAGATTGGTATAACAATAAAAGAAAGTCTTTATTTGACCTGCCACGCCTACTAACCAAAACATTATGACCACTCACAGATCAAATACTGTTGATCTACCTAGTTACAGCTGTGGTCTAAGATGTGCACTATATGGCCAAAGGTTTGTGGACACCCAAAAATTACATCCAAAATATAGGTTTTAGTATGCAGTCCCCCACTTTTTTGATGCTACATCAACCTTTGTTCTTCTAAGAAGGCTTTCGTAAAGGTTTTGGAGCATGAATGTGGGGTCAGCTTCTGATGTTACAATAAGCCCTGGCTTATCTTTGGCAATCGAGTTCTTTTAGTCAACATATTGGTTACTGGAGAGATGTGAAAGCATGAAATCCTGAGTATTTACTATTTGTTTTCTGAATAGTGACAAACCACAAACTGGCAACAGGGTGTTAGATGCCCAAGACTCACTAGTGCAAAACGCCAACAAAGGCTGTCCCGTTTGGTCTGAAACAACAGAAGGGTTATTGTGGGACAAGTCATGGATATTTGTAATGTTTGGTATGAGAGGAATGTGTCACAACACAGAGCATTGTAGCCTGCTGTGCGTGGGGCTGCCTACCTGCAGATTATTGACAGTGCCTACAATGGGCACACAAGCAGTGGAACTAGACCTTGGAGCAATGGATGAAAGTCTCCTGGTCCCATTTTTACACACATGAACACTGTTAGTGTGCACTATTTCCTGGAGGAGTGATACAACCAGCATGCACTGTAACTAGAAGACAAGCTGGTAGGCAAAAGGTGATACTCTGGGCAAAGTTCTACTGGTTTAATTGATGTGCATCAGCTCTTGATAAAGATGAGGAGTTTCCTAAATGTTTATTAAGTGGTAAAAGCCAGTGGTAAAAGCCAGCTTACCAGAGTTCTGGGTTTGAATCTCAGTGAGACCTGCAACATAAAGTTCAAGTGGTACAGTTACGCAAAGTCCTGAAATGGACTTGGACCTTGTGCAGGGTAGACCTCTGCCTGCACCTAGTGAATTCTGGGTTATTCTCCAGACCCCCTTCCCCATGAGCCTGACTAGGATAAGTGGGATAAACAGCATGCTTCGCTTTGCTTTCTGCTTAGAATTTTTGTATTTTTTTTTTCTTTTTTGCGTGTTTTTTTTTTTTCCTCGTCATCTATCGCGGTTTTCGAGAACAGTGTTGCTGCTGGATAGTACGACAGACAATGAAATGAATATTCAGCTCCTCATTCCTCAAACTGGCAGCTTTCTTATCGAGAATGATTGTCAGCTTTGGCTCTGGCTGCTGCACAAGGGTTCACGGTGAATGACAATGAACTCTAGACCTTACAACAGCTTTAAATTTAAATTCAAATAGATACAAAAAAACAGGGCCATTGTTAGAGCATCAGATGAACCGTGCTGCTTTGCACATGGTAATCGAACAGGCCGGCGCATGCACATTTATCTGGGTGCTGATAAAGATTTCCAGTTATGTACAGAGCAAATATTTAAGCCGAAATAGGACTTATCATTTTATTGTGCACTGTTAAGAGACCTGCTGCAAATTAAATTCTTATCTCTTGTTTGTAATTGTGAACTCTTATCTCCCAAATTGGTGTCTACTAAATCATTGAGGCCTTCTGTGTGCGCATGTTATTTATAGTTTATTATACAGTACAGACTGCATAATTAATAGTCTTATCTAAACTAAGAGCTACCAGTCGTGTGTTGACCAAATTCACTTTATTGTATTTTCTTGCTTGTTTGTACTTTGTCATTGGCTCTCATCTTACATGTGGAGCTGATAATATTCAGCCTGCATCCAACGCTTGGTATCGAATATGATAGCTAATGCTCTGCTTAATGGGGTTTCATCGTAGATCATGACCGGTATTAATTTACGCAAGTTGTGATTTGTAATGCCGGGTAAATAGACATGTAATGTAATTTAACTCTCCTGCCCACATATTAAATATGGTTGTGGTTATTGTTTGAATTTATCCATGTTTGTGCTGCTGGCTTTCAAAGCTGCCATATTAATAATCCAGATACATTTTTTCCAAATCTCAGCATGAGCAGTTTTAATATATCTGCTTGTGTTACTGGTAATGATGCTGTAAAACAAAATAAATATGTGCTGTCAGTTGATGTGATGTATGCTTTTACCGCCGGTGCATTGTAGTGTTGTGCTTATGAACTGAATGCTCATGTGGGCTGTTTTTCACCGATTGTGAAGTGACCAAATCTCATTAAATAAGTGCAGAATAGCTTCTCTCCCATTGTGTCCTCGCTTCGATTTCGGGTCAGTATGAGGCAGAATTAATTAGTGAAATGTTCTGTATATAGATCTATTCTTTTGCCAAGTCAAATTGCTGGGGGCCGACCTTGGGTTTTCCTGCATTATTGATGGCCCTGAACTAGAGTGGCAGCATAATTAAACAAGCGAGGGGAATGGAATATTAAGAAAGCTCAATGATCTACCAGTGCCTGACACACGCAGAGTAATTGAGGATTGCAGATGATAATTAAAGTGCGGGGTGTTTTGTTTAGCAGGTTTACTCTTCTCATTTGAAACAGGTCCCTGCACATGCAGCAGGAGAGAATCACAGCGCAGGACCTGTTCTGGCTCCCAGCGTCAGATGGGGGCAGACGCCCATTAACCAGTCCACCCCCTGGGACACGGACGAACCTCCTAGCAAACAAATGAGGGAGAAGGAAAATACAGGTAAAGAATGGAAGGGCACTTTATGGTCAGGGTCTGAATGCTGTAATATAGTGAACTCGTGTAATTAATCCTAACATGAGCTAGTTTGATAGTTTCCACACAAGTCTGCTGTATTTATCCGTACATAAGAAGCTGTAACTAAGTAGTTTAACAGTCATATTCTGCTCAACACTGAACAACAGGTCACCTCATTTGCTGCACATTTGAAATAATTTGATCAGTATGCACAATATTTATGACACCTTTCAGATCCCTCTGATCGCAATATCCCCCAAAGGCCAGCGAATATATAGCCATGTTCCTCTTAATTGTCCATTAAATTATTAACTCCCCTTAATGTGAATTAAGTAGCTCTTTATTTAAGAAGGGCTGCCCTAAATCTCACTTAAATTGTTTGACACCTTAATTAATCTTTGATAAATTACCCCTGAACTAAATTGAGTTGTTTTGAGCGTTTGTTAACAAGTCTATTTGGTTTAAGTGGAAAATCATTTCTTTTCCACCTTGAAAATCCCAATACAGATACGAGTCCTTCATTTTAGGGAAGTTTTCAAATTTAAAATTTAGGCTTGAGTAGATAATTGATATTATTTAATATTGTGACAATTTGGATAAGCTGATATCATTCAAACATTATGTTTGAAGATATTATTGAAATCATCGTTCTTTCTGTAATGTGCCACATCTCTTTGTGGGATCTTTGTGTTTCAACTTTATTTAACAATCATTCTAGTCTATAGTTAGAACAACAGTATATTATTATTAAATGACGTCGATGCTGAGGGACTTCGCTCTGTATTTCAAGGGTGTAAGATGAAAGAGGATCAATGAACACACATTACAATGGGCAGTGCTGCAAAAACACTGGCAGTGCACCAGGCAGCAGGTCAGACCAGGCGTTGGTTATATATATTTATGTGACAGTTTTTGACAGAAAGAAATGGTCTGTGCTGTCAAACTGACAGTAGCTTGTTAGCCAGATGTCTCTAGTTTCACAGGAAAATCAGCGCATCTCCAGTGCATAAAGACAGACTGAGTGTAGAAGTGGCATGATTTAAGTACAACAGTTACTGAGTTTATTTAATATAGTTCTTGATGATTGTGGTCGAAGTTATCCCAGATGGTTATTAGGCTATTTGGTAATTATATAACCATGAGAACAAAACAAAACAAAACAATGGTATGTCTGTAATGGTCATGGTTTTTTTTCCCCTAAATGAATATGGGTTATGACAATGTGTTTTATTGTGACAGTTCTGGATAATCTTCATAATTTGTTAATCTAATTGACTCAATGGTAGTAAAATAATGCTGCAGTAAATGTGTCTGTGACAAATACATTAATCAGGATTTTTTTTGTGTTCTACACTATCTGAGTTCAGAGTATATACTGATGTACTGATGAAAGTTCAGTAATTGTCAGTGAACCAAATTTGATTTATTTTTCAAAATTATCCAGTTTTATTCTAGTGCATATTCAGTACTGGACTGGTGTCACTATATACATCTATATTTTATATTCATGAAATAATTTCTGCTATGGACCCTTAAAGGGCGTTACACACCAAACGAGATTTCATGTGATTAATTTGAGTTTTTGTATAATGACGATATCTTCAACACCAAATGTGATTTTTTTTTATTTTTTTTTGGCTGGCAACAATGCAGCTTTATTTTATTTGCCCTCTGCTCAGTTTCTGCAAACTTTTGACCAATCACTGTTGCTTCTGCGCCTCATGAAGCAGCTGTATTTTCTGTCTGCTTCTCTGCTGGCAGCCTTTTCGTACTTGACACAAGACTGAGTGAAAAACATGGTGTTTTCATCAAGATGTTCCTTTGCCCTTTGTTGTTCCCCCTCCTCCTCGGAACCACAGAGCCATTTATTTGCCTGTAAAATGGCCAGGTTTGGGATGACTTTAATAAAAATAATAGTAATATTACTAATAAGTAATAATAAGTTATATTTGAGTAAAAGCTTAAACTTATGTGTAATTGGATGGACCTCCTAAATCATATGATGGTGTTCATGGTAAAAAACAAAAAAAAAAACAGTACATAGGGTACATACTCACTCACGAACTACAGGACACACTTCAGGCCCCTCCACAACCCTGATCAATACAGTTGGAGTTAATACTTGGGGAAACATTTCGACCCAAACAGGACTTTTGGGGATTTTGTAGAAATATGATATTGGAATCAACTGCAGAAGAACATTTCTTATTTCTTGATGGTTATCAAGTCAATTAACATTAGAATCCTGTTATGGTGCTAATCCATGATGACATATCTGTCCCAGCAGCTTGTTTAGAGTATTATCCAGACCACCTAATACAAAATCCTCAAGCTTTGGCAAATTACATGCTGTAGCTTTATCTCCAAACTGCTGTTTTTCTCCTCAGGTCCACTGTGGCCTCCAGCAGTGCCAGCCGTGAGCCAGGCGAGTCTTCTTGCCCACACCTATGGTGTACACCAACCACCTGCTTATAGCCAAGGAGTGACTGTCCAGGCACCCATCATTGGTGCCACTCCGTCTCTTCAGACACCTGTGCATCCTCCTCACCCTCTACTGCCCACACACTATCAGCTCACCCAGCCTCCCTCACAGCCACTGGCAAACATGGTGCTCAATGTGCACAGCCAGACACTGGGGCTCAGTGGCCTGCCCCCTATCGCCATGTCCCCCATGCCTGGAGTATGCCAGGTCACCCAGACTGCCCACTCTGTGTTAGGTAATGGGCATCTGGCCCATCCTATGGTGCAGCCATCCACCACATTAACCAGCAACCTGCCCCTGACTAATGGACAAGCATCTGCACACCCTCCTCCTTTCACTGCCTCCACCGCTCATGAGAGTGCCAATGGCCTGCAGATGCTCCGCACAGTTGGCGTGGGGAAGTATGAGTTCACAGACCCTTGGCATCCCAAAGGTAAGAAGTTTTACCCAGTTGTGCTGTAAAAGTTCAGGTTCTAATATGATTTTTCCTTTTTGCTAGTATTGAAGTAATAACCCTGGGAAAACTCCTGTTCTGAGCCCAAACAGCTGATGATCTCCAACACATTTATTACTGTGCTGACTATCGCCCTCAATAAACACCCTCATTCATCTTTCTCTGAGAGGATAAATGCACTCTGCATTGTTTTCCTTTACCACTTCTTTTCTTCTTTCTCATCTAACAAATGCGATTATGATAACTATACGAAGTTGCAATGTTAGCTTGTGTAATATCCCACACAACAAGCAAACAAGTGCCTTTATGATTAATGTGGGTAACGGTTTTAAAGGTCGAGGGAGATCAGCAATATCCTTTTTCACCTGTGCAGTAGTAGATCCACTGGAAACCTTTTCATATGAAGGAGACACTTAGTGACAGTTCCCAAAAGATGGAGTACATTTTCTCATTTACTGTAACTAGCTGTTCCAGTATTAGAAGTGTTCTGTTCGTCTGTCTGGAACACAGTGATGTAGACTTCGGTGGAAAAGCTAGTTTTATCTTGTGGTAAATTTTTTTTTAAAGTAATATATTCACTCCTGGCTTATAGCATAAAAATGGAAAGCAGTTGGTCATGCAGACAGGGGAAATTGTGTATGTGTTTTTGGCTCCCCGTTGAAATCTTGACGATATTCTGCTGAGCTACAGGCAAAAAATCTGTTCCACTGCCTCTCCTTTAAATTGCATGTCATGTTGCATCACTGCAGATATTAATCTTCTATAGAAGGAAGAACGTGACGACGGAGGCAGCAGCTTCGTCGTCAACTTATCAGCTTGTAATTGAGAATCTGTTAAATGGATCATCAGCAGCCCTGCAAAGTTCATACTTGAGTTTCAAAAGATTCCCACGTCCCTTAAGGAACAGAAATGTTAAAAATTTAATTAAAAATTAATTAATAGTCGGACATGGAACGTCACCCATAAATAACTGAAATGTTTGCTATGCAATTTAGAAATCACAGATTTAATAACTCTGTGACAATAAGGGTCCGAAAACACTGAAAATGGTTTAGTAGGACTTTCAAAATGGTAATTGAAAATGTTATTAAAGTGGATAACATGAATTTTACACATCTATATTTAATTGCATGGAATTCAGTTATTTCAAGATTCAGTACACCATCCATATAACACTGTGGCAAAACCACACATGAATGTGGGTCCAATTAATCTTGGGGTATATGAAAAATATTTCATACAAGTAGCTCTGTTAAGGACCAGGCTAAATAAAAGTAATGGCAAAAACTTCAAAGCAGCTTCAAAAATTATATATATTTACATTGTCTATGTGTGTGTTGTGTGTGTGTGTGTGTGTAAATACAGTATATAGGAAAGTAACATAGTGGATCAGTACTGAATATACACTCACTGGCTACTTAATTAGGTACACATAATCAGCTGCTCGTTAACGCAAATATCTAATAAGCCAATCACATGGCAGCAACTCGGTGCATTTAGGCATGTGGACATGGTCAAGATCTGCTAGAGGTCAAACCGTGTATCAGAAAGTGGCAGAAAGGTGATTTAAGTGACTTTGAACGTGGCATGGTTGTTGATGCTAGATTGGCTGGTCTGAGTTTTTCTGAAACTGATGATCTGCTGGGATTTTAGTACAGAGTTTACAGACAATGGTCCAAAAAAGAGTAAATATCCAGATATTGGCAGGTTGAAAATGTCTTGTTGATGCCAGAGGAGAAGGGCCAGACTGATTAGAAAGGCAACAGTAACTCAAATAACCACTCGTTACAACCAAGGTAATGGAGCATCTCTGAATGCACAGCATGTTGAACCTTAAAGCACATGGGCTACAGCACTAGAAGACCACACCAGGTGCCTCTCCTATCAGCTATGAACAGGCAACTGAGGCTACAATTCACATGGGCTTTCCAAAATTGGACAATAGAAGATTGGAAAAAACTTTGCCTGGTCTGACGAGTCTTGAGTTCTGCTGACATTTGGATGGTAGGGTAAGAATTTGGTGTAATCCATTCAAAAGCATGGACCCATCATGCATTGTATCAGTGTTTTAGGCTGTTGGTGGTGTAATGCTTTGGGGATATTTTGTTATCACACTTTGAGCCCCTTAATACCAGCTGAGCATTGTTTAAACACCACAGCCTACCTGAGTATTGTTGCTGACCATGTCCATCCCTTTAGGACATCATTCACACATGATGTTCATCCGCTGCAGCTCCACTCAAGCTGCTTCCGTCATCAGCTCCAGCCCCACCATACTCGGGCCACTTAATGACGATGTGCATACTTCACATTTTATTCGAACTTTGACTCCATGACTTTAGTTTCGCTCTTAGATTTGTCATCTACGCCACCCAAGGAGGTTGGGTCCCTTTTTGAGTCTTGGTCCTCCCAAGGTTTCTTCCTATAACACTCAGGTAGTTTTTCCTTGCCACTGTCGCCCTAGGCTTGCTCAATTTGGGATTGGACGTAGTTATTAGGAGATGATCTAAACTTGTAAAGTTGCTTTGAGACAATGCTCCATTGTAAAAAGCGCTATATAAATAGATCTGACTTGACTTGACTTTAAGACCACAGTCACGGTTACTTGCAACAGAATAATGCACAATGCCACAAAGCTGAAATTCTCTCAAACTGGTTTCCGAAACACAATAACCAGATCTCAATCCAGTAGAGCACCTTTGGGATGTGGTGAAATGGGGGATTCAAATAAATATGGCGCAAGATCTCTGAGAAATGTTCCAGCACATTGTTGAATTTGTGCCAGGGAGTATCACATCTACTGATTCATGCAACTTTCTAATCAGCCAATCATGTGGCAGCAGTGCAACAGAACGCTGAGGGTGCAGTGGACATTGTCTTGCCAAAATTGGGCAGCCAAAGACTGGTGAAATGTAATAATATCTGATGAATCTTGATTTCTGCTGAGGCACACAGATGGTAGGGTCAGAATTTGGCACCAACAGCATGCTGACATGGACCCAACCTGCCATGTGGTAACCATCTAAGCTGACGGAGGTGATGTAATGGTTTGGGCAATGTTTTCTTGGCACATTTTGGGCCTGTTAATACCAGTCAATCATTCCTTGAATGCCATGGCATATTTACGTTGTGTTCCTGACCATGTGCATCCCTTCGTTGCCACAGGTTGTCCATCTGCTAATGGCTACTTCCAGCATAATAATGCATCATGTCACACAACAGTCATCTCAAATTGGTTTCCTGAACATGACAATGACTTCAGTGTTCTTCTCAGTCACCTGACCTGAATCCAGCACCTTTATAAGATGTGGTAGAGTGGAAGATTTGCATCATGAATGTGCACGTGAAATATCTACAGGAATTGCGTGATTTATTCATATCGACATGCAGCAGAATTTCGAATGTTTCCATCTTGTGGAATCCATGGCACAGAAATTCAAACTTTTGATGCAATGGAAGAGACTCCTAATGTCTGACTAGGTAAACCTTGGAAAAGGTTGAACCTGCAGCAGAACTCTAGCCTTGAAACCCCACGGTTAACAAAAACATTTTGTTCTTTGCTAATTAATTTCAGCTAGTTCACAGCATATAGTTTGTAAGCATGACCAAGCACCTGCTCTATGCTCACTCCTCTTCTTTGAAGTTCTGCCTCTTTGCCACTGTCCTCATTATCACTTTCAGACTCCTTAAATGTATCTCTTAACATCAGCCAGCAAAGACCATTACTTTTTTGCCGTACCTTCTCTGCACCGCCATCTGCAGTATTTCTTTTTATCCAGTTTTTGGTACTTTGCTATTTATGCCAAGGGGCCCAGCCAGAAGACCCGGTGAGCTAATGTATTAGACTGCTCAATGACCCCAGCACCATATTCATTTTTTAAAATGTATTTGGAGGGTCTTTGGGCCTTGACTTGACCTTCATGTCTCTATTGTAGTGACAGTTTTAGTCGTTGTCAGCAACCTCTTACCAAGGGGTACATTACCCAAAAGTGTAACCTCTGAGAGCCTTTTTATAGACAGCAAGGAAAGTATTTTTACACCCTCCTTTTGGCAAGACCCAGTGTCTAATCGGAACACACCTGTAATCATTTATTAGAAAGTTATATGGCTACATTTTTTTAAATAATAATAATAAGTTGCATTTATATAACTCATTTCTCATACCCAAAGTTGCATTACATAAGACAAAAGGAAACATTAATTGGTAAGCAGAGGAAAGCAAATGCTAAGAAATGAGGTAGGTTTAAAGCTGAGTTTTCAAAGAGGAACACGAGGAACAGTTAAAAATAGAATGTGGTAATGTATTCTGTAGTTTGGGGGCCATGACGCTGAAAGATCTGCCCCCAGCAGTGGACAATCTAAATTACTTTTTTGTCTTGTCATTGATTCTAATGCTAATGCCATGAGAGGGTCCACACACTGAAAAACCCATTTGGCCTCTTGCCTCGCACTCATTCCCGTTTGTTGTGATTAAAGCAAAGCAAGTGGATAGCTCGTTAATGTAGCAGTGGTCCCAATTATGTGCAGCTGCAATTAATGGCATCGATCCCTGCTTCATAATAACATGTGCTCCAGCCATGAAGATGTCAGGAGAACATGAGCGACATCAGGTCGCCCGTGACCTGCCTCCAATACTGAAGTACTGATTAAAGCTTCTGTCAGTCACCATGTTGGCCATCTCAGCAGATTAGCTGCTTTAGTGTGCATTCATTGACATTGCTTGTTTTAATCAGCTTTGTAATATAACACTTTCTTTTTGCTCAGTGCTGAGCAACTTTGCAATAAACAAGCTAGACCATGTCTATGCTCTGCATTCTCCTGACTTCAGTAAACCAGACAGGATAGGCTACTCTCAGTATCGCAATCAGAACTGTAGACAAATCAGTATGCTTATCATTCTACATGTAGCCGGTACAATGTGCGTGAGTGTACAATACAGCATGAATGTGCTTGTCATATTCCTTTTCATTCTTTCATGTTTTGTTTTTATATCCATTTTCATTTTGAGGACAAAATTTCACCTGTTTAAAATATTTCTTACATAATTCTTATATTTCTTCCTACTTCTTGTTGTGTTTAATCTCTCTATCTGTTGGTATAGGCTTGTTAAGCTTTGCATGGAAATGAAGGCCTAGACATTTTGAGATGGCAGGTTATCTAATTAGCAGTTTCCTTCCCAGGTTAGGTAAGTAATAGTAAGCCAAGCCAGCAATCTGATTGGTTCGGTCTTCATGGAGCTGCAAGTATGCCTAGTTGGCTCATTTAGGCCTCAGCATAATTTTGTAGTGACAGCTGAATGAACTAGTCAGGTTTTGCTTACTAATGGTTGAATGGGTGAGGCCACAGCTCAGACGAAAATACTCAAGCCCTGCGTTTCAGTAGTCTTGTTGACATGCCCTCGCCCACTTTCAACTCTGACGTGTGCTGCACCTGTGTCACACAAGTGGCCACTTATGGTACAAGGGTAGGAGGGGAGAACGAAGAGCAGGTTTTTCAATCGCTACGCCCCTCGCTCTTGGCAGGAAACCCAAACTTGCATAACATAAATATTAAATGTTTGTTTTTACATAAAGCCCAATTCAAATGTACATATATAATGTAAGATATGTCTGTTATTTTTTATTTTACTTTAAGCATTGTGATGATTTTTTGGTTATTTGGCTTTGTCTGTCGTTGTTTTTCCTGTTTACGAGCAAACTGAATCAAATCGCTATGGCTTCTGGCCAATTTCTGCTGCTGAAGTGCACATTTGAATTTGGAATTTAGTGAGGGGACAAGAAAAGGTAAGGAGAAATGAGTGAGGGCATGTTAAAAGACATCTGAAATGCAGGGAATGACTTGTCATGTTCTAGTTATGCCACAGGAAAATGATGTGGTGATATGTCTTATCACCACATCAAAAAGCACTTTTGAAAATTCAATTCAAAACAAACTTTATGATGTTATTGATCAGTTCACAACAAAAGACTGAAGGAAGGACTTGATTTTAAGTAGCTATTCAGATCATTGTGGTGAGTACCTTAGTATTCATTTATTTATTAATATCTTAAAGGTTAAATTAATACATTTAAGGTTTAGGCTTAGTGTATAGGAGTAATGAGAGTAATTTAGAGGCATGCTATTGCTGTATAAAGAAGAATGTGATTGATTGTGGTGTTGGTTCATTTGAGCAGTTGGTTTAAAATTGATAATTCAATTTGTTTGGATTGTTTTGAGATTTTGAAGGGAAAGAATGATTTATTTTGCTTTTAATTTGATGCTTGATGTGGCTTCTGTTATTGGTAGCGAGGACTGAGACATTTCAGTTGTGTGTGTGTGTGTGTGTGTGTGTGTGTGTGTGTGTGTGTGTGTGTGTGTGTGTGTGTGTGTGTGTTCTGTTCTAGATGTTGGTAGAATTTGCACAAATTCACTAGACTTGCCAGTATAAAAAAACAAACTTAATTTATTTATAGGTATGCATTGTTTAACGTGCTTTAACATCCAAGGTCTTAAGAATCATGAGAGGAAATACAAATCTGTCTTATATACATCTAATTCACATCTGAATGACAGAAAACTAGTACGAGCGAACCCTTGCAACACCTGCTGTCAGAAAAGAGAAGCGCAGTGTTAAAGGCAGAAATCAACTTGATAATGTTCTTTCGTTTTTTTTGTGTGTTTTATTTAGTAAGTTTCATAAAAGATAGAAAAACTGTATTGTACAGTAAAGTCCTGTGTTAAATGTTTTCATATTGTGTTTTAATTAACATTTAAAAAAAATACAACACTAAGTGTATCCTGTGTGTAGATGGTAATGTCCGATCAACATCCATTTCGGTAAATGTCCTATTTCACAGAATGTAATGTGGATGTAATTGCATCCCTGTATTTCTTAACTTTTAGCATTTATTCTCCAGACCGAGAGCCTAACTCAAACAGTCATTGTCTCAGAGCTGTTGGCTGTGCCTGAAGCATGGTAGGACAATCAAGGGATCCCTTGTGTTGCAACAGTATCTCCTACCGTGCCCTGTGATGGCAACCTTATGCTTGTACCCTATGTTCCGCAGGTTTGGATGCCAGGTCCCTCACAAACATGAGGGATAAACTCACTGGCACATCCTGTAGGTGTAGTGCACACTATAAACATTTGTTTCTCAAAATGAACTACGGATACAACTAGGGGTACATTTAACACTGATGATTTTTCTGAATTAACATCACTCCCAAAAACAAATTGCCCATTAATTAGTTCCAATCAAGTTTTTACAGTTATAACATTTCAGGCTGCTTTTGTGCATTGTGTAGTTGTCTGATAAGTGCTTGTTACCCTGTTCCAAATCTGCAAAGTTAACTGTAGGTGTAAGCTTGAGTCTTAAATCATTTAATCCACAGTCTGTGTCTGTATACATATTTTAGCTAGTGAGGCAAAGAATCCTGCCTCGCAAAATGCATCGTTGCAGTTTCCTAAATCAGCATGCTCTGAGCACAAGGCTATCCAGACACCTGGCAGTGGCTTTTGATTTAAACTCCGCTTTTAAATCGCTCATAGCAATTTCAATAAGGCTCTTTCGCTCGGGGGTTGGTATGTGGCTCGGACATTGGTGCATGATGCTGATGCTCTCCCCTGCTGTGGCCCTTCCTGTTCTTCATCTAAAGCCACCTGTGCTATCCGCTGTACTGAACAATCCACCTGCACACCCATAGGCTTCCATTTACCAAGAGCTGCTGTTCTGATTATGGACTGTTGTGAACCATTTTATTCTCTCATCATGACATCCAGCGTCTAACATAATACACGGTTGTGTTCCATTAAGCAGGAATGGAAAGTGTGTGAATTATAAAACTTTTGTCCTAAATCAGATGCCTATAAAATAGCTACACACCTTGGGGGCGATACGGCCGAAATCATCTGTCACGGGATATGTAATTTTATATCACTCTAATGGTATTTATCATAATATAGCAATTTTCAAATACAATACAGGTAGTCCCCGATTTATGATGAGGATACGTTCGGACAAATCCATCGTAAGTTGAATTTATCGTAAACCGAAGAGCATGATATATAGGACTGTGGTAGCCTAGTGGTTAAGGTACTGGACTCTGGACCCGAAGGTCCAGGGTTCAAATCCCACCTCTGCCAAGCTGCTACTGTTGGCTCCTTGAGCAAGGCCCTTTAACCTACACAAGCTTGGCTTGTAAGACTGTACCAATTGTAAGTCTCTCTGGATAAGGGGGTCTGCTAAATGCTGTAAATGTAAATATACTGTATATATCATAGCGCATTCCACCTTAAACATGCTTATGACAGATACATTAAACTACAGTTGGGCAAATCATTAACATCAAGCTTGTTTTATAATGAAGTAATGAATATCTTATGTAATTTATTAAATAATGCATTGAAATTGACAAACTAAATCGATTATTGTCACAACTATGGCTTTTTTCACTACATTTTCCAGCGCTCATATTTCCTGCCTCGTGATTCCCTCCAACACACACCGCCCATTTCTTTATTTAGATCGTACTGTGTATCACTAACCCGCAGAACATCAGAAAGCAGTCCAAGAAGTTGAATCTGTTCATCTGGACATAGATTTTATTGGAGAAACATTTCGTCACTCATCTAAGTGACTTCTTCAGTCTCAGCAGTTGGGAAAACTTCCCCAATCTTATATACAGCACGTTGCATAACGACTGGTACCAGCACCATTACATAACAATGGGACCGGTGATCAGTTTAATATGCAGATTTACATAGCCATTAACGACAATGGTCACGTGTGCCATTCACACAGGACTGGGGAAGGGCTGCGATGGCTCCATTGTAAGATGGTGAGAGGTGTACTCTGAAGCCCCCTCCTCGGTTCAGGGATGGACGTTCCCTTTTTACAACAAAAATGGCTTCTTTTACTCCACGTTCAAACCATCATTCCTCCCTATCAAGGATCTGCACGTCTTCATCCTTGAAAGAGTGTCCACTGGCCTGTAGGTGGGTGTAAACCGCAGAGTCCTGACCTGATGAGGTAGCTCTTAAAGCAGAGTACGGTTTCTGCTGTGTATTATCGGATACCCATCGTAAAATCATAATTTCGTAAATCGGACCATTGTAGAATTGGGACTAACTAACTATTTTGGTTAATCCAATGATTTGATAAAGCGCTGTTTGAAATTCATATAATCACATTTTAGAATATTTGCTTGCTACCTATAGTTTGCCAACATGCACATAACAGTTAAATTGTAAAACCCTCGACAGCCAAAAATAGTTCAGCCTTCAGTTTTGCAGCAGCATTTGCCATATAAACGAGACTTTGCTAACATACTCAACTTTACATACCTCGGATCAAGAGTTCTTATTAGCGGTCTGATCCTTTCCTTTACAACTCTGTAAACTGGGTCCATGCCCTTACAAATCTACATTGTTATGTATTTCATTATGTTCTTCCATCTGCTACAGTTCTTGTAATACGTTCTTGCTGTAGCAAAGCATTCAGCCAAACCTTTCTGAACATGAGGTGATTTACTTTTAAAACCCAGAGCTGTTTCACCACACACATTTTGACCTTCACAATACTGCTTAACATACTTTGTTTTACAATGATGAACAGTTGAGTTCAGCCACAACGTCGAGCGACAAACTTTGTGTGTGTGTTTCTTTTTGTGTATGTGTTTCTGCTCACTGTCACATACTGCATAACTGAATCATGCCCCCACTCTCCTTTTAATCAGAAATTCCTCATCTTAAGTTGCTTGTGAGGAGACCTTTGAATCTGAAATATCCTTAAGTTCATTTGTCATTTCAACATGTTTTCTGCCGAGGTGTTTTCTGATGAGTGTAAGTTGCTGGAGTTACCAACAACGGCTCAACAAACTTTGCAAAATAAAGCCTTTTAGTCTGCATCTGATTTTTCCAAAATGCAGACGCAGCTCCTTTCTTGGGTACAAGTTCTTGTTATGCATCTCTGGTTCTCACTTTCTTTATCCTTCAGCTCTGTTTTCACTTCTTTAATCTGACGGAGCCTCTGCAAGGTGTTAGCAGAATGTTTTGTTGTGCTATTCTATGCTGTGGTGTATGCCATGCTACCTGTTTAGCTAGCGAGCTGTTCCCAGCATGCCCTTCAGTGATGCCGTGCTAGACAGTGCTCCGTAGCACTTTTAGCGGCAAACAATATTGTTTAATTTGTTGCCTAGTGAAGCGTTCGAGCTGTTGTTTCTGCTGTGCACTGGTATGGCGGTATGTGAATAATCCATACCATACAGTAAGTAAAATTGATATAACCACATAAACATGTAAATGGACGTTGACTGGACATTTGTCAAGTAGTTTAGTTACTCTGCACATCGTGTTTTATATCAAGCAAAGATATGAATTAAAACACAATGCAAAAACATGTAGTACTGTACAATACAGTCAATCTTATCTTTGTGTCTTTTATAAATTTTGATACACTTACGATACCGAAAACAAAAAGGAATCTTACCATGTTGTTTTCTGCCTTCAGCTGCCATTCTTTTTTTCTGTCAGCAGGTGTCATAAGGGTTTGCTCATACTAGTTTTCTGTCATTCAGATGTGAATTAGATGTGTAGAAGATGTTGATTGGATGGACGTTAAACGACGCATACCCGTTTGGCCAAATCTCTACTGGTAGACATTTTTTCACCATCACACGGTACATATGTAATATCGCCCAGATTATATAAAGATTATACACTGCCTGGCCAAAAAAAGGTCATGACCTGGATTTAACTAAGCAAATAGTTAAAAAAGAGCCTCCCAACGGATAATTACTGCATTGCTGATGATGTTTCAGCTGGCAACAAGTTATTTAACCCTCACTGATGCAGTGAGTAGCTTCTCATTTGTTGAACAACCATGTCGAAAGACACATCCTCTGGTCATGGAAAAGATGCTAATCTGTTTCAGAAGGGTCAAAGAGTGGTTCAGGGAGCATGACGTATCATTTTCACACATGGATTGGCCAAACATGAACCCCATTGAGAATCTTTGGATGTGCTAGAGAAGACTTTGTGCAGTGGTCCAAATCTCCCTTCATCATTACCAGAGTCTTGGGCAAAAATTAATGCAACTCTGTACAGAGATAAATGTGACATTGCTGAAGCTTGTGGAAACGATGGCAAAGCGAATGCGTGCCGTTATCAAAACTAAAGGTGGTCCAACGAAATATGAGTGTGACTTTTTTTTTGGCCAGACAGTGTACCAAATTAAACAATTAGTTAAGGCTTCATATTTTCTTTTATTCACATCAAATAAAAGTTAGATCTCTCTCACTTTTAGGATGATAATCTTATTAAGCAGATCATTTTATTTACCCATTGTTTCACAGGGTGGCTGTAGTTCCAAGGTGCAAGTAGGTGAACTTTTAATGAAGCAATGCATCACTATTAATTCTGTTACATATGCATTTAGGAATATGATAGGCAAGTATATGGTTTCATATCAGTAGTTGTGGTCTGAGTAACATGTCAACCTGCATTAAACCACTTTTATTCTGAGGCACAGTCATGGATTATTGTGCTGTCCTTTAATTCATTTTAAACCCGGAACACCGGTTTAATGCGTTGAATTAATTTGAATATTATTCCCCTTTTTATCTTGATACTTTTGTGTGAGTTCAAGTCAAATTCTCCGAGTGCCTGACTGTTGGAATGACCATGGTTTGACATTGGGTTTTACTTTGAGATGCAGCTTACTTTATATGCAGGCTCTAAAGTAGCTCCCTGTTCTCATTATTTTTACAGGTCAAGTGCCTGCACTCTGGACACGTTTTTAAAACCGTAATGATGTGTTTGTGTTAGGCTTCCCTGAGCTCTGTGAAGACGTATAGCCAGCCGAGCTGATTTTATTTGCCTAATTCAGCTTTTGCATTTGCCAGGATTTAACATGAAAGTGCTGAAATGAAATACATTATACGGCCAAATATATGTGGACGACCACATAATTGATCCCTATGGATGGAGTTGGCCCAGCTTTCCTGTAATAACAGCTTCCACTCTTCTGGAAAGGCTTTCCAATAGATTTTAGAACCTGACTGTGGGGATTCACTTCTGTTCATCCAGAAAGACATTAGTAAGATCTGGTGTTGATATTGGGTAATAAGGTCTGCTGGGATGTCATTAGACCCACTTTACTGGTGGACGTGCCCTAGTAAAATGTTGTTGGACCTCACAACAATTTTTGGAGTAAAAAGTCAATTTTATCCTGGATTGCTGGGCAGAATTACAGGACACGCAACACAATTTTGCTACAGGCTCTACATTTTCATAATACCTGAGCATCTTTCCAAATGCTTGAATGCTCTGTCAGAGCCAGTTTCTCTTTTTTTTTTCTGTCACGGAGTAATGAACATCCGCAAATATTTAAAAGTAAGTGGGCCATGCTGCAGGCAAAATAATGATAGCTCGAGCTATGTGTTTAGGTAATGCAATTAATAAAAATTTCTTGCCGTTAATTTGTTTTTCATTTCTCACCCAGAGTAACGCCTACTTTAGTGTTAAATCACTTGTTCTTTTTAGTGTTTACCAGGCTTATTTTTTCATGCACAGTTACGCCCCTACGACTGATAGGCAAGCAGAGGGATACATGCTATGCCCCTCTAAATCCTGTGTGTGCTCTAGTACAACAATTAGTTTAGAAATGTCCCTGAATATCTGGCTCCCAGTTGGGCCAGTCAAGTTCTTCAATACCACAAGTAGGCAAACCATGTTCTTCTGGACTGCCCTGATAATTTAGAAACAAACTCTTTCAGCAAAAGGTGAAATACTGTAGAATGCCATTATTACACTCTAACATGATACCCTTAAATTGGGAAACACATTTCATTGTTACCTCTCTACAGTTTGCCCTATGCTAGACAGGTTGTGTATACTTTACATTTCCACTGCTTCGTGTGTTTTATACCATTTCAACCTCTGCATGTTCTAGAGCATGGTGATCAGATTTTCCACAATGGAATATGGGATGCTGGGTGTACAGTGTTGTAGTGTCGACGTGGATGAGGAAAATTTGCTCATGACATTCTTCATTAAACAGCTAACGCACAGCCACATTACCATCCCTAACGCTTTTTAGATAATAATAAGTCTTAAGTCTTTTTACCAGTCAATACTTGGTTATGAGCTCTGAGTAACAGCCCAAGCTACTCAGCCCACTCACAGCAAAATTTGCATCCACATATGCTTCACAGATGCACAGCATGTATACACTATATAAACACTGCAGACTTACTTTTTTATCGGCTTCTTTGTGCTTTTTTGTTTGAATACGTTGATTAATATAATATACTTCTGTGCCAAATTAAACTTGGCTCCAAATGTCTGGCAAACCACTTCCAGGGCATGTTTTCTCAGAAATGTATATTCGTCTAAAGCTGGCCATTAAACCTGCTTGTTAATTTAGCTATCTCAGCAGTCCATCATCCATAGTGAGTGAGGGCATTAAGTCACGTCGGTGACAGGTGGCTGATAATTGGTTGAATTACTGGTCCTTCTCAAAAAATTAGCATATTGTGATAGAAGTTATTTCTTTTCCGTAATGTAATGATAAAAATTTAACTTTCATATATTTTAGATTCATTGCACACCAACTGAAATATTTCAAGTCTTTTATTGTTTTAATACTGATGATTTTGGCATACATCTCATGAAAACCCAAAATCTCACGAAATTAGCATATCATGAAAAGGTTCTCTAAAAGAGCTATTAACCTAATCATCTGAATCAACGAATTAACTCTAAACACCTGCAAAAGATTCCTGAGGCTTTTGAAAACTCCCAGCCTGCTTCATTACTCAAAACCGCAATCATGGGTAAGACTGCCGACCTGACTGCTGTCCAGAAGGCCATCATTGACACCCTCAAGCAAGAGGGTAAGACACAGAAAGAAATTTCTGAACGAATAGGCTGTTCCCAGAGTGCTGTATCAAGGCACCTCAGTGGGAAGTCTGTGGGAAGGAAAAAGTGTGGAAGAAAATGCTGCACAACGAGAAGAGGTGACCGGACCCTGAGGAGGATTGTGGAGAAGGGCCGATTCCAGAGCCACCGTGCACAGGCGTGTGCAGGAAATGGTCTGGCAGGTGCCGCATCCCCAGGTCAGCCCCTGTTTGAACCTGAAACAGCGCGAAGCGCCTGACCTCCCCCGGCTACAGAAAAGAAGCACTGGACGGTTTGCTCATGGTCCAAAGTACTTTTTTCGGATGAAAGCAAATTTTGCATGTCATTCCGAAATCAAGGTGCCAGAGTCTGGAGGAAGACTGGGAGAAGGAAATGCCAAATTCGAATTCCAGTGTCCATACCCACAGTCAGTGGATGGTCTGGGGTGCCATGTCAGCTGCTGGTGTTGGTCCAACTGTGGTTTTATAAGGGCAAGGGTCATGCATCTAGCTATCAGGAGATTTTGTAGCACTTCATGCTTCCATCTGCTGAAGAGCTTTATGGAGATGAAGAGTTCATTTTTCAGCACGACCTGGCACCTGCTCACAGTGCCAAAACCACTGGTAAATGGTTTACTGACCATGGTATTACTGTGCTCAATTGGCCTGCCAACTCTCTTGACCTGAACCCGATAGAGAATCTGTGGGATATTGTGAAGAGAAAGTTGAGAGATGCAAGACCCAACACTCTGGATGAGCTTAAGGCCGCTATCAAAGCATCTTGGGCCTCCATAACACCTCAGCAGTGCCACAGGCTGATTGCCTCCATGCCACGCCGCATTGAAGCAGTCATTTCTGCAAAAGGATTTCCGTCCAAGTATTGAGTGCATAACTGAACATAATAATCTGAAGGTTGACTTTTTTTTGGTATTAAAAACACTTTTTTTTATTGGTCGGATGAAAAAATGCCTCATTTTGTTGATATTTTTTCATGAGCTGTATGCAAAATCATCAGTATTAAAACAATAAAAAGCTTGAAATATTTCAGTTGGTGTGCAATGAATCTAAAATATATGAAAGTTAAATTTGTATCTTTACATTACGGAAAAGAATTAACTTTATCACAATATGCAAATTTTTTGAGAAGGACCAGTATATTAATTTAGAAAATGAACAAATGTGGTTGGCCATTTCATAGTTAGACATGTACAGTAACTTGTGAACTAATTGGTGTGTTCCTTTTGAATAAACAATAAACGTTTTGGGCAATTCTCTGCTAATGTTCATTACAGTATAAATGTGTCATTTTCTTTGACAAATGGACATGTATTAAAAATAAGTCGGGACACCAGGACATGAGGCTAGTCCATCAAGCTCGTAATGAACCTTACTTTTTCTGGTGTTGCTTAACGGAGCAACCAGGTGTGGAACCTGGTGGTGAGTGTTACAACCAAGAACATTTACACTCTTCAGTATTCAGCGGTCCTGTGTTCTGTTCTGTGAGCTTGTGTGGCCTAATTCTTCAGAGCGCAACTCTTGTTGCTTCTAGATGTTTCCACTTCACAAAGAAAAGCACTTAAAATGAAAAAGGCAGCTTTAGCATGGGGAGAATGACTAACTGGAAAGATGTGCTATAAAAGTGCCACACTGAAAGGCACAAAGCTCTTTGGTATGACCCATTCTACTGCCAGTGTTTGTCTGTGGGGATTGTATAGCTGTATTCCTGCTTTTATGAAACTGTTAGCAATGTGTGTGGCTGATAGTGCCGATAACAGGAAACAACATCCATGTTTCATCAGATATATAATACTGTGCAAAAGTCTTGGGCCACCATTAGATTGTTGTTTTAGCAATGGTATATTGACTATATGTAACAAATTGTTGACAATTGGACCCAAAGATTTCAAACTTGGATTTATCACTACATAATACTGCTTTTTACTGATCTTCATTCCAATCTTTGTGAGCTTTAGTCTTTTCACCCTGTTCCCCTTCTGAAATAGTGGTTTCTTGACTGCTACCCTTCCAAATACCATAATGATCAAGCTTCTTCGGACTGTAGAAGGTCCAACTCGACATACTTATGAAGTTGCCAGATGGTGCTATTGCTCCAGTGTAAGGGGAGGTCACACTTAAAACTTGCCACTGTTTGTATTCTAATTTTTTATTTTCATACCATTGCTAAAACACTGGTTTGTCTAATCTCATGGTGGCCTAAGACTTTTTACACAGTACTGTGTTTGTACATGTACAATGAAACTCAGAAGATTACAGCAAAACAGAGCTGAGACGCATCAAATCCATCTTGTACTAGTCTCCGGCATTGCCCTTCATATCTGTAGGCACTACTTTGTGGTTAATTGGGGGGAGGAGAGAAGAGAATGGGCTCATTCAGCAGCCTCTGAGGCTCTTTGTGTGCGGAGATTGCATGCAATTGTTCCGACTTTATCCTTGTGTGTGTCCTGCTAGTGCGAGCACTTTTGACTGTTTTCCATTCCCATATCTGTACTTCCATTGTTATCATTTCAGAAAGTCTTTGTGCTGAAACGTCCCATTTTACAAAATTCTGCATTCGCACTGGTTACGCTGAGAGCAGAGGGCACTCTGTGTCACTTTTGGACATGCATTACACCCGTAAGTGAAAGAAAACATTTTTGCTATTAGTAATGTGAAATGCATTATCGTCTCCCAGTCAGTACCCGCCAAATTCATAGCAGTGCTTATTTAGAAGATTGTAGCATTTTAGATGACTTTCTTCACGCTCCTGAGAGACTTAATAGTTGATCCACTTTCAGGGAAAACTTAAATAGAAAATAATTAGCTGTCATGCTGTTCACGTTAATGTGGAACATTTTATGCAGATAATCACATGTCCTTACTCTTGTTAGTTCAGTTTGACACGCGAGAAACAGCTCGACATGCAATGCGGGGGACTGAAAAACAGCAGTCAGATGGTTTTGTGCTAATTAAGTCAAAGATAGAAGTAGAGATACAGTGGTGCTTGAAAGATTGTGAAACCTTTATTTTCTATATTTCTGCAAAAATGTGATCTGTAACATTGTCAGATTTTCACACCTAACATGTTTCCTCACATGAACTGATTGCTTCATTTATATTGCTTCTTCCATTGCTCTTGCTTCATCCAACATTTCTATTGGATTATGGTCAGGACTTCGACTTGCCATTTGTTTGTGGAATGACTTGTGTGCATAGGGCCATACGTAGTCTTACTGCATGACCCACATTCTCTTGGAATTCATTTCAAGGGCAGATGTCCTGATGTCTTTCCTCAGAATTTGCTCATACAATTTGAAATTCCATCAATAATGACAAGCTGTTCTGGCCCAAACCATGATACTACCATCACCATGTCACTACCATCACAGTCGCTTTGAAAGGGACTGTGGTAGCCTAGTGGTTAAGGTACTGGACTCTGAACCAGAAGGTCCAGGGTTCAAATCCCACCTCTGCCAAGCTGCCATTGTTGGGTCCTTGAGCAAGACCCTTAACCTTTCTTGGAATTGCTTGGATTGTAAATTGATACAATTGCAATCACAGTCATAAAATTGGATTTTGGATTTTGGCTTGTCATTTGTTTGTGAAATGACTTGTGTGCATAGGGCCGTAGTCTTACTTTAAAAAAGTAAGACTATTTCCAGTGGCAAATTTCAGAGGGCAGAAAAGTTCCTCTTAAAGACCAGTGGCTTTTTCCTTACAACCCTGCCATGCACACTGTTGTTGTTCGGTGTTTTCCTGATGGTGGATTCAGTAACACTGGCTAGAGGTTAGAGGTTACCCTGGTTCCCTTTGTGACCTCATGGACTATTACATACCTTGCTCCTAGAGTGATCTTTGTTCTGCCCTTCCTGGGCCAGGGTAACAATAGTCTTGAATTTCTTCCATTTGTACACTATCTGTCTAACTGAGTCCAAACTCTTTATAGCCGGTTTACTAAACTTTTCCAACCTGATGAGCATCTATTTCTGAGGTCCTTGAAAATCTGTGATATATTCCCACAAACATGTGTTGTGAAGATCAGACTTTGATAGATACCTGTTCTTTAAATACAACAGGTCATCTACTGACAGCTGATTTGTCATCCCAATGATTGAAGACCAATATCAACTTCAAATGAACAACTAATCCCTAGAGGCTCACATACTCACTCACTAATATGTAATATTATGTATAATGTATAATATTTTTGTTCAGTGGATTCTCTTTGTTTTTAGGACTTTTGTGAAAATCTGATGATGTTTTAGGTCATACTTATCCAGAAATTTAGAAAATTAGAAAGGGTTTACAAACATTCATGCACCACTGCAAGATATACTGGTCCTTCTCAAAAAATTAGCATATTGTGATAAAGTTAATTCTTTTCCGTAATGTAATGATAAAAATTTAACTTTCATATATTTTAGATTCATTGCACACCAACTGAAATATTTCAAGCTTTTTATTGTTTTAATACTGATGATTTTGACATACAGCTCATGAAAACCCACAAAAATCTCACAAAATTAGCATATTTCATCCGACCAATAAAAGAAAAGTGTTTTTAATACAAAAAAAGTCAACCTTCAGATTATTATGTTCATTTATGCACTCAATAGTTGGTCGGGAATCCTTTTGCAGAAATGACTGCTTCAATGCGGCGTGGCATGGAGGCAATCAGCCTGTGGCACTGCTGAGGTGGTATGGAGGCCCAGGGTGCTTCGATAGCGGCCTTAAGCTCATCCAGAGTGTTGGGTCTTGCGTCTCTCAACTTTCTCTTCACAATATCCCACAGATTCTCTATCGGGTTCAGGTCAGGAGAGTTGGCAGGCCAATTGAGCACAGTAATACCATGGTCAGTAAACCATTTACCAGTGGTTTTGGCACTGTGAGCAGGTGCCAGGTCTCGTGCGAAAATGACCTCTTCATCTCCTAAGCCTCTTCAGCAGATGGAAGCTGAAGTGCTCCAAAATCTCCTGATAGCTAGATGCATTGACCCTGCCCTTGATAAAACACAGTGGACAAACATCAGCACCTGACATGGCACCCCAGACCATCACTGACTGTGGGTACTTGACACTGGACTTCAGACATTTTGGCATTTCCTTCTCCCCAGTCTTCCTCCAGACTCTGGCACCTTTCCGAATGACATGCAAAATTTGCTTGCATCCAAAAAAAGTACTTTGGACCACTGAGCAACAGTCCAGTGCTGCTTCTCTGTAGCAAAGGTCAGGCGCTTCTGCCGCCGTTTCTGGTTCAAAAGTGGCTTGACCTGGGGAATGCGGCACCTGTAGCCCATTTCCTGCACACGCCTGTGCACGGTGGCTCTGGAATCGGCCCTTCTCCACAATCCTCCTCAGGGTCCGGTCACCTCTTCTCATTGTGCAGCGTTTTCTGCCACACTTTTTCCTTCCCACAGACTTCCCACTGAGGTGCCTTGATACAGCACTCTGGGACAAGCCGATTCTTCGTTCAGAAATTCTTTCTGTGTCTTACGCTCTTGCTTGAAGGGTGTCAATTATGGGCCTTCTGGACAGCAGTCAGGTCAGCAGTCTACCATGATTGCGGTTTTGAGTAATGAACCAGGCTGGGAGTTTCAAAAGCCTCAGGAATCTTTTGCAGGTGTTTAGAGTTAATTCGTTGATTCAGATGAGTAGGTTAAAGCTCGTTTTAGAACTTTTTCATGATGTGCTAATTTTGTGAGATAGGAATTTTTTGGTTTTTCATGAGCTGTATGCCAAAATCATCAGTATTAAAACAATAAAAGACTTGAAATATTTCAGTTGGTGTGCAATGAATCTAAAATATATGAAAGTTAAATTTTTATCATTACATTACGGAAAAGAATTAACTTTATCACAATATGCTAATTTTTTAAGAAGGACCAGTATGTATAATTTACTGCTAGCAGACAACTAAGATTTTTCTGGAAGAAAAGTTTATATTTAGGAAAGTGAAAATATCTTGAGGTTTGATTGCATACTGAAAAGCAGTATCCTATGTTGATATGCTACAATACTTGTCCAAAAATATGTGGACTGCCTAAAATATGTTTTTACCCAGTGCATAAAAGTTGCCAAATGTGAAGTGTGGTAGGAGATGTCTAAACAAACTATTAAAAATGCTGACATGGTGTTTAACCATCCAGAAGCTATTCTGTTCGCTAGTCCAGCCTGCATGTTCCCTGACAGACACTCAATTAAACCAACAACCCGAAGTGGACAGGTCCTTATTTATTTGGCAACGCAGGAACACAAAACAATTGTCACTCAACTGGTTTGGATGTTACACAATGGCACACAGTGGAAACAGTTGTTTGCAATATATGAAAATGCAAGTTTAGCACATTTGGTTGAAAGACAAACCTGTTCAATACCCTAAAATGAAAGGTGAAACGAGTGCTTAAAGCAGCATCTATAAATAGTTGATTCTTGATTCTACATGGTGGTAATATATATTTTTTTCTTTTTGAGACTGTTTACATTTATTTAATGCTTTTAAAATTTGTTAAAATGTTATACTAGCCTACGTGGTCTCTGTTATCTCTATTATTGATTATTTGTAGGTTTTTTTTAGTAGAGTGGTTAGTTTGGTTGCTGGTTTCAGTTGCAAATTAATCTTAAAAAAATGAACATGAAAAACATTGTGATCAACATTATGGCTCATGAGGCAGTCCCAGAAATGGTAATATGACATTTTTACTCGATCGCCTACCCATAATATCAAGCATAGAGCCATGAGCCACATACTCTGGTTGTAGAGTAGAGAGTAGAGTTGTAGAGATCTGTACTGAAGATTTTGATGAGGTTTAACATGCCACTGTCATTGAACAGTTTGGTTCTGTTATTGGGAGTTGGGATCCTTTAGGAGCAACAACTGCTCAGCCAAATATCAGCCCACACATGCTCGAAGACTGAGATTGCCAAGTGAAAAGTAGAAGTGTGTAAAACGTGTCTAAGTCATGGGGTGTTTGTGTGTTTATATTGGTTTTTATTGTATGTTTGTCACAGTTAATGCACCACTGTAATAATGGTAAATACATCTGTTGCTGTCGTGCCATCTGGAGCAGGCAATCTGACAGACAACAAACAACTGAAGAAATGCTGGAGTTCTTATCAGTTATGAATATGCACTCATTGTTATTGTCATGAACTGAGAGAAATTATTCAGGTATGCACATCCATCTGATCAGTGTCCATTCAATGTCTGTTCGATTTAATGGCCAAGGTCTTAAGAATTATAATAGAGAAAAAAAAATCTGTCTTGTGTTGTACAGTACAGCGTTGTACAGTACAGTACAGTACTTTATTTTTAACAATTTATTTTAATTTTACAATTGTTTTAATTAATATCATTCATTCATTCATTCAGTCCTTCCTTCCTTCATTCATTGATCCGCTTAATCCTGGTCAGGGTTGCATGAAAGCCGGTGCCTGTGTTTGTAATGAAACACGATGTGCAAAGTTTCTAAACTGCTGTGTGACTATGGTAATGTTGGGTCCATGTCCTGTTTCACAGCACGTAATGCGGCCATTGAACAGCGCATACCTGTACATGGTCTACAAATCATTATGCTAACATGATGTAGAGAAAAATGCAGATGTCAGGCTTATACACTATCATGATAAGTGTTTAAAAACTGAAAACTGTAGAAAGTGGCTAAGTGGCACAAAGTTGACTCTCTCAAGTCTTTCAAATCAGAAGATAAAACGCTGTGGATAATAATTGGATAGCGGCATGATTGTGGTATCTTAGGCTCTGTAATTCAGTATGTTATATTTGAGATTTAACATCAACATTGTGTGAAGCAGATAGGTCAAGAAAGTGGTGGATGAGCAGAAATATTAGTCATGCTGACAATTTTGAACAGATCAGGAACCTTGGGGCCTGGACATGGACGAGTTACTAAGTGCCAAAGAAGTGGATTACAGACAGGACCCAGAATTGGATTAAAAAAATTACCACTAGCCAATATGTGGCCACAAAGCAGCTTTACCCACCATACTCGGACCACCCCAGAGGGCAGTAACATTCTCCTTCCACCGGTTGACTGAGGATGCGATGCCAACAAAACTTTCCCCCTGAGGACACAAGATCCTACAGACACTCTGTCTACTGGACTAAATGATGCCGATTTGCATAGTTATTTTATTCAATATTCTGTGTTTTTTATTTGCTAATATTTATTTAGTACCTGTTTTAAAACTATTACTATAAACATTAAATTTTTAATTAGTTTAATTCCTTCATATAAGGAGAATGGGCCCTTTTTTGTGTCTAGGTCCTCACAAGGTTTCTTCCTTATCATGTTTATGGAGTTTTTCCTTGCCACTGCAGCCCTAGACTTGCTCAATTTGGGATTTGGCCCTAGATATTAGAAGATGGTCTAAATTGTAAAGCTGCTTTGAGACAACGCTCCAATGTAAAAAGTGCTATAGAAATAAATCTGACTTTACAAAAAGCCCAGTCTAGTATTTAAATGAGCGACTGGAGGTGACAGTGTCAAGAAAACATTTTTTATGTTGAATTCTCTTCTGGGTGAGAACAGGATTAAGTTGAGTACTTGTCTAGGCGAATGTTAAGGTTAAGTGTGTATAAAAAGTTCATTTAATCTACTATAGACTCAACACAGTATGTCCCCAAACTAGTATGAATTTAAAATAACTTAATTTGCGGCTAAACAAAATATCACCAGTAAACAAACTATGCGTCTGATGATGTCTGTTTTGAGAACGAGTTGTAACAAGTTTACTTTTTTTTGATTTAGGCACTTTTTTTTTATCCAAGTTCATCCAACACCACAGGAAAATGGACTGTGGTTCAACCAAATATACAAGTACTCTATATGGCTAAACGTATGTTGCATTCCCTTCTAATTCATGATCTTTATTTCTGCCACACTCACAGCTAAAAGGTTCATAATAAGAAGCATACAGTAATTCAATCTCTGTACAAAAAACAGTGGCTGTACAATAGGTTGATAATGACATTTTCATTTATGTCCACGTCCACAACGTCATTTGATTCTAAAATAGTCATAATGCTTCAAAGACAGTCCATAAGGAATGGATTGCCAAAATTGATGAAGAACTTGGCTGGCTTGTACAGAGCCTTGACCTTAAATCAGACACGTTTGAGATGAACCGTAAGCCTTGGTTTATTGCAGAACATCAGTGCCCGCCCTCACAGTCGTGTTGCAAAGTCGTTGTAGCAGTAAAGCTGAACAATGTCTTTATAAATGCAGTGGAACCTCTGTACTTGTCATTAATTCGTTTCAGAAAGCTTGTAGAGTGATGAAAATGATGAATATTATTATATATATATTTATGTCATTTAGCAGACACCCTTATCCAGAGCGACTTGCAGTTGACACATTCTTACAATCCAATTGTGGTTTAAGGGCCTTGCTCAAGGACCCAACATTGGCAGCCTGGCAGAGATGGGGTTTGAACGCTAGACCTTCTGCTCCATAGTCCAGTAGCTTAACCACTGACCCACCACAGTCCATGAGTACCAAGCATATTTTCCCACAAGGAATAAAGAAAATTGAATTAATCCATTCCAGACCCAAAGAAAATCCACATTATGAAAGGCATATAATGTGTCATATTGTGAACTCGGGACATTCCTGCTCAGCTGCTCCTGCCCAGATGCCCAGCGTATGCAGGAGATTATCGTACTGTGCAGTAGTTGTCACTGTTTTCCTTTTGGTTGGCTGTTATCACTAACCCTCTTAGGACACATGGTGACTTATTTTCACTAAGAATACAGTACTATAGATGTAAAATAAAGAAAAACAGAGATCTGCACTGAGCGAGAGCTATTGTGAGACTGACTCGTGATTCCATGTCTGGTCAAGTGCCGAGGTATGACTCAGCAACACCCACTTATAACACGTTCATAATATAAAGCATACATTTTTGGACTCTATAGATAAACAGTGGCAGTAGAATGGGTTGTACTAAATACCCAGTGACTCATTATGTGTGACACATTTCTAGGTTTCTGCTTCTAACAAGTCAGTACATCAACTTTCTGCCCTGCCGCCCTTAAATAAAGTCCATAGAGAATTGGTGTGCCGACTTTGATTAAAAACTTGGCAGGCTTGCACAAAACCTTGACCTCAACTCAATCAGACACCTGGAAAATGTACTGGAATGCCAAAAGTGAGCCAGGGCTTATTGTCTAACGTCAAAAGCTAATCTCCAGGCATGTTAAAAAATCTTTGTGGAAAGCATTTTTAGAAAAAGAAAGGCTGTTGTAGCTTCATACTACTACACATTTTAGATGTATTTCTCAGGTGTCCACAAGCTTTTGTCTATATAGTGTATTTAGGTATGTACTTTTGGCCATGTGGCCATCAAGATCCTTTTTTCTCCAAATTCCTTAGTCTCCACAAGCACAGCCTATACACCAAGTGCCTCTGTACAAGTCGTGACCACCAACTGTTCTGTTGACAGGCATACTGCGGACTTCTACAGCGAGTATGAAGCCATACGGAGGAATGGACTGTGCCTACAGTAAAATGAATCCTCACCTGACCTTCCTTCCTTCCCTCCCTCAAACCTGGTTAACTGTGTATATGCAGTGCCTAACCAGGCTGGAGATACCGCAGGCATACCTGGACAGGGTCTCTGGTGGTGGGCTGGTGAATTAGAAACCGCTAATGCATTAGGTGCCTAGCATCATGATTTTAGATATCCTGTTATATATATTATTTCATATCCTGTTTGTGGCTTAACATAACACTAATCAGTAGTGTGCATCAGATTGTGGGGAAGCATCCAATATTGCTCCGACATGTCAGGCCCGTAACAAATCAGATACGTGCCACTGTTTAGGTGTTTTATATTCGACACACGTTTGCCTCCGTCAAGTTATTTATGGGCTGTGTGATGATAATCCAGTTTAACCAGATACAAATATTCCATGGTGGGAATGAGGATTCAGATCGGTAATTTACTCAGCTACTTCATCAGCAGAATCCACTTCTGCATGGCAAACGTTCAACTCGAATCAGTTCAGTAGTAGAAAATAGAATAACGCAGTGACTTTCACTTTATTGTGCTGCAACATCAAAGAGCATCAAAGGCTTAGGTTTAAAATTCCTCATCTGATTATTTTAATCTTTATACCCATTCTCTTCTCCCAATATTGTTTAATGCAAATCCCCAATAACGTTCCTTTCCCTTTCTTTTCCTTTTTCTTTTCCATTCTGCTCTCTGAAGCTTTCAGTCTTGATTCCCCATTTTTTCCTCTGATATTGTTTAACATATAGCACTAAAGACAATGAATGAGGCTCTTCTTTTCCTCTTTCCTGCCATGTTTGTGCTTTCTTTCTTTTTCTATAACCTCTTTTTTTATTTCCCTTTAATAAATAAAGTTTAATGTATATCTCTGATGCCTAGAATGAGTACACTTTTTCTTGGACTGCCCTTTCTTCCTCCTTCTGTCTTTTTGTTTTTTCTTTTCTTTGTTTCACTTTGATTTCTGTTTCATTTTCCTTTCCCATTTCATTCCTTTCATTTTTTTTAAATTATTTTCTTTTCTTTACATCCTTTTCTTTTCTGTTTTTTTTCTTTTATTTTCAATTTCCTTAATTTTAATTTTATGTCATTCATCTGCTTCCTTCCTTCCTTCCTTTCTTTCTTTCTTTCTTTCTTTCTCTCTCTCTCTCTCTCTCTCTCTCTCTCTCTCTCTCTCTCTCCCTCTCTCCCTCCCTCCCTCCCTCCCTTACTTTCCTTCTTAGTTTATCTCCTTTTTTCTTTTTCTTTCTTACATATCCACATTAGCAAGAATTTGTGGACTTTTTCTTGGTCCTCCTTTTTCTAACCTTTTATTTACTTTACTATTGTTTTCTTTGTTTTTTTGTTATTTTTCCAATAGCTGTCTCTGTCCCCCTTACTTCTCTCTGTCTTTTCCTTCTTTCTTTCTTTCTTCCTTGCTCCTTTTCAGCTTTTGAATATCATTTACATGCTTTCCTTGATTATGATATAATCATTAAAGGTTTTTTTGCCGGAGGCAATTTAGGCCGGTAAACTTTTTAACTTGTGCTAAATCACAGCTTTTGACTTTTTGGTTACCTCCTTGAAGCAGTCCCCTGTGTGCCCATTATAGCCTTGTAGCCAAATGTGCTTTCTAATGAGATCTGCTTCTTGTTGTTCACATTTTATTCTTCAGTTGCTCATCTTTTTCAGCTTTCTAGCTACAGAAAAAGTTTTTTTTTTTCTTTTTTTTTTTTTTCAAAAAGTATCAAGTACTGTGTCACACCGTATTTTTGGTGTTAAAAAAAAAAAAAAATCTATCTGTCTTCTTTCTTTTCCTTTACAGAGATGTTGAAAGAATTGAACCAGCAGCGGCGAGCGAAAGAATTTACAGACCTGAAAATAATTGTTGAAGGCAAAGAGTTTGAAGTCCATCAAAATGTTCTAGCTTCCTGCAGCTTGTATTTCAAGGACATGGTTAAAAGGTTTGCCTCTCTCCTGTTGTTGATCCACTCTGTTCTCTTTATAGGGCACATTTGTGTGGCTTTCTTTACCCTCCCATTCTCTTACAGGTGTGAAGACATCGGTTCCTATCACAGGGCCAGTAGCCATTCCTCCTGTCGCTCAACTGTGTGTAATTGTTGCAAAAGGTCAACACTTATCCTGCCCTTTCCTGGCACTAAATGAGCAAATTTACATTTTAATGGGCAGGGAAAAAAGTTCCATGACTGGGGATTTTCTTTTTAAATGTATTGTAAATGTCAAACTTCATCTGGCATATCAGATTAGCACTTGACTCTGCTTCTGCCCTTCAAGTGCTCGGAGTTGTAGTGCTGGCTGTCCTAATTCATCCATTATCTGCTGTGATCCAGTGCATGACTCTATGCAAGCTCACATTCAGAATGTCCTACTCACCCTTTGTGACAGACACTTGTTCTGGCCTTAATGAGAAGACCTTCTAAATATTGACGTATCCACTTCGGCTAAGTGCATGCTGGGTCATGCATGCAAGCAGTATCATGATATATCTTATTCCTTTGTCTCCTTTCTCCCTAAGAACCAAAGGAAGCTGTCATGTGTTTTCGTGAAGCGTGTTCTGCAGTGGTGTTGCAAGTAGATTATGTGATTTTGCTGAATGTCGCCACAGCGCCAGCCAGACACGTACAATAAAGAAAGGCAGCAGCCAGTGTGCAGAGGTGCAGAGAGCCTTTATAAAGCTGATGGTGCACAGATGCCTTGACTGATATTAGCTTCTTAAGATGAAAAGCTTTCATAAGTGAAAGACATATTTATTGTGAAACTGTCACACTATGATCTTTAGGATATGTTATAAATTGAGCCTGGACCTAAGAATGCTTCGACTTATGTAACCGAAGTAGAAAGGAATGAAAGGATGTAAAGAAACAAATGATGCAGGTTTAAATGACTGGCCCAGCAGAACGAAACATTTGCAGCACACATAATCCATCATTCTTATGTTAACATAGTGGAAAGAAAGAAAGTTAGTTCTTGTTTTGACCTTGGTTATCCTCATCAGAGCCTCATTGAGATCTGCCTCGTAACTACTCAACCTTTAGATTATAAGCCCAGCCTGGTGTCTGAACCCAGGTCCTCAGGAACTGCTGTTTCCAGCAACTGGCTCTTACCTCTAAGCCACAGGAGCTGCCAACATGAATGTTCTACATGAAAATCGCATTCATACATACACTGTAGAATGCTTTTCACTTTTAGGAAGACTTTAACTAGGACCATCACATAGTTAAAATAATCATCATTAATCATGTTTTATCCTTTGCTCCTATATTTACATTTATGTTATTTATCAGACTCCCTTTTCCAGAGCGACTTAAAATGAATAGTCTTACAATCCAAGCAATTGTTAAGAGCCTTGCTCGGGAGCCCAGCTGTGGCATTTTGTCAAAGGTGGGATTTGAACCCTAGTACCATAGTCCAGAACCTTAACTGCTAGGCTACCACAGTCCCACAAACTCACACGGTGGAGAATGCGGGCAAAAATACCGCTACCTCTCGCTAAATAAATAGTTTATCCTTTAAAATAGCACTATGTGGCCAAGCCAGTGGACAGTGTAAACCTCAGCATTATGCATTTATTACTTTTTCGTAATTCAATTACATTATTTTCATTATGTCTACTCTGGTTCTCTGGTCTGGTGATGAGAAAGTTCACAATGTGGAGGACAATATGGGTCCACTTGTACATTTAGAAGTACATTTGTGCATATATTAACTGTAACAACAGCTTTATGTATGCATACTCAATATAGACTCTTAAAAACCATGGCGGATAGAACAATTCTGAAAACAGATTGAAATTTGGCATAAAACGCACTGTGAAGTCCACTTCTTTCAGTTTGTGGGTCAAAAAGAGTTAAACCTTTGTTGCCCAGTGTAATAGCGAAGCTCTGAAAGTAAAAAGTCCCTTGTATTACCTTTTTTCAATGACTGTGTTTTCACTTGGCTGTATTATAAAGGAAGTTACTACACTACATACAGTCAATGAAAGAAGCCCTCCAACATCAGAGCCGTGACTGTAACCATGTGACCACAAGCATAATTCAGATTCCACAAACCCATAGGCACAATAAAACAAAATGTTAAATGGGCTCAAAAAGCCACTTCTTCAGTGTAAACTGGTTAGATGTTATGGGCTATGTCCTTCTTTCACAGTACAATACACTGCAGTGGAACCTCGGAATTCGAAGGCCTCTTCACTCGAACAATTCGGATAATGAACAGTCCGTTTGAATTTTTTTGCCCCCAAATTTGAACAAGAATCCTGAGATTGAATATGGGCACTCTAAATAAAACACTCAATGGTGTGATCTTCCAAAGATGACGCACATAATCCAGTCCAGTCGGTGGCAAAAATGCACCAATATGGTATGCCAATCACCATAATACTCAAAAGAAGAATAAGAAGAACTGTGGTGCGTTTATATTATATTATGTATATTATATCAGTCAATGGATTTCAGACACCCCTCAGTCTTTGCGCCGCAGTCCCATTTATAAGACATGCTGAAACTGCATCTGGATCAGTGGCTGTAAAGTTTCACTTTATTTTCACTTATTTCATCTCTTTACATTTCAATTATTTCATGCACTTATTGATTAGATTTTATTGTATAACATTCAGTTTTATTACATTTGATTGTATTACAGATTAAATAATGCCAATATGAATTTTTTTTACTTTTTTTTTTTTTTTTAACTATTACTATAGACATATTTGACTAGATAAATTAGTTTCATTTTACATTTATCATCTAAGCCACCCAAGGAGGATGGGTCCCTTTTTGAGTTTTGGTCCTCCCAAGGTTTCTTCCTTATAACGTTTAGGGAGTTTTACCTTGGCATTGTTGCCCTAGGTTTGCTCAATTTGGGATTGGCCCTAGATATTAGAAGATAATTTAAAATTGTAAAGCTGCTTTGAGACAATGCTCCATGTAAATGGAAATGAACCTGATTTGATCCTGTTAAAATTATTTCTTATGGGGAAATTTGATTACGACTCTAAACAAATTGGAGTTTGAACAGCCTTCTGTAACAAATTAAGTTAGAATTCCCAGGTTCCACTGTACAATACAGCACAGCCTTTTTTTTTTTTGCTGTTTTTCTAAATGTGGTGGCTGATTGGTTTGCTCCCAGACTTAAATATCTGGGAATTGGGTAGCAATTTTATTTCCTCAACTAGAGATGCTAAAAATGGTTGTCTTTTGTACCTTAGAAAAGCTACAAAACTCTGTGTAGCGATGATGTAGCTCTGAAGTTTAGTCTCCAAGGTTAAATTATGAGGATCAGGCCATTAGCTACAGCAGGGTTTCCCTAAGAGTCAGCAAACAGACCATTAATGCAAATTTAATTTACACATAGCTTTACGGGTGCCTTCTTTGTCCTTATTACCCCTCATGTAAGATGCACTGAAGCCACAAGGACAAATTTAAAGTAAATCTTTGGGCCTTTGGACTGTAGGTTTGGTCTGCGCTGTGCTCTGCAGTGGGGTGGTGTTCTATCTCATGAGCAACAGCTATGAAAATTGCATTACGAGCAATAACACTGAGTGTAGATTTGACTCTGTTCTCAGTGGAGCACAAAATATGCTGATACACCTCTCCCAGCTATTTGAGTTCCACTGCTGTTTGAAGGTTGTATAGGAGGAGAGGAACTCTTACAACACTTACTCGATTTCTTTGCTCTGTCTAGCCCAGAGTGAACGCTTAAATATTTGGCTGAAAAAAAATTAATAGAAAGCACTGCTCCAAACCCTCTGAGGCTGTGAAACTAATATCTTAAGAGCTTGGAGGATCCCCGTGTACAGTGGTGGCTCATTGGTTACGGCTTTGTACTACTCCTCTGAAGGTTGTGAGCAGAAATTCGGATTCTGCCAGGCTGCCGCAGTTGACCATTAAACTGCTTAGTCAATTGTAAATTTACATGAATGTGCCATTTAACGTCTGCATTAAGTTTTGTGAGAGAGGACGTTGACCGAAGTGGGCTGGACACTACCATAGTGGTTTAGATATGCTGCACATGATGTTTGAATTTAAACAATAATATTAGTTAAAACACTTAGTAAAACATTTAGTACAGTACTTTAGTGTACAATACAGTCATTCTTATCTTTGTCTTTTATAAAACTAGAAATACTTACCAAAAATGAAAACAAGAGTGGAACGCTACCATGTTTCTTTCTGCCTTTCAAGACTGCGATTTTCTTTTCTGTCAGCAGGTGTCATAAGCGTTCGCTTGTACCAGTTTTTTTTTCATTCAGAAGTGAATATATGTAGTCAGAGGGTAGTATATATATGAGTATATATATGAGTGTGTATATATATATATATATATATATATATATATATATATATATATATATATATATATATATATATATATATATATATATATATATATATATATATATATATATATAGATATATATATCATATATATATACTGAGCATCATTTATTCCTACTTTCCTGTCAAGGCCTCGGCCATTAAAGCGAACGGACGTTGTTCAGATGGACGTTCTTAAATGGTTGCAGACCCTGTACAGCAGTTAGCAGACACCATATCCAGAGTACCACTGAAACAGTCATAGGTACAACCCAAGCAGCTCATGGTTAAGGGTCTTGCTCAAGGTCCTAATATGTGGCTAGTCGAGCAACCTCAACCACTGTGACATCACTACCCTCTGACTTGGATAAGATCCCCTGATGAAGGCTGAAAATATAAATTTTACAGGATGGCGAAATTGGGTGGCACGGTGGTAGTAGTGGTTAGTGGTCTTGCCTCACAGCTCTAGAGACCCAGACTTCTGCCTGTTAGAATTTGCAAGTTCTCCACTTGGGGTTTGCTCCAGGGAATCTAGTTCCTTCCCACACCCCAGAAATGTGCTATGTCATTTGACATCTTTAAAAGTCTGTGTGTATGTATATATACATGCATGTGGCCTGTGATGGACTGATGCCCTGTTCAGGCTTCATTCTCACCCAGTCCTAAAAGACCTGTGACTGTAAACTGGACTAAGTGAGAATGGAAAGTGAGTGAGTGAGGATAAGTGGTCTGGACCACTAATCAGAAGGTTGTGACTTCATTTGGTTGCCACTCCATTATTGGGCCCTTGAGAAAGGCCCTTATCTACCATTGCTCAGCTTACTTGTAAGTCTCTGGAAAAGGGTATGTGCCAGTGGTTGAGGCTGTGGGCTACTATATGCTTAGTTCAACTGTAAGTCACTCTGGATAAGGGCATCTGTCAAATGCTGTAAATGCTTTAGTTCAGTATAAGACACTCAACAATCACTTTATGAGGTACACCATCTTGTTTTTATGCTCATTGTCCATTTTATCCATATAGAAGACTATAGACTATAGTCCATCTGTTTCTCTATATACTTAGTTCGTCCCCTTTACTCTATTCTCTAATGGTCAGGACCTCCACAGGACTACAAGAGATCAGATACAAGGAGAGTGGATTTAAACAGCAGTTAATGTTGTAGGCTACTACTCTGAAGGTTGTGAGTTCAAATCACAACTCTGGCAAAACTGCCACTGTTGGGCCCTTGAGCAAGGCCCTTAACATTGAGCTCTGGATAAGGGCATCTCCTTAATGCTGTAACTGTAGTTCCTATAATATTTGTCTTCATAGTTTTATCTCTAAACTTATTCCCATTCAGCCTTTCATTTCCTAAGACTGACATATTTGCTTAACAACTGATTTTACATTAATTCATATCCAATATTGATCTTGTAACTGAGGCATGCATTAGCTTGTAATCACTTTGATGCCTTTTGATGGCACATCAAGCCATGTTTTGAACAGAACTGGCTATTGTTTGCTCGTCCATCAATTTTCTCTCATCAGTGGGGCATGTTTATGTAATCATCAGTAAAGAACACCTGGTGGCTTAATCCTTCTCATATTAAAATTGGATTAAAAACTAAATAACCTCTTTAGCAAATCATCCATCAGCGCATCTGCGTTCAGATGACTTACGTTACAGAAGTTTGGATTGTAGTCGTGATAAAGACGTGACGGAACCCTGCCTTGCTTTTTCAATTCACGTCAGAGATTCTATCACATTGATGTTATTGATGTTTTTAATATATGAATAGCCTCTGTCTCTGACAGGCCATCCATCAAGAGCTTTGCTTGATACTTGCAATAAAGGAAAACATTTATTCAGTCTTATGCAAAGGTTTACACACCCATGGTCAGATTTGCTGATTTTCTAAAGGGAAATAACAATTGCAGGGACTAAACATATTTCTGAAAACCGTAATGCATAAGACGCTAGCTACCAATAGTTTAAGTCATGGCAGAACCATTCACCTGGATCAGGGGTCACAGGCAGACAGTATTGGCTGTGTCTGAGGAAAAGGCCAGTCAGATGATCATCCCCTGAAGCTGCAAAAGTGACCCCTGGTGGTGGACTGATGTTCCATCCACCAAATTTCTTCCCCTTTCCACGTGATCTACTTGTTTTTTTGAAGATCTCAGAATTGGCATTCATTTTTCGTTAAAAAGGGTTCAAGTCCCTGGGAGGCGCCTTCCTGCCATCTTGAGCATTTTACAGGTACGATTGGCTATGTCTGATACCCCTGCTGTGCCCTATAATGAACTGAGGTCCTGTCCAGGGTGCTCTCCTCCAGTGCCCAACACATTCTGGGGTAGAATGACCACCCTGCAGCCAGGACCTGGATAAGTGGGGTTTAAACAGCAAAACAAATAATTTGCATAATTTGTGCACAGAACTTTTGCATAAGACTGTAAAGTGTTCATTCAGTCTAGTCTGATGTTTCATACCAATTCCGATTTAAATGTCTTAATTTTCAGTTTAAGAGGAAGAGCCATGTCACAAATAGTTTTGTCGGGGATTGATCCATCTAAAGGGATGTTTCACATTCTTGGTTGGTTTAGAAATAAAAAGCTCTGAACTATTATACATTTCCCTGAAAATTCTGCTTGATAGTCAGAACTAATTTCTCAGTAATGATTTTGAGGACAAATGTGTTTGTTTTTATTATTTTTCCCCCAAAGCTATGGTGGAGTAGTGCCACGTTTTCCATTATACATATAGCCAACCATGTCAATGAATTGGCTACCTTATTTCCTAATCTGGTTCATACATTTATTTCTAGAGAAACTAACTGTATTTCTAACTGTTTTTCTCTCACACAAATCCTCACACCACTCATTCGTCGCATACTTTTGCATTTTGTAGTATTTCCACTCCTGCTCTTACGACTGACCTCAATAAACTGCATTTCTGCATTTGGTTTTTCTTTTCAGGAGTAACAATCTTGATTTTACAGCCACTTCCAGCCATTTACTGTACCTTTGCCTTTTCCCCCCAGTCAGGCCCTTACGATGACTAATAAATACATCAGTTCATACACAGGCACATGGTGCACTTTTGCTTTGGCAGCAGCTGAAAGGTGTTTTGAGACTAAACCCAGGTCCCAGTCATGGAACAGTCCCTCTACCCGAGAAGGATGGCTGCTGGCTCCCTGTGGCAGGACCGACTGTCTTGCCTGCCTTTTTCTTCCCTCTTTTCCACACCCCCATGTCTTTTTCTGCTGGTGTTTGCCTGTTGCTTTCTCCTCTCTCTCTCTCTCTCTCTCTCTCTCTCTCTCTCTCTCTCTCTCTCTCTCTCTTTGTCGCTGTCTCTCTGTCTCTCCCCTCATGCATCGGAGTTTGTTCATTCGTCCTTCTGTGTCTCTTCAGGTCTTTGTTACAATACAGAATAGCCCATTGATGAGTTCTATTTCTTGTTTTATTTGTTCTAATTTCGTACATTTCCAATGATGGTGCACCAGTAAATAGTCGGGATGGCACAGCATGTAGTTTTCACAACTCCCCTGACTGTCTATGGAGTTTGGCATGTTTTCCACAGTGGATAGGTCTGTGGCTTGCACCTCCAATTCCAAACAGTAGGTAGATTTACTACTCTTAGCTGCCTGTCATTCTAGTTAACATGAAGGACTGATGCCCTGCTCATGGCGTAATCAAGCTTAGTGCAAGTATTTTCAGTCTAGTTTATCCTTGAGTAGGATAAAGCAGTTATTAAAGATGAATGAGGAAATTAAGTATGGTTATAATAAACTGAGTTGATTGTCATCTCTTAATGAATAACACCAATTAATCCGCTCCAGTATACATTATCGTCCTGCAAATGTTGTCGTTGTTGCTTTCCATTATGAACAAACTAGCTTTTAATTATACTAATGTATTACACAGCTGTACATGCACCTGAAGCACTGCCCCATATGCTCTACAGATTGGCTAGTGTCTCTTTGATTGATAGGGGTTAGAAGCATGTTACGATTCTCAACCCCTTCTTGATTAATTGCTCTCTGGGACTTCTCTGGGAGTTAAACAAATAAAAAAATACATAATAATTGGCCATTTATTTATTGACAAACGATCCAGTATTGCATATCTGTGAGTGGCAAAAGTATGTGAACCTCTAGGATTAGAAATGAATGAGAGTCAAGTGTTTTAAACTAATGGGATGACAGCCAGCCATGAGTGGATGCTCTGGTCTATTTAAAAAAAAAATAAATAAATAAAAAAAGGGATCTATGTGTTGATGCATACTCAGTAATCCAGGTAAGAAAATCCCAGAAGTTGAATCAGTTCATCTGGACATATGGTGACATAAGTGACTTCTTCAGTCTTAGCTAGTTGGAAAACTTCCGCAATCTTATATACAGCACCTTTGCATAACGACTGATACCAGCACTATTACATAACAATGGGACCGGTGATCAGGTTAATATGCAGATTGCCATGTCCATTAATGACAATTTCCATGTGTGACATTCACACAGGATTGGGGAATAGCTGCGATAGCGGCGTTGTAAGATGGTGAGATGTGTACTCTGAGGCCCCTTCCTCGGTGCAGGGATTCCTTTTTTACAAAAATAGCAACGATCTGCACGTCTTCCTCCTTGAAAGTGTGGCCACTGGCCGGTAGGTGGGTGTAAACTGCAGAGTCCTGCCCTGATGTGGTAGCTCTTCTATGTTGTGCCATCCGTTTTGCCAGCGGCTGTTTGGTTTCCCCGATGTACAATTCCTGGCAATCCTCTTGGCACTTAACAGCGTACACTACATTACTCTGTTTGTGCTGGGGGACCTGATCCTTGGGGTGGACCAGTTTCTGGTGTAGCGTGTTTTGTGGTTTGAAAGCCACCGAGATGTGGTGTTTGGAAAATATGCCTCACAAATGTTCCGATGTTCCTGCCACATATGGAATCACCACTGGTTTATGCTTAGGTTGTTATTCTCCTCTCATCGATCTGCTTAAGCACTGTTTGGGTTTTACCAGCTTTGATGAAGGCCCATTTCGGATAACCACATTTGCCCAGTGCCTGCTTAATGTGAGATTTCTCTCCATCCTTGGCCGCTGTGTGAGTGGGGACGCTGTTTGCTCGGTGGTACAGTGTCCTGATGACTCCTAGTTTGTGCTCCAATGGATGATGAGAGTCCAACCTTGAGTACTGATCCATATCTGATGGGTTACAGTAAACATCGACTTTCAATCGTCCCCCATCTCCAACCTTACAACTTTACAATCCAACCTGTCACTAACTTGTCATTTTTCACATCCTTCTTGGTGAATTTGATGTGTTTGTCCACCGAGTTGATGTGGTCGGTGAAATGTGGTACTTCCTGAGATTTCATTTTAACCCAGGTGTCATCCACATATCTGAACCAATGGCTGGGTGGTGTCCCTGAAAAGGATCTTAGTGCCACCTTTTCCACTTCTTCCATATACAGGTTGGCCATGCTAGGTGAAACTGGGGAACCCATAGTGCACCCATGTTTTTGCCCATAGTATACATGCTATGCCAGAAACTGGTCCACCCCAAGGATCGGGTCCCCCAGCACAAACAGAGTAATGTAGTGTATGCTGTGAAACCAAACAGCTGCTGGCGAAATGGATGGCACAACATAGAACAGCTACCACATCAGGGCAGGACTCTGCAGTTTACACCCACCTACAGGCCAGTGGCCACTCTTACAAGGATGAAGACGTGCAGATCCTTGATAGGGAGGAAGGATGGACCGTGGAGTAAAAGAAGCTATTTTTCTAAAAAGGGAACGCCAATCCCTGGATCGAGGATGGGGCCTCAGAGTACATCTCTCACCATCTTATAGCGCCGCTACCACAGTTATTCCCCAATCCTGTGTGAATGGCACACATGGCCAATTTGCATATTGAACTGATCACCGGTCCCATTGTTATGTAATGGTGCTGGTATTGGTCATTGTGCAAATGTGCTGTAAATAAGATTGTGGATGTTTGCCAACTAGCTGAGACCAAAGAAGTTGCTTAGATGAGTGACGAAACATTTCTCCCAGAACACCCTATGTCCAGATGAACTGATTCAACTTCTGGAACAGGGATCTATCAAAATCTGACCTTCACAACACATTTGTGGAAGTGTGTCGTGGAATGAACAAATGAGGTTACCGAGAACCTCAGGAAAAGAGTTGTTGAAGCTCATTAGGTTGGAAAAGCTTACAAAACCGTGCCTAAAGATTTGGGATTTGATCAGGCCATAGTCAGACATGGCATTGTTACTCTCCCTAGGAGCAGCCGCCCAACAAAGATCACCCGCGTAGTAGTCCACAAGGTCACAAAGGAACCCAGGGTGACTTCTTCTAAGCAACCTCAGACCTCGTTCACATTGGCTAAGTTTACATTTACAGCATTTAGCAGATGCCCTTATCCAGAATGACTTACATTTGGTACAATCTTACAATCTAAGCAATTTTTTGTTAAGGGTCTTGCTCAAGGACCCAACAGTGGCAGCTTGGCAGAGATGGTATTTGAACCCTGGACCTTTTGGTTCAAAGTACCTTAACCGCTAAGCTACCACAGTCCCACAGTTTAATGTTCATGAGTCCACCATTAAGGTAGCATGGAACAACAGTGATGGCAGGGTTGTAAAGAGAAAGATACTGCTCTGTAAAAATCTACAGTTTCTTAAAGATCAGGTAGACAGACCAGACTGCTGCTGGGGTGGGGGGCAGTGGATTACACCAAAATAGAACTTTTTTCTGTCTTAAGAAAGGAAAACCGTGCATTCCAGCACAAGAACGTTCTCCCATCTGTGAAACGTGGTGGTGGTGGTATCATCGTGTTTTGCTGCATCAGTCCAGCATGGCTTGCCGTCACTGATGGATCAATGATTTCTGTGTTATACCATCAAATTCTAAACGAAAATATCAGGACATCTGTTCATGAACTGAAGTACACAAGTTGCTCTATCAGTGAATGCTTAAAGAAGAATAAAGTTAATGTTTTGGAATGGCCTAGTCAAAGTCCTGATACTAATCCACTAGAAATGTTGTGGAAGGACCTGAAGCGAGCAGTTCATGTGAGGAAACCCACCAACATCCCAGAGTTGAAGCTGTTCTGTAAGGAGAAATGGACTAAGCTAACTAGAAGCTGATGTGCAGGGAGGGATCGCGAGGGGGTCACACCAAATAATAATATCAAATAAAAAAGGCTCATAAACTCTTGCCTCCCCCAGATATGAAATACTGGATAATTTTCCTTTATAAATCAAGGACCAGTATAATATTTTGTTTCATTAGTTTAACTGGGTTCTCTTTATCTACTTTTAGGACTTGTGTGGAAATCTGATGATGTTTAGGTCATATTTATGCAGAAATATACAAAATTCTGAAAAGTCACAACCTTCTAAGCATGACTGTAGGTAGAGTTTTTGATTGTAGATCTACTTGGTAAGGTCAGTCTGCTGTGTCTACACTAAGACCAACAAAACACTGTCCTGTCAAGCTGTGCTAAGAATAGATCACGAGCCAAACAAAATCTGGTCCTTTACTTTGACTGACAGGATAAAACAGCTGATGGACTACAGGGTTTCAGTTATTAAATTTATCCCCACAAGGTGCACCTCTATGCTATTTAGACCTAATAAAATGAGTGTATAACGGTGGGTGTATCTAATAAGTGGAAGTGTATATGCAATAAAAATGGATTTACTGTTAACTATGGCTCTAAAAGCAACACCCCAGGCCACGGGCAATCACACATCAGTTATCAGATTGTCTTGGGGCCTATGCAAGCATCTGCCTTGATGTGCCTATTGAATATGTTTGTGAAGAATGGCTGTGGGAAGGAAGTGCAAAGGAAATGCATTACAGCAATTTTCATGTAATTACCGGGCCTGCCTGCACATGCATCATTCCCTGGCTGACAATAAGGCTTTTGTTAGCATTTTATTAGCGTGTCATCATTGCAATCATATGTTTTGGAGGCCTGTTTGTTGGGCATTGTGAGGTTAGAGCTGTAGCCCCCTCACCTGGAGTCCCTGAAGGCTTTTCCCCAAATAGTCTCAGAGATATCGTCTGTTACTCCGCTCTAACGAGATGTACTTAGCTATCTGCTTCTCCTAAATGAGCTGCTGCTCCATTAGCAGCCCATCCAGGCTGCACTACCCTTTTTTTTGCCTTTATACATGTATTATGCATGAAGATGCATAACACCCAGTTCAGGTTTACCCCCGAGCTCCGCCGCACATCCCAGAGTTTCACAGCTCCGATGTGCTCACTGTTTATGTCTCGTTTGTTTACAATCTGACTGCATGACAGGTTTTAATCAATGCTGATCCTTCCTCTCAGTAGGCCTGCTCTAATGCCATCCTCCTCTGCTGTATCCAGGTTAGCCGGAGAGAGCCGGAACGGTGAGAAGATGACTCTGACGATGAACAACATAGGCGTGGACATTTTGGAGCTGCTGCTTGAGTTTGTCTATACAGGCTCCCTCATCATAGACTCAGCCAATGCCAAAACCTTATTGGAGGCTGCCAATAAGTTCCAGTTCAACACTTTCTGCAAAGTCTGTGTCTCCTTCCTAGGTAAGCACCCTAGACACCTTTGTATAATGTTCAAGCTTAAACTTTTTCTCTTATGTGACACTGATTTATCTTTGTCACGACAGCATTAATCGTATTAATCTGACATTTTCAGCTCTGGCTTGGGCCACTGAGATGCATCAAGCTCAGTCTGAACTGTCAGACCAGAATTCATGCGACTTTTGAACCATAATTACCTAGAGACTTATTTTTTTTTTTTTTTACATTTAGTCATTTGGCAGACTCTCTTATTCAGCCTGACAACTGATACAGACTTACAAAGTACTACTAGCCCCTCTCAAAGGCCCAACAGTGGCAGCTTGGCAGTGATGGAACGTGAACCCTGGATCTTCTGTTCTGTATGTCAGTTCCTTAATGGTCAAATGTTAATGAGGCTAGCATCTTTATTCTCACAGGCAAAGTAAACAACTTTGCACTCAGCCTTTATAAACCACTGCTGATAAAAACACAGAAGATAAAAATAAGTTTTCAGTTACAAGCACACATTAAAGATCACACACACTGTAGAACTAAAACGTGCAAGATGGAATTTAAATAAATAAACATACCTGTCTGTCTACCTAGAGGGAATGAGTCCACTTGAAGAAACACTCATTTCCAGAACTGCCAATGCAGTATCATCTTTTAAACACTTGAAACCTTTAAGTAGTTAAATTGTGCTGTTAGTGCTAGTGCTGCTAGGAAGTCACAGCAGTCAAATGACCGGCGCTCGTCACTTCTTGGTAAATGAAGGTCAGGCCGGCACAGTGCTTTTAATGTTAAGCAGAGCATAAACTATTCCATTTCACTTATCTACTTCACAGAGAAAATTGTGACACCTAAAACTTCAGATGCATGTAGAAAAAAATAATTATAAACAAAACATCAAAGTATGCGTGGGACTGTGGTAGCCTAGCGGTTAAGGTACTGGACTCTAGAGCAGAAGGTCCAGAGTTCAAATCCCACATCTGCCAAGCTGCCACTGTTGGGTCCTTGAGCAACACCCTTAACCCATAATTGCTTGGATTGTAAGACTGTATCAATTGGAAGTCGCTCTGGATAAGGGCGTCTGCTAAATGCTGTAAATGTAAATGAAATGTAAATGTATATAATATTTATGGTAGTAAAAATACACATACTAAATGGTTTTTAATTCGACCAGCTGTTTACGACTGCAACATCCGCAGTTGAAAGTCAGATTTTATTTTTTATTATAATTTGTTATATTTGTTAAGACCTCAGTTGTCAAAGAGAACAGACATTGGTCATTAAATGGAACTTACCTGTATTTACTGACAGCTATGTCTTGTTAATGTTATGTTGCTCATATCCAGTTGGCTACTAATATATATCAATCAGCCAAAAATATAAAAACCCAGTACATGGACCCACACACAGACCAAATAACAAATAACTTTATTTTGTTACAACACACATTACGTTGTTAGGTATATTAGACAGCAAGTGAACAGTCTGTTTTCATAGTTGAGATGTTGGAGAGATGCTTAGGAGTAAAGACCTGAGTGACTGTAAAAAAGGGACAAATCATCATGACCAGGCGACTGAATCGGAGAATCTCCTAAACATGTGTAAACATGTCTTGTGTGGTGCTCCAGGTCAGCAGTGGTGAGTACCTACCAACAGTGGTCTGTGGAAAGACAAACCATGAACCGATGACAAGGTGCTGATGCTCAAGGCTCACTGATGCACGAGAGCAACAAATCCTATCCCCTCTGTTCTGAATAAACAGAAGAGTTACTCTGGTACAAGTCAAATCGATGTTTATTGTTAGTCACTGAAGGATTGTTTCACAACACGCACAGTACAGTGCTGAGTACGGGACTGTCTAATCGGGGATCATTTGCTGCTCACCATGCTAACTTCTGTCCACCAACAAAAGTGCTTACAATGAGTGTCAGAACTGGACCTTGGAGCATGGGAAGAAGGTCACCTAGCCCAATGAGCCTAGTTTTCCTTTCCATCACATGGACAGTCGGGTATGTGTGTTCCATTTTCCTACAGAAGTCATGGCACTTGGAGGTACTGTGAGCAGACAAGTCGATGGAGGAAGTATGATGTTCTGGGTAATATTCTGCTGGGAAACCCTGGATCCAGGCATTCATGTGGATGTTAATTTGATGCATAACACCTACTTAAATATTGTTATGGACCAGGTGATTTTGATATTTTAATGTAGTACACTGGATGCCCTTGAAATTGGTGCACTTTTACAATCCAGCCCAAGAAATCAATGGCTAAGGGCCTTGCCCAAGGACCCAAAATTAGAGGATTGGCAGAGCTGGATCTTGAAACCCACCTTAACTGCTGCACCAACGCAATCCCATTTATTCATGACCCTGTTAGTACATTAATGGCATTTTAGACAAAATGTTTAGAAAATGTTTCTCAATAGAATTTGTAATGCCAAATAGAACAACATTTTCATCCAACCACATATAAGCACTCTAAGGATTAAGTAATATTCATTTTGCAGCCATGGTACAACTATGTATACATACATATACACAGTGAGAATTGTTAGCAATCACCTGAAAATGCCCATGTCCACTTTGTGCAAAAGTGAAGAAGTTTAAAAGAACCACAGCTGTATCTATTTACTTGGAAAAGGACAGAAGTGTAGTTTGCTCTACCTTCCAACCAGCAGCCAGCACACTTTGGGATTGTTAGTGATTTGTATAGAATGCCATTTGGATTTGGAATTTTGGACCATCCAAATCTATAATTAAATGTTCAAGAAGAAAGTCTTTCTTTAATCTAAACACAAATGTAACCACCTAGAATCTTCCAGCATGAATAATGATCCCAGATCATTAGATGAGTCCAAATTATAATTGTTCAATGACCACAGAATCAAGTTTTAACATGGCCATCCCAGTCCACTGACCTAAATCTCATTTAAAACCTATGCGGTGAGTGGAAGAGGAGAGTCCAAAGGAGAACATCTGGGGTGACCCTGACCCTACAAAGGAAAATCTGGAGAGATTTTGTACAAAAAAGTGTCACATGCTCCTTTCTTTGTAGTTCCTGTCTGATTATTATAGGAGAAGACTCACAACCACAAGGACATTTTTCACAACCTGTTATAACCATCTATACCAAGTGTGCCAGTAATATAGATTGTTTATTCCCATCTAGCTTTTGTCTGAGATTTTATTTCTCTCCATACATTATCCAATATACCTAGCTGTCAACTGGTGTCGATTCTTAGCCCAGCTGATGTAAGGCCTCAAGGTCTTTGTCCAGATAATGCATATACAGTAAATACAGAATATTAACTGGTTCTATCAACCTTTAGGCAATTTGTAGAATTTATAGAAATGAATTACAGGTATGCACCATTTAATGTCCACCTTACACTCTGTGAAACAGGTCGTTGACCAAAATGGACATTGACCTTTTAATAGTCTTTTAAAGCTACTGTAATGTAAATATAAAGTACAAACATGAGTAACTTACACAAAAAAGTCTTTAAACACATAAGAAGGTCCTGTGTTAAATACCAGTGCGGAGTGGCTTGGGTAGTTCTGTTTGGAGTCTGCATGTCCTCCCCGTGTCCGTGTGGGTTTATTCCAGGTGCCCCGGTTTCCTCCCACAGTCCAAAGACATGCATTTGGTTAATTAATTATGCTAAATTGGCCTGACCTGAGTGCATATATACAGTATGACTAGTCTTGATGTAACCTTGTGTGTGTGGCCCTGAAATGGCCGATCCATTGCTGGTTGTCCTGTCAAGCTTCGGCACAGAACCATAACCTACAGGACAAGAACCCACTGCAGAGAGTGTTAGGACGAGGGCAGAAGATGCAAAACGTGTTGCACTGTAATACGCTACCATATAAAGCAGCAGAACTGTACATAAATAAGCAATTAACATAGAAATATGTTATAATTAAGTAAAATATGGTCGCCAGAGTTCAGTACAGTACAGTATACTGTAACATATGTCGGGTAGCGCTGTGCAGTGTCTTTGCCTTCTTGGGTTTGCATACGGCCACAATATCCAGAGTTGAAAGACAGATTTTATTTCCTATTATACGCTATTTATGTTAAAGACCTAGGCCTTTAAAGCAAACGGACATTGATCAGATTGATGCTAAATGGCGTATACCTGTATTTTAAAACGATGTGCAAATTTTGTGATAATGACTAATAATGAGGTTTATATAAATCATTTTCTGTTCCTTCATTCATTTATTCATTCATTCACTTTCTTATCCACTTAATCCTAGACAGGGTCACTGGAGAGCCGATGCCTAGCTGGCGGCATAGGGTGCAAGACAGGTACAACCCTAGACAGGGCGCCAATCCAGCATAGTCATTTTATCTTTTTTAAAATGCTTTATACACCAAGAATATAACACTACTATGGACACACACAGGATGGTTAGTAGACTAGTTCACTAATCATAACTACTTTCACTCTTTATACTTTGTTGAAATTCATGCTGTAATCCCACTGGGTTTAAATCTTAAATGTTCTGAAATATGTTAAATATAATATCCCGACACCAGATTGTGTGATGAGCAGCAAGGATTGGAATACTTATTTTTCAGCATGAATTCTGGTCAGACAGCCATAGAAGCTGTGGGCTGGAGTATCAGTAGATGGGAATCAGTCTCTGACACTTTTTATGCATGGCTGCTATGCTGGAATATTGAATGTATTTTTCACTTTGAGTGTATGTTATTTCACCATCTTGCTGTTTTGCAATTTGCGGTGTGCAAATTCAATCTGAAGACTTATATAACTGTACTGTTCTCTAGGTTTTAAGTAATAAGCTTTGTGATTTAGCGCTGATGAGAAACATTTAGCATTTTTGAATAAGCGAACCTGACTTGCCGCATTTGAAGGCAAAATCTGAAAAAGTCTGGAGGATGATGGGAGATTTGACAGCATCGGTTCATTTTTTTTAAGCTTCTCCGGTGCCTCCATCATCATTGTCTTCCACTGGGATCTGCCACTTAATAATCTATAAAGTCCTCAACTTGTGTGAAATGACATTTTCTCCTGCAGGAATTCATTGTAGTTCTGGAACGATACGCCGCATAAAAAGAAATGTGGGGTAAAAATAACTCGCTCACTGGCATGCTATGCAGAATAAATGATGATCCATTCAGTGTGGATGGAAATTACATTTTTTTCGAATTTATATCAAACGTTCTGTGTGAATTCACACTGGGTTACTTTGAAAATGATTGTTGGCAGATTCAGTGGGCTATTTCATGCACTAGGTGAATTTCTACACTTAATTCAACTATAGAAGAAGGCTAACAAAGGTCAGCAGAAGGAAGAGCACTGGCTTTTACAGTCATTCTGGCTCTCGCTAGTTCATATGCTCATTTCATGCACACGTTCCCCTCTGGAATAACTGATATGTCTTTTCTAGGCACAGTGAGATTTTCAATTTATACCTGAGAATTGTTTGCACTGGCCTGGCTCTATTTGCTTTGCTCTCTGAATATGCACTGACAGTGGTCCTGTCCTGAAGTTCCTGTTCGATGTAGGCAGTGCATGCCACAGAGCCGATGTGTTGACCTTTTGTGCAACGGGAAAAAAATGTGTCTGCCAGTGCTAATCAAAAGACCCGGGCGAGCCTCCTGCTCCTGTGTCCAATCGATTTCTTCCTTTCAGTTCTTCTTCCTGCCATCTGTGTGAGATATTACACCCGCTGTTTCCACAGCAATGCACACAGAAATTTAATCCAGCAAACAGCATCCCCAGAGGCGTGTGGTATAAATGCATTGTGCAATTTTCCCTTCAATTGGTTTCTCTCTCTCTGTGTCTCTGTGTCTCTGTCTCTCTGTACCTGGGTGATGATCTTATATAGAGAAGCAGTTGACGGCCAGTAACTGCCTGGGGGTGCTGGCCATGGCAGAGGCCATGCAGTGCACAGAGCTCCATAACATGGCCAAGGCCTTTGCCCTGCAGAACTTCCCTGAGGTAGCAGGTCAGCAGGAGATCCTCAACATCTCCAAAGAGGACTTCATCAGCTACCTGTCCAACGACAGCCTCAACGCTAAAGCTGAGGAGCTGGTATATGAAACGGTTATTAAATGGATCAAGAAGGACCCAAACAATAGAGTACAGGTAAGAAACCTTCGGCATCCATACATTTAACATGGGCTTCATTATATAATCACTGACAAAAAAATAGCTCACCAAGGAGGAGTTGTTGGAATCGAACAAAACTTTATATGTGTGAATGTATGATGAGATATGTGTATATGTATATATGTGTGTGTGTGTGTAAGTGATTACAATTTTACAGTGAAAGGATAGGTTTATTGGAGAAAACTGTACTGTTGAAAGGAGGCTCTAGTTACACTGTTAGGCTGCCTCTAGCCTGGATACAAGATTGAGCAAACAAGTTCTGTATGGTATCCTGTAGTGCATTTGTCCACTGATGTTGCAGCTGGGCCTGTAGATCCTCATCTATAAAACTAGCAGTTTGGGGCAGTGTGTCTCTCCATAGCAAAGGCAGGATTGAAGCGCTCAACACAAGGCCTCCATACTCGGAGGCCTCCATAAGTCGGATCCAAAACAGAACTTGAATTCATCACTAAAGTCCATACGGTTGCAAATGAAGGTGACGTGGCTGGCAGTCAATGGCAAGACATGTAATTGGCACTGTCACAACAAATTTCTTTCAGCTAAGCGCTTGGAAATGGTCCAGGCAGTGACGGGTGTATAGTGAAGGTGCCACCTGTGTCTGGATACTGGACAATGAAACTGTGGGAGATGTTCGTGCTTACCGTTGGATCAAACGATCCTCTCTGCTGGTAGTCTGTCTGGGCTGTCCAGAGCCTGTTTGCCATATGTATGTGCAGTCACGGAACCACTGCCCCCAACACCCCCTAACAGCTAGGTCAGAACAGCCTAAATGGCGGGAAATTTGTGGAAACGACCATTCTGTTTCTCTCAGTCCAATGAATTGAAACCTCTAAAAGTGTGTCAGCTGGGCAAAATGTATTCGAGTGCATCATAGAAACATGTCTAGCTGTGAATAATCTCTGACCAAGAAGTACAATACCCAAAGTATCCTTTGAGAGCCTTTTTATAGGGCAGCAGGGGAAGTAATTTATGCCTTCTTGTGGCAAGACCCAATATCTAATTAGACCACACCTGTAATTATTTACATATCTGCAGAAGACATAACTACATGTCGAGTTTTGCAGCAATCCGACATTTCTTACCAGGAGTGTTATTTTTTGTTTTTTTGTCAATGAGTTTACATAAAACTGTATCAGGTTTACATTTACTTAAGAATGGTCCTTAATAACATTTTTGTATCACTTAGTAGCATCTCCATTGTCTCAGTCTCCACATCATGACAGTGGAGATTGCTTATCTCTACTAGGTACGTGATATGAAGTCCCAGTGTAGGTACAGTTCACATGATGTGTTACTGAAATATCCTTCCTAGTCAGAAAGCAGTACCAGTTATTCCCCTTGACCTCCAGTCGCTCTGGGCATCAGAGTTCACCAGTTATTTCCTGACACTGAGCCCACGTCAGAGTCATGCCATTATCTGATAAAGACAAATCCAATTAGAGTTCAGACTCAGAGTGTCTATACTGTTAATCCAGTGATAGGATCTAGTCTGAAATAGTGGATATACTGTGATTTAGTTACTATACACCATATACAGTGCCCATTATTAAAAGGTGTCTATAACTTTGACTACAAAACTGCCTTAATCTTTTTTCTAAGTACTGTACTTCAAATATCAAAAGGAAAAAAGTTACACTTGGCTGCTTCCAAACCACATTCACCTAATAGCTGCTAATTTGAAATTCTAAACTCCTAAATATGGTCTTATGCCAAGGGTTCAGCACCAAGGTTTTTTTTTATTTCTAAAGTTAAGTAAACAAGTTAACCCCTGTAAAACAATGTATCACAATGTATCTGAAATGTATGGAACAATTCATTAGTCAGTTAAAAAACAAGTGTATCATTATACAATCACTGACAAAAAATAGCTCACCAAGAAGGAGTTGTTGGAATCGAATGAAACTGCGCTAACTGCTTCATGACTGTGCCGTCCTAGTGCAAGTTTTATTTTATGTATATTTGCAGAAATGTTATCCATCCGTTTGTTTAATTCGAAGGTCGTAGAAAAGAACCGAAAATACTTTGCATCAAATTTTATGCAGAAGACTGTTGCTAGAGATAAACCCACTGATCAAAGTCGTCCCTGTAACCATGCGATCAGAAGACATATTAGGACTGATCAGTGGCAAATCTAAAAGCACGATGTACACAAGCTACATTTTATACAATAATCCTGACATACACAATGGACCAAAAACAATTCAGAACTTGGAATAAAGTATACTTGGTAATATGTCCATCAAACTCTAATAGTTAATTTGCATTTTAAGGTTCCCTTATTTATCCAGAGTGACTAACAATTAAGCTTAACAGTCAAAAGTTAAAAGTTCCTGATCAAGGGTTCAGGAGTGGCTGCTTGGTGGAGCTGGTGATGGAAATTACCATTCTACCACTGAATTCAGTAGTCCAGAGATTTCCCGCTGAGCCACATTGCCATTTAATCATTTGGTAGACATTCTTTAGTGTAATCAATTAACCTAACATGCATGTCTTTGGACTGTGGGAGGTAACCGGAGTAAACAGACACACACATGGGGAGGACATGCAGACTCCACACAGAAAGGACCTCCACCCTGGACCATCTTGCTGTGAGGTGGAGGTGCTACCCACCGAGCCACTTTGCCACCCTGATGATTCAAGTAGAATTATGTTCTGGTCTGACTCGCAATGAATAGGTATGAATTATAACATGGAAGTTCTCGGTTTGATGCCAAGGTCACCTATAATAAGAAAGTCTAAGAGCTAGAGGTTACATTGACAGAGATGCATACAAAGAGCAGACGCGACAAAGGTGCAAATGACAGAAGAGACATTTTCCTAAACAGTGTTTAAATTGTCTTCAGACTGCAGAAGGAAGAGAAACTCTAGACCATTCTGACTACTATTGGAGGCTCATTCTACCACTATGGGCCAGTAGACTGGAACATTGAGATCTGGCCTTGTGGGCATGGCTCGATCTCAGAAAAGGTTGTACCAGACTCCCTGTAGCTGAAGACCTGAGTCAGTGTGCAGGTGTGTAATTCTGAGCCATGAATGTAAGTAATGTGGAGCAGAACATTTTGAGGCCTGTACAGCCAGGACAAGTGTTTTAAATTTGCAGCCAGTGGAATGATCTCAGTAAAGGAGTTACATGAGAAAACTTTGGCAGGTTGTGATCCAGATGGCCAGCAGCACTCGGAATGCTCTATAGTGGAGCAATGGAACGTGAACGCAGACCTGCAAGCAAAACAATGCAGTAATCAAGCCTAGCAATGGCAGGCTGCATGAGGATCTGAGCAGCTTCTCTTGTCAGAAAGGACGGATTTTTCACTGCATCAGTACCTCAGTGATGTAAATCAAATAGTAATGACCGACTGTAAATTCAGAGACTGTAATGAAACCAGTTGCTTGTGTTTCATACATCGAAATGTAACTAGAGCTGCGTTTCCTGAAGGAACTACAACAGTGCTTGAAATGTGGCAAACAGAAATGAAATGGCTTGTGTCCCAATACTTTTGGTCGCATGGGGGGGTGTAAGTGTCCCACTACTTTTGGCTGTGTGCGAGGGCATGGTCAAATACTTCTGGCCGCATGTCCCAATAATTTGGATCGCGTACAGGGGTGTGTCCTAATACTTTTGGTTGCGTGCGGGGGCATTTCCTAGTACTTTTAGCCGCGTGTGGGGTCGTCTCCCAATACTTTTGGTTGCATGGGGCGTGGCTGGGTTGTGTCCCACTACTTTTGGTCACATGCAGGGGCATGTTCCAATGCTTTTGGTCATGTGCAGAGGCGTATCCCAATACTTTTGGTCACGTGCATGTCCCAAATAGTTTTGGCCACATGAGGGCATGTCCCAATACTTTCGGTCGCATGCAAAGGCGTGTGTATGTGTGTAGGAGTGTGTAATGTAATTGGTAGAGTGAGAGTGTGCATGTAGTGTGCGTGTGTGAGAGAGTGTGTGGAGTTTATGGTGAGTGTGTGATTGTTTGTATGTTTATGTAACAGCAGGCCACCGAGTCTCACAGACACTGATCGCTCTGTGATGACCATCGATTTTAGTTACAATTTGAAGTTTGTTGATTGAAATTTGAATCTGAACATCCCGTCACTGCATTTCTATGGGAGATTTTTACTTAAATCTATTAAAAGCGATAGATATAAGCATTGTATAATTATTCTTTTCTTGGGTAAAGAAAGCTACGTGGTGGAAGGCATTTTAGACGCATGAGCTGATGTTCAGTCCGGGTTTCCCTGCAGCAGATTTAGCTTCCACATCTCCACACATCATTTCAGTTTCTCTCTGCCTTTTCACCTTTTGCTCTCACTAAAGCCTGGCCTAAGCTTCGGCAGATGTGCTTTAGAGCACTGCCTGAATCTAACTTTGTGATTCATCAGAACAGTAGGAGGTTTGTGACTTTCCATCAAACAATGGGGTGGATGGTAAACAGCCAGTAGTAAAACTACTTAGTATTAAGTACTCGGTTTTGGTGCATTAAGCTGCATTAAGTTGTTTGCTGCGAATGGGTTTATAATGGGACACAGCTTAACGGGGGACTGTGATTTATTTTGTGTGTTTTCTGTGACAGCTACTCTAGCGCTGTTAAATATTTTAGATGAGTATTTCACTGATTACTCTTAAAATTACATCATATTAGGGCTGTCAAAGATATGATGAAATTTGTATTGTGTTATATTTGACAGATTAACACAGACTAATTGGTTTTAACATACTTGATCTCTTTTTTGCTTCGTGAAGCACCTGTAATTAAGCCTGGATCCAAAATGGTTCTCTGTTTATAAATCCCACGTTCTACGTTCTATTAAAACACTACAGGTACTACCCATTTTATTATGGCCCTACTATTTGATATTTCGACTTTATGATGGGAATCTGATAATAAATGTATATACAAATTCAGCAGAAACTGTACTCTGAATTTTGAATTTTCCTGGCTAAGTGATACGCAGTAAATGCAGTACGCTCCCGCAGTGGGATGAGGAAGTCAGCAGTGCGTGTCGTCGAGTCACTTGGCGGGAGTGTTGAGCTCTGGAAAATGTCATGTTTTTTTGTTTTTTACTTTCAGTACATCATTTGGGGGCGGCACGGTGGCTAGGTGGGTAGCACCGGCGCCTCAAGGCAAGAACATCCTGGGCCCATGGTCTGAGTCCTATCTGTGTCCGTGTGGGTACTCCGGTTTCCTTCCACAGTCCTTTAACTTTCTCAAAAATCGACAGTGCGCCTTAAAATGCGCTGCGTCAAATGTATGAATTAATTCTGGTTGTGCTTTCTGCCCTAGAACCGATTGTAGATGGTACACAGCGCTCATAAATCTGTCAAAATGTTTTAGCACGGCCTTGGTAAATTACGAAGCTTACGGCCACCGTAGTGCGCAGCATCGCGGAGTAATACGGTATGTGCTTCAGCATTAGGGTACGTGCATTCATTCATTCATTTTCGAAGCGGATTCAAACTCAACGCTATCAGTCACGCAGTACAACATGGACATAGAGCAGCTGCGAGAGAATTCAACATTAACGAATCAATGGTACGGAAGTGGAGGAAGCAAGAAGACGCCCTGAGCCAGGTAAAGACCAAACTGAGCTTCCGACGGAACCTAAGAGTTTTGTTTCATTTAATTCATCTTATAACCTGGTGCGCTTTATGTATGAAAATATACCCGTTAGCAGCCGATCATTGATATTGCGTCTTATAATCCGGTGCGCTTTATGGTCCGAAAAATACGGTGTGTGTGTATGTGTGTGTATATGTGTGTGTGTGTGTGTGTGTGTGTGTATATGTATATATGGAGACTTTGGTAGCCTAGCGGTTAGGGTACTGGACTATATACCAAAATGTCCAGGGTTCAAATCCCACCTCTGCCAAGCTGCCACTGTTGGGTCCTTGAGCAAGACCCTTAACCCACAATTGCTTGGATTGTAAGGTTTGTAAGTGGATTGTAAGTCGCTCTGGATAAGGGCGTCTGCTAAATGCTGTAAATGAATTGTGTGTGTATATATATATATATATATATATATATATATATATATGTACACATACATTCATTTACAGCATTTAGCAGACGCCTTTATCCTTATACACACATACATACATACATACATACATACATACACACACACACACACACACACACACACACACACACATGTGTATATATATATATGTGTGTGTGTGTGTGTGTGTGTGTGTGTGTGTGTATGTGTATATATATATGTGATCTATAATGTGTGTATAATATAGTACTTATAATATATATATATATATAGGTGTTGTGTGTATATATATATATAGATATATATAGATATATATGTGTGTGTGTGTGTATGTATATGTGTGTATATTATATATCTATATAATGCATATATAATATATATATATATCTATATATAATATATATTATATCTATATATATATATTATTTTTTATTTAACGTCGCTATTATAATCAAGGCCCATTTCAGCAAACACACACACAAGCTCTAACACCAGCTTACATTCAAGACTAGTCATACACACACACACACAGATTTACATACATATATAATATATATATGATATGTGTGTGTATGTATATGTGTATATACCACACAAACATATATATATATATGTGGGTAAGTTATATAATATATATATATATTATATATATATATATATGTTATATAGATATATATAATATATATATATATAGAGTATATATTACATATATATGTGTTGTGTGTGGTATATATATATATATATATATATTATATATTAATATATATATATATCTACATATATAATATATATATATATATATGTATATATGTATATATATGTATATATATATATATATGTATATATGTATATATGTATGTGTGTGTGTATGACTAGTCTTGATGTAAGCTTGTGTATAGCTTGTGTGTGTGTTGCTGAAATGGCCATTGATTCTAATAGCAACGTTAAATAAAAAATAATAAAAAAATCAATACATCATTCAATAAATTTAAGGTATTAAGTATTTTATTATATAATAAGTCTTACATCAATGCCCTTGCCCAACTGTAGTTGAATATAAGTGTTTTAAGCCTGTTTGTGTTACACGTGCACTACAATACTTTCCATCACTTGGCAGTGTGTGATGTAGGGAGTCATATAGCGGGAGTCGGGAGCACTTGGGAAATGTAGGAGGAAAAGCCGTGATAGTGGGCATGTAAATATTTGGATTAAAAAGTTATCTCTTTGTTTTTTTTTACATTTTTTTAATGTGTTCTGAAAGCAACGCCTTGGCAGTCGTTCATCGCAATGCAATGGGATGCAACAAATGAGATTAGACTTGATGCCAATGGTATTGAATTATTAAAGGGTAATAATGGTGTTCTGTTTAAGTGCATATTGTCCTACATGCATGTTTTCTTATTATATGGCAGTCACGCAGTTTTAATGGGAAAATACTGCTTTAGAGTCAAATAGGAGCAAGCGAAAATGTGATTAATGACGCACAAATAAAAATGCACGATTAATGTGATCAGGTGTTTGAATCCAGTGTCCAGTGTCCTCTGCCTACACCCGTGACCAGTATAAGTGTAATAAACAGGATGCTTTAGTGAACAAAATTTTGAAAGCTGACATATTACACCCCTTTTTTAATGACATGTCAGTGACAAGCTTTGGGCAAAATACCACGTAGATTGGGCAACACAGCACCATTTTCACCCTGTCTAAAGGGTGAAACGATCAGAACGATTGGTTTTGAGCATCTGCTCCTTTAAAAGATAAGGCGAAACTGCTCACCCCACCTAATTCTGTGATTTATGGCTTCATGAGCCACATGTGAGATTGTTCCCTTAATCGTTTAATGATATCATGCTATCAATTAGATGATATCAATTTGATGTGTTAGGGTGATTTAGACTTTCGCGTTAAATTAATGGTGGTTTATAGAGTGAATGCTGCTGAGTTAACTTTACTGTACACCCCGAATGTGATGCGATTCAGTTTATTTTTGAGGAATAAACTAGTTTATATTAGTTATATTATGGTTGACTCCTACGTCATGGGATCGACACTTCTTCGGAATCATACGCATTAATTTCTGTATCTGAGTGGACACACCTTCAGTTTTTTTCTGAACATTGCTGGGCCATCAAAGAAACGTTGTCTAGTTAGATCTTCTGTGCTTTGAAGCTGGGGGCCGATGTACTGATTTGTGCAGGCAAAAACAGGAGTAGTTCCTGTGCTTAGTACTTAGCGTAGACAGATAGCAGATCCAAACAGCAGCGAGTGTAGTTATTCAGATGAACAGGAGTATACAGTTGTATCACGGTTCTTGTTGTTAATTTGTCCCAGAAGGCTTTTCAAGAACCGAAAACGATGAGTACTGAGCAAATTTTTCCCATAGAAAATAATGTAAATTGAATGAATCCCTTCCAGACCCCCAGAAAAGCCACACTGTATAAGGCACTATATAGGCATTATTGGAGTTGTATTGTACAGGAGCTCCCTGATTTATGATGGTGATGTGTTCCAACAAATCCGTCACAAGTTAAATGTATCATGAACCAATACATTTGATATAGACTATACTGTATCATAGCGGAACTTATTACACATTGTTAACACTTACATTATCACTTACGTTAGCCAAAATCATTAACACAAAACTTATTTTATAATATAATATCATGGAATTTAGTGAGTAATGGATTGAAAGTGAAAAGTAAAAGCACACACTTACTCGGGGCACTAGCTGCTAATGCTAACTGCTCAGCCTGAAAGCCAGTTTTCCTTTCAGTTGGCTGTCATGAATAACCTTTTCAGGACCCATGAAGACATATCTACACTAAGAATACAACACTGTAGATGTGAAAGTAAAGAAAAGCTCAATAAACACAGCGGAGACTGTCACTGTTGTGAATCTGAATCACTGTTTACTGAATCATGAAACGAGTCGTGCCGCTCGACTCGTACAAGTTTAAGCAAGTCCGCCAAGTACTGAGTAAACGATGAGAACCGAGACACATTTTTCTAGTCAAAATGCACTGAGAACTGAATTTGACAAGTTCCGAGGTGGTTGACAACCGAGGTACCACTTTAATTCTAATGAGCCGGTTTGTGATTTATAAAGCTGAGCCGAAAAAGAAGTTTGTTGAATACCATGTTTTTGCACCTACGCAGCACACACAAAAAATACTGGGTTGTCAGATTTCACAGTTTGTGGAAGATTTCACAGAGTTTTGCTATTCAGGAAAGCAACAAACGTCCATTTGTTGTGTCCTGCACTGCCAATTCTGCAACCAGAGGCTCTGTATTAAAATTTCAGACTTGTACAAATTACAAGGTTTACTGATTACGTTTAGATTACATGACATTACATTTATGTCACAAGCAACTGTGGGTTAAGGGCCTTGCTCAAGGATCCAACAGTGGTAGAGGTGAGATTTTAACCCTGGACCTTCTGGTCCATAGTCCAGTACCTTAGCCACTAGGCCACCACAGTCAGATTATCTAAATTGATAGTGATTACACAGCCTCTTCATGGAATAAACATACGTTTGACTTGTTTGCACATATTCAGGCATTGTCTTTTAAACATTATTTGATTCCCATCTTAAACTTGAAAAATCGTAAAATGGGGACTACCTGTATTGGCAAACAGCCCTTTTTCAGACATCCATTTTCGGTTTCTTTTGAAAGATCTCAGAACATACTAAGTAATTTATGAAAATTTGTCATTTCTAAACTGACCATCTAAAAAGACTTGAAAGCCTGTTAGGATAAAAGCATAAATCAGGCTTTACACTCTAATCTTGCTGAGTGCTGGCAGACCGAATGCAGCTCAAATGCCTCTCTATACAGTTACCATTTCGTATAGATAATGAAAATGATCTATATTGTGGTATAAATGTCGAATTATTAAACATAGTGTTTTTGAGTATTTTGTAATATTGCATGTTCTCCATTGTAGGGCTGTATTTTGAGGAAAGAGCTAGTTATGTGTACGGTGCTAGAAAAAGTAAGCATTCCATAATGAGCAGAAGGATGAGATCAGCCTAAATGCCAATTGGAAGACATTGGGGTTTTTAAATCCACAAACTACAGTTTCTCTAGCTTAATGGGGTTATTGATTTTTAAGCAATAGATTTGTGGTATGAATACATATAGATTCACTGTAATTCATTTAAACATCAGTGCATACACTCACAGAGCACTTTATTAGGAACACTGTACTACTACTGGATCAGGACTCTCCATGCTTTCAAGACGGGATCACTTCTTCGTGGCATGGATTCCACATGACTTTCCTCTGAAATTCTGCTTCATGTTGATGTGATTGCATAACGCAATCCTTGCACATTTTTCAGTTTCACTTTTATGCTGTGAATCTCCCATTTTCACACATCCCAAATGTGTTCTGTTTTGTTCACATGAACTTTGAATGCCCCTGAAGACCACTGAACGCATTGCCATGTGCGTGATACCATTTTTCGATTAGACATTTGCTTTGTGACATGGTACCTTAGAATGCTGATAGTAGCCAATGGCAGACTGGTTCATTGTGCCCGTAAAGGGATGCACTTGATCAGCAACAGTACTCACATAGGCTGGTATTCAAGGGATGATTGATTGATGTTAATAAGCCCAAGATGTACCAAGAACATCTTGATGTTATACGCGATGTTTGCAGCACATTCTGACCCTTGTATCTGTTTGCCAAAATCTAGATTCATCAGATGAGGCTATGTTTTTCCAGTCTTGGTGAGCTCATTCAGTTTTGGTGAGCATGTGTAGCCTTTGCTGTTTGCTGCAGCCTTAACTTTCTGTTCTTGACTGTCAGGAGTGGAACCTGACATGGTCTTCTGTTGGGGGCCCATCCGCCTCTAGGTTTGATGTGCTGTGCATTCTGAGATTTCTGAATCTCACCACAGTTGTACATCTGAGGTAACATATCCATTCTCACAGCTGGAACCACTCTGGCCATTGTTCATTGACCTTGCTCTTACCAACAAGGTGTTTCCATCTGCAAAATTGCTGCTCGATGGTTGTTTTTTACTTTACAAGTAAGCACCATTTAATGACTGATCAACGTCTGTACGCTTTAACGACTGAGGACTTAAGAATTCATTAACGGTTTAACTTCCATAAATATTATTTATGTCATACTTGCATATTTGTATTTAATGTATTTTCATGAATATTGATTTGCTTTGCCTTAACTACTTACATAAGTAAGAGCTACATTACATTGTGCACAGACACTTTTAGGTGTTGCATTGTTTTCTGGCAAGTAGAGATGTGAAACTGAAATATATGTACTCTGCCTAAAGGTTTAAAGTGGTCACAAAGTGGTATGTAATTGCGTATTCTGGAAATTAGCGTTTTTTTTTTTTTCTCCTAGTGGATTCCCTTTTGGTTGTTGCAGCCAGTGGTGCATGTTTATTTATGTTTTTATGCCTTTGTGTGCATTTATATATTGGTTCTACACAGTGTATGTGATTGTTAATGCATGCTTGTAACTGTAGAACTACTTTGCTGTGTATTTCCTGGAGGGAGTGATATGTAGTTTAGGTACAAGGTGTAGTGTAGTGATAGGCTTTGTATGCTGTGTAGATGGTAGCGTTCCACCTGTTTTCAGCGATGTCTCTATTTACATATCGTTTGCATGTGGTTTTCAGGTTTACATTCCTGTAGATTAAAAAGACTATGTGAATATGGTAATGTCCGGTCAATGACCATTTCGATCAGCACGTCTGTTTTTCAGAATGTAATGTGGTTGTTAAACGATGCATACCTGCATTGCTTTATTCTGAATAATCTATACAGACTATTGTGGATGAAAATCTCAGGAGGTGAAGAAATACAAAACCTTTCACCAATGATCATACAATGGTCAAAATCACAGAGATCACATTTATTTCCCATTCTCTTGGCTGATCCGAACAATACCTGAAGCTGCAGCACCATAAATGCATGATTCTATGTGTTGCACTTGTGCCTTATGATTGCCTGATTAGATAATTGCATGTATGTGTAATATTATAGGGGTTCCTAATGAAGTGCTCAGTGACTGTATGTGCCTTGAATGTTATACAATATAACATGGTTCTCTAGTGCAGGACATTTAAGTATTAATATGTTACTGAGAGCAAAAGTGTGTCATTTAAAATTCTAATAGTTAGTGGTGTTGCAATAGTTACTAGTCTCCCTATTCTAGCTATCATGGTCCTCTGAGGGTAAGAACTATTCATTTGTGTTAACAGAGAATGAAAACGTGCCCTGGATCCATGTCTCTTACAATAAGGGATGATCAGAGCATGATTAAATGGCTGTTCTGCCAAGCAGGTAATCAGTTTTTGAATAATATTCCACAAAGCCTGGTGGAAATTATATAGCCTACTTTTTTTCTACTAGTGAAAATTTTGAAATCAGTTTAACTACAAAAAAAGCCCAAATCAGGTGCTGAAATATCCAACTTGCCATGCTATTTCTGTACCATTATATCTGGAAATAACTTGCTGATTACATGGTATTATGTGTGCGACAAAGAGGATGGACTGAGGAAATGGCCTGAATTGCAGTAAATCTAGGAATTAAACAGCGAGGGTCAATCAAGCCCAGCTGGCCATCCTACTTTTCAGCAATTTCCAGCTCTAGATTGAGCAAATGATGGAGGAGCCGCAGCTAAAGAGTTAACCTTTGCTAAATCACACACTGTGCTTTAAGGCAAAAATTGCCATCAGCCTTCCTACTCCAGATACGAGCACAGTCTCGCAGGTCCCATTAAAAATAATGCCGAAATGCATCTTTTTGCTAGGGGGTCATGAGATTTGTGAGGCTGTCACTGGTAATATGTATTGCATAAGTACAATACTCCAGGCATTACTTAACACATGCAGTGGTTGTCGCCGAGCCGTTGTGCACACACTGTTTCCATTTCATTTGTAACTGGAGAAATGATTGGTCGAGTTACATTACAACCTAATGTCGCCACAGTGAACATAATGCCTTCGAATATAACTAGAACCCGTAAATGGGTTTATCAGCCACCTAGGAGGCCTGAGAGCCGATCGAGCATGCTGCCGAGCATCGGCGTGAAACTCGAGTCGATGGCATGAAAAGTAGGCAGTTGACATTGATGCAGTGACCTGATGTTTATTTGGTTCAAGACAGCCTCTGCTAAACAACAGTCCAGAGGAAAAAAAAATCAATCTGAGTTTAGCTTATGTCTGGAGATCCGATTCTTCACTTTCTTCTTGGTGGGCTCCAGTCTATGAAATCAAAAATCCAACGTAACCCGGAGGCAGACCTCCAAAAGAAAAGAGCTCTGTTTATTCACACATTCTCACTTTCCTACAGCTCTGTCTCTTCAGTTTGCTGTTGTACTATTTGTGCCGAATCTTCTTGGCAGACTGGTTTATTCATTACAAGTGTACTTTGTGGTATTTCCTAGGTGTTGTTTCACTTTGCCGTGTAGGTAGAGCTACAGTGGTGCTTGACAGTTTGTGAACCCTTTAGAATTTTCTATATTTCTGCACGAATATGACCTGAAACACCAACGTATTTTCACACAAGTCCTAACAGTGAGGAAAACCCAATTAAACAAATGAGACACAAATACGAAAATGATGCGACTCTCTTGGATTAGCAGATAATTTGAAGGTGCAATTATTAAATAAATGGGTGTGTCCCCTGTTGTATTTAAAGAACATATATCTATCATCTTAAATCTAATCATCATAACACATACACGTGACTCCATAATACTCTTTTCCACTGATCCACTTATCATTCCAATCTTTGTGAGCTTTAGTGTATCTTAGCTTTTTCACTCAGATCTCCTTCCAAAAAAAGTGGTTTCTTGGCTGCTACCCTTCCAAAAAAGACCATTCCTGATCAAGCTTCTTCGCACTGTAGAAGGGTCAACTTGGCATCCCAATGAAACTGCCAGATGCTGCTATTGCTTAAGTGTAAGAGGAGTTCACACTACTTGCCACTGTAATCCATAGAATCTGTTTTTTTTCCAGTTTTTTTAATACTGCTTACACAATTTGTGTTAGGTGGTTGTATTCTTATAAAGAAACTGAGAAATAATTATATATGATCATTATACCATTGCTAAAACAATTGTATACCTACTCAACTGTTGGCTTAAGACTGGTTAAAGGAAAATACTGCATCCAACATTAGGAACTTATCCCATTTGAGAAATATGGAACTGGTTATATCATGGTTTGGGCCTGTTTTGCTACATTTGGAACAGGACGACTTGCCATTATTGATAGAAAAATTAATTCTGACGAAGATCAAGTTAATGGTTTGGAATGGTCCTGACGTTAATCAAATAGAAATGTTGTGGAAGGACCTGTTTAGTTGCAGTTACTGCTGTGCAAGGGTGTTACACCAGATAGCGAAAGCAAGAGTTCACATACTCTGCCACATATATGTACAGTGGGGCAAAAAAGTATTTAGTCAGCCACTGCTTGTGCAAGTTCTCCTACTTGAAGTCTGTAATTTTCATCATAGGTACACTTCAACTATGAGAGACAAAATTATAAAAAAAAAAAAATTCAGGAAATCACACTGTAGTATTTTAGAGGAATTTAATTGAAAATTATGGTGGAAAATAAGTATTTGGTCAATAACAAAAGTTCAGCTCAATACTTTGTAACATAAACTTTGTTGGCAATGACAGAGGTCAAACATTTCCTGTAAGTCTTCACCAGGTTTGCACACACTGTAGCTGGTATGTTGGCCCATTCCTCCATGCAGATTTTTTTTTTTTTCTCATTTTGTCTCTCATAGTACCCATGATGAAAATTACATCTTTCTAAGTAGGAGAACTTGCACAATAAGTGGCTGACTAAATACTTTTTTGCCCCACTGTAATATAAAATAAATGACAACAATTGTTTAATTGGTTCTGTTCTTCTACTTGTGTGAAAATCTGTTGTTTTAAATCATATTTTTGCAGAAATATATGAACTTCTAAAAGGTTTACAAACTTTCAAGCACCACTGTATGTTAGATGCATTGTAAAATGTACTAACCCTGCAATATTAAATAATTTCAGAATTCTAAGTCCAGTAGATATATTACTGACTGTTGCCCATTAGTTGCCATATGGTTTATCAGCTTCCATCTACCTTAAGCTCATTTTGCTGTCAATGAGTGTGTTTACATGCACTTAATAATCCAATAACTGCAGAAAATCAGATTTTGTCAGTAATCCGATCGACGAGTATATATGCACTTAATGATCAGATAATGGGAACTCTCTGGGTTTACATGACTCTGGCAGTATTGGGATTTCTACTTTGCAACCAGGCAATAATCTCAGTAATATGTAACATAAACTTAGTACTTTAATATTAAGGAATCAAATTATTAATTTTCTTGTGTATATACTGCATTTCAGAGTCTCCACGAAGAGTATGATAGCCGTTTGGCTTCCTTTAATTCCGTGACATGTATAATTTCGGGTTCGTCACATCCAGAGAGGAAAAGCTGCCAAAGACAATAGAAAGAGAGGCCAAATAAAGCCAAGTCATTAGAAATGGGCGGACCTGGCAACCGAGTAGGAACGCTACATGCAATGCATAATCAGATTACTGGAGTAAAATCCAGCTCTCTTTTTTTATTTCTTAATTTGATTTCTAGATTGGAGTATGCTGTTACGCTACCATCTACACAGCAATCAAAGCCCAAAACAAATCAATAAATAATGTTTATTGTAGTAAAATACACATGCTAAACCTTTTTAAATTTGATCAGCTGTTTACGCTTCAACATCTGTAGTTAAGACAGATTTTTATTTCCTGTTATAATTGTTAGGAGCTTGGTTGTTACAGCGGATGGACAACGCTTAGCTGGATGGTCGTTAAACTGAGCTTACGTGTTTATATTTTATATACATCCTTTTGCAAATTTTCCAGAACCTTTATTATAATTATTGTAACCTTTATTCACAATTATTTGTTCACTTCCTGTTAAGAACCAAAGAAATCCATTGTTGGCCTAGTACACAAACTAAACTAACGATAGGTCAAAACAAATGCATACACATATATATGTATAAAACATGTATGTGTGCGCCTCACACGTGCCTTCTGCCTCTGCACTGCAGAATATGTGGCCATAGAAAAGCCAGACCAAAAATATCCGACCGGCAGTATGTTGTTATCAGAAACCCCCCACTGATAAAAAGGTAGAGGAGAAAAGAATAATAGTCTCTAGCTGATTCTAACAAGATGAATCAAGATAATAATTTGTTTAACCTTGATGTATGTATGTAGACCTGTTTCCTGAATAATAACATGCATGCACAAGACACATTTATGTGGGGGTAAGTTATAGGACACTGAAGGAAACATTGCAGTATCAGTACTCTCTATGTGCCTGTGTAAGTGAGGTTTATACTCTGCAGTAGTTCTGCGTTTTATCTAGACCTTGGCTTGGATTGTGTAATTACCAAAGGCTCAGAGGCTCATTCAACAGCGCCAGTGCCATTAGTGAGAACCAATGTAATCAGTTCTGTATCTGTGTGGGAGCACAGATCTAAAGGTGAGTGTATATGTATGGTGTACTATCTGAATACACAGTTCCATTAGTGCTGTGTGGCCAGGTGCTATGGGTTATTGTCTGTCTAGACCGACTACCTGTGCAACTCTGACTGACTTTGATCCACCACTGCATTATCATCCGAGACCGAACAGTGCTTTTTATTGCCAGCCTCCTGTTTGTTGATGTGTTGGACCATTATGGGTGGAATCTCTCAAAGCTGTTCTATCCATGCCTGCCAATTTCAATTGCATCATGCACTTTAATAATCTATGATAGATTTATTTCAGCATTTTTGCATGGAGGCATGTGTATTTAGGTCATGTACCTTGCTGAATTTTTTTAACATGCCTTGATTTTGCACAGTACCTCGTATAATTACCCATTTAATTTTTAGTCGAATTATTTGCTGATAGTGTAGCTACAATTGTTCCTGTAATTAAATGTCATGAACAGATAATACATTTATCTAGGGAGGATTCTCTCTCCAGTGGAAAACCATTTATTTTGAGACTCGCATGATTAATCAAGCAAAAAGTCAATTCGATAATGGAAATTGCTTATATGTATTAATACAACTTAGGCGCAAGTATCTAGCCTAATACTTGTTTTGCACCATGCAGTGTACACCGCTGAGCCAACACATTATGACAACCTGCCTAGTATGCTGTTGCGCAGCCATATGCTGTCAAAACAGCTCTGACCCACATAGGCATGGACTCTACAAAGACCTCTAAAGGTGCCCTGTGGTATCTGGCTTGAGAACAACAGATCCTTTAAACTTTGATGTGGAACTGACTTGGATTGGACGTATTGTTCCACCACAACTCACAAGTGCGTTATTGGTTTGAGGTATTGTGAACTTGGAGGCCGTGGAAACACTGTGTTCCTCACACCATTCCAAAACTGTGTGTGATATGGTGCATTATCATGCTGAATAACAACAAGGCATTAAAAATTCTGGTACTTATGCCACAGTACCTCTTCTGTCGGTTCAGACCAGATGGTATAGCCTTTGTTGCTCTTGCACGTGGATGTGCCTTGGCTGATCAGCAGTGACTGAACCTCACAACTTACAGTTCATGCCCCATGTTTATGATATATATATATATATATATATATATGTATATATGTATATGTATTATATATAGTGGTGCTTGAGAGTTTGTGAACCCTTTAGATGTTTCTATATTTCTGCATAAATATGACCTAAAACATTATCAGATTTTCACACAAGTCCTAAAAGTAGATAAAGAGAACCCAGTTAAACAAATGAGACAAAAGTAGTATACTTGGTCATTTATTTATTGAGTAAAATTATCCAATATTGCATATTACTGAGTGGCAAAAGTATGTGAACCTCTAGGATTAGCAGTTAATTTGAAGGTGAAATTAGTCAGGTGTTTTCAATCAATAGAATGACAGTCAGGTGAGAGTGGGCACCCTGTTTTATTTAAAGAACAGGGATCTATCAAAGTCTGCTCTTCACAACACGTCTGTGTCGAACTTTGACTCCATGACTTTAGTTTCGCTCTTAGATTTATCATCTACGCCGCCCAAGGAGGTTGGGTCCCTTTTTGAGTCTTGGTCCTCCCAAGGTTTCTTCCTATAACACTCAGGGAGTTTTTCCTTGCCACTGTCGCCCTAGGCTTGCTCAATTTGGGATTGGACGTAGTTATCAGGAGATGATCTAAACTTGTAAAGTTGCTTTGAGACAATGCTCCATTGTAAAAAGCGCTATATAAATAAATCTGACTTGACTTGACTTGACTATCATGGCATGAACAAAGGAGATTTCTGAGGACCTCAGAGAGCTGTTGATGCTCATCAGTCTGGAAAAGGTTATGAAGCCATCTCTAAAGAGTTTGGACTCCACCATTTCAAACTGGTATCTCGAATATGCCAATACATTCACTGTGCTCAATATGCAGGATATGCAGCCGACAAATCGGTGTCAACTGCATGATGTCATCATGTTAATATGGACCGAAATCTCTGAGGAATGTTTCCAGCACCTTGTTGAATCCATGTCATGAAGGATTAAGGCAGTTCTGAAGGGAAAAGGAGCTCCGACCCGGTACTAGCGAGGTCTGCCTAATGAAGTGCACACACACACACACACACACACACACACACACACACACACACACACACACACACACACACACACACACACATAAGAGTAATGCGTACCGTCCCTGCAGTAGACTCGTGTTCTCTCCATGGCATGCTTACACCTGCACCCTGTGTTGTCCAGGATCAGGTTCTCGAGTCCCCACAACCCTGACCAGAAAAGTCCCTAAACCGAGGAGAGTTACGTCTTTGGTTTAAATGGAGCTCGATGGTGAATTATAGGTGACAGTCCTGAATTGAAGCAGGTCTCCATGCTGTGGGCCAGATGTACATCTCAGTAATGGTCTATTTTATTTTCTGTCTGATGAGAAGCAGTGGCAGGGAATGTGCATAGTGCTCTGTTAAAACGCAAAAAAGGGCTGTTGCTTCAACTTGATAGCTTTTTGATCCTCAAGCATTGACAGCATGTGGCACGATGTACACTTTTTAAGTGGAATCCTTATAGTTTATGGGAAAGTCTGCATTTTTCAGACTATTGATTTGCTTCTTCCCCTTTCCCTACGTTGCCTCCATTCCCCCTATGTTGCAACACTCCGGAATAAACCTTAGTACGTGCTCTGGTCTTTGAGAAGATGCAATCAGGGAGTATTGTAATCGAGCCTTTTGTAGTGGGTCATTTTTCATAGTGAAGTTCAGACTGCTGTTTAATATGAATCCACCATATGTGAGCTTGCAGTTGTTATTAGAGAGACGCCGTTGCCCAGTATGATGACGCTGTTGTCTCTGTCGTGCTGAAATTCCCATCTCCTCAGAGAGGAAAGCGTCTTGGGGACGTGTTTAATCCGTCTTCTTTTCAGCTTCTTATCAGTCGTGTTCTGTGAGTTATAGTCTCCTCAGATCTGTGCACATCTAACGCCTGCCTGCCCGCCCATCTGTTTGTGTGGACATGGGAATTTAAGTCTAGTCTATACGTTGTGTGTGTGTGTCTGTGGCTCCTGTTTATGCACAGATTATCTTCGCTTCTATGTCTTTTCACATCCTTTCTCGCAGCCCTACCCTGGAGCAATGCAAAATATAGGGAGAGCTGAATCTCCCATTCTATTATGATCTCCTCTTAAATTTGCCTGGAGAGCAACCTGGCCTCGTGATTTATGGCTTACATAAGTATGTTTTATATCTACAGGCTGCGGAATAACCACCTCAAATTTGATTCCGCCTTGTTGTGTCTTGCCCTGGGGAATGCAATTTGTTATTTGTCTTGAAGATAATAATGGGAACACAGCAAGCATATCTGGCCATGAGCTAAAACGTTACAGCAGATTATTGTCGTGTCAGGAGTGCGGCTTTAAAATAAAATTCATGAGCCAGTCATAAAAGGGGCTGCATTGTGGTTCTTCAGCTAAGTGAAATGATTGGGCTTCAGCTGGCTTTCTTGAGGTGCATTCTGTTTCAACAATAATCAAACAACCCGAGACAATGTTTCTTTTAGACAGCTGTATCTGAGCAATTTCAGGAATGATGTATATTATTCCTATCAGACAATTAAAATACTTAATTGCGTCATTAATTTTGTTTTTTGCCTTCTTCTATTTGACCCTAAAGAAACATTGAAATAGCATTACACAGCCATACAAGTGGAAATTAGGCACTTCAGTGGAATGCATTTATTACATTTTTAGTAATTTGATATTTTGAGGTGATCCATCATAAGGTCTTGTCTTGTTTGCTACATCACATTTTATTATACCCTCACTGGCAGAGGATTGCCGAGGTGCCATTTTTACTCAAACAGTACCTTTAAATGCAAATACACTGTAACCTCATTATCTTGCCCCTCTGTCTCGCCAGCCTCGTCTCTTGCCACTTGTGATGGCAAGACGGATTTCCTTTCATACGCTTTACTCTTGAAAAGCCGTTAACCTCGCCAAGCTTAGCATGTGACAAATGTATTGTCAGCAATGAAATTCTACCCCACTAAGCTGCCATGTTTCAGACCGTCAGTAGGTGACACTTTAATCCTACTTTAAATTTGCAACGCTGGATGATGTACAGCGCCTGTCTGTTATCAGAGACTTCTATAACGAGGAGACTGGTCACTGGTTGAAATATGAATGGAACTGTAGTACAGGAACCACGCCCCGTCATTCGAAAGAACCAATCAGCATATTAGTGACAGAGAGTGGGGTGACAAGTCTTGGCCCCTTTAAGTAGCCAGAATAACCCTAAAAAATCATATTTTTATGTCTTATTTGAACCCATCAACGCAAGTAATTGTATCTTTTTGTCAGAGTATACCAGCAATTCTAAATATGCATCTTAAATGTTAATCTCTATTTCAGTTTTGGATATATAGGTCTCTCCCCATTCAAAGAGAGAGGTCTTGCATAGCTGGAAATAACTGCCCGGTGTCGTTACCAAGATGGCGGTGGAGTGAACAGACTTATTATAACTTTGCTGTTATTCATCACAGACTGGACTTCATGTGCTTTGTGTCACAGAAACAATCATCAATCACGACTATTTCTTTAATTTGCATAAATGAATAGAAACTGTACGCGTCTGTACGTGTTTAAGTACATCGTAAATGTGATTATACGATCACGCGGGATGCTCAGTAAAACACATTATGTCAGCATCAGGTATGAAAGTCACTTTGTGTATTTTTTTTTGTACCCTCGTTAAGTCGCCAAACTTGCCTTTTGCCAAAAATAACCATGAAACAGATGTGAGTGAGATGACGAGTTTTGGCTGTATATATTTAAGAAACAGCATGTGCAAGCTGTAGTCTTGTGTGCTAAGCGATGTAGTCTCTTAGTATGCATGTGATGGAAACTGCTGTCATACTGTAATGAGCAAAGCATTATAAGGGACTTTCCAAATTTGTCTTCCACAGCTCTGTTATATAGTGAACTCTGTTCAGTCTAATATGTAAAATATATGGCATAGTGACTAAGACCATTGCAGATACAGCCCATTAAATATGGGTCCTTCATAAAAATATTAAAAATAACCCTAAAAAAATAACGAAAATGTTAAAACATTATCATGGCAACTTCGAAAATAAAATTTATTTGTAATAGGCACTATTTTAAGGCTTTTTCAAGGACATTGTTAAAACAGCCATGAAGTCAGTCTTGTGGTCAATTTTTCACCCTTGTAAACATTATACTTTCACCATCCAATATATCATTAGTTCTGCTTCATCCTGATGGGGATATGGTGGACCTTACTTGGATCGAGCACTGCTTACTCGTTCATACACATTCAGAAAGTGTATTTAGCTTAGACGATGTGGATGACACCTGGGTTAAAATGAAATCTCAGGAAGTACCACATTTCACCAACCACATCAACTCAGTGGACAAACACATTACGTTCACCAGGGAGGATGTGAAGAATGACAGGTTAGCCTTCTTGGATTGTGAGGTTGTGATTGGAGATGGGGGACAATTGAAAGTTGATGTTTACCGCAAGGCAACACATACGGATCAGTAGTTTGACTCTCATCATCCACTGGAGCACAAATTGCCACCGAGCAGACAGTGTCCCCACTGACACAGCGGGCAAGGATGGAGAGAAATCTCACATTAAGCAGGCCCTGGGCAAATGTGGTTATCAGAACTAGGGCCTTTGTCAAAGCCAGTAAGATGCCCAAACAGTGCTTAAGCAGATTGACGAGAGGAGAACAACCACCGCAGTCTAAGCGTAAACCCGTGGTGATCCCATATGTGGCAAGAACAACGGAAAATTTGAGAGGCATATTTTCCAAGCACCGCGTCTCGGTGGCTTTCAAACCCCAAGACATGCTAGCGCAGAAACTGGTCCACCCCAAGGATCAGGTCCCCCAGCACAAACAGAGTAATGTAGTGTACGCTGTTAAGTGCCAGAAGGATTGCCAGGAATTGTACATCGGGGAAACCAAACAGCCGCTGGCGAAACGGATGGTACAACATAGAAGAGCTACCTCATCAGGTCAGGACTCTGGCGTTTACACCCACCTACAGGCCAGTGGCCACTCTTTCAAGGATGAAGACGTGCAGAACCTTGATAGGGAGGAATGATGGTTTGAACGCGGAGTAAAAGCAACCATTTTTGTTAAAAGGAATCGTCCGTCTCTGAACCGAGGAGGGGGCCTCCGAGTACATCTCTCACCATCTTATATTGCTGCTTCCCCAATCCTGTGTGAATGGCACACATGACCATTGTCATTAATGGGCATGGCAATCTGCATATTAAACTGATCACCGGTCCTATTGTTATGTAATGGTGCTGGTATCAATCGTTATGCAAAGGTGCTGTATATAAGATTGGGGAAGTTTTCCAACTAGCTGAGACTGAAGAAGTCACGTTAGATGAGTGACGAAACATTTCTCCCACAAAACCTTATGTCCAGATGAACAGATTCAACTTCTGGGATTTTCTTACCTGGATTATTGAGCATGCATCAAGACGATCCACTTAGTCCCCGTGACTCAGTAGTAAAAGCCAGCTGCTGGAAATGGCAGAGCCTGAGCACCTGGGTTCAAATCCCAGATGGGATTTGCAATGTGAAGATTTGGTGTTGTGTTTAGGGAACCCTGTGATGTACTGGGCCCTTTTCCAGACTGCACCTCTGCCTGCAACCAGTGAGTTATTTTTCAGACCCTTCCCCATGACCCCTACTAGGTAAAACAGGATGTACATTGTACTTAATGAATGTTCTTGGGAACATTTCAGTGTACGTGGCGGAAACTCATGCAGACATAGGAAGAGCATACCAAACTCCAAACACAGCATAACCAGAGGAAAGGGTCAAAGCCAGGTTTTCAGAAGATTCAAAATGTACTGTCAACAAATTATAACGACGCATTTGTTAGTTTACTTGCTATCATTATTTATAGAAATACTGAACTATGGTGTCACAGCAGTTTGGATACTTGACTGTTTATCAGAAGGTTAAGGGTTCAAGTCTCAGCACTTACAGGCTGCCACTGTTGGGTTCTTGAGCAATCCCCTTAACCCTTCATTGCTTGAGCTGTGCCTGTCAGGAGTATGATTGTTTTACATTGTCTTAACAGAGCAAGCGATCATGAGAACCATCACACTAAACATATTTTAGTAATTGTACTGAAAATGCTGACATCCCAGGGCATCCCAAGCTGGTTTAACAATCAGAGACTGCACTCTTTATATCACCAGCTTACATTTTCCCTGTCCAACACATGATTAAACTAATAATATAATTAGTTTATTTGAAAAATGCTTGTGAGAAAATAATAGTGTGAGAAATAATCATGAATTAAATTGGGACTGGTTTGGAATGTACGATGAAATATGCAAAGACAGGTTTACCACATGTAGTGTAAACAATATAAACCTGTTCAACCTCCTAAGTAAATACCCCAAAGAATACACTGAAAGCCAGATAGCACAGGGACTGCATGTGGGTGTAACATCTCTGCAGCCAGAGCTGAATTACAAAATACCAGGTACATTTGAAAGACATCACTGTTTCCTTGACATTTTACCTGGCCAAAGAAATTATTTCTATAAATAACTGATCCTTGTTAGTACTTATCACGTCTTGAATGTCTTTCTAACGCTACTTCTGCTTTCTCAGATGTACACAAAATGCAGAAAGATGATCGAATCAAAAGGAAAACGTCCTGGTTTTGCCATTACTAGTGATTTATCATCTAGCCGCACTTCGGAACCTTTTTTGTGTGTGTTGTTACTATGACATTATTCTTGGACACCTAGAACAGGTGGTGATATTTACTATATGAAACCGTTTACAATTTATTAATGTTTCTGTATAAGGGTTTACTAGCTTAAGTGCTCTCTGTTCATTCTGTTCATTTATAATTTTAGATTTTTATTAGATAGAGTGCTGTGTTCACCTGAAAATCAGTGTTAAAATCCAACATAAAAAATAAATGCGCTTTGTTTGTGGATTGTGATCCAGCCTAAATGACTTTTACACATTTTTTTTGCCAGATCACCCATCTCTAGCGTCTTGACAGATTGCATCAGTTGTAAGTCAATCTGGATCAGGGCATCTGCTACATGCATTAAAAACTGCCCCTTATTTTCGGTGATGGCGTTTTGAGGCTATTAAAATAAATGCATTGCACTTTATATCTTTCCTGTACTAGTGCACTGCACTTTATGGGCAGAAGCAATTTGCTAGATCTAAAGAAAAGATCGGATGGACCTTATTTGTTCGACCACAGAGATAGACAGGGGCATGAAAAATGGTTCACTCTATCAGTGATAGTGGATCTCGAGGCTAATCTTGAAAGTAGTTACTCGGTGTTGGATCAAACCTGCATGGCACAACTTGGATAACGGCGTGCTGTTAAGAACTACAAAAAAATGACTGAAATGCACTCAGCTACTCATGGAAACTTGATGTGGCGCTTAGCACTGCAGAATGCCTGCAATGCGTGTTAGCCGTGGATGTTTATTGCAGACAGGTGCTGCATCATGAATGCCTGGGAGTTTGCAGTCTTGTTGTAAACAGATTTACAAGGGCACACGGCATTCAACACATTTCTGAGCTGTGTGTAAGCAGTTCCACGCCTTTGCTTATTCCACTATAGCAATCTTCGCTAAATTTAGCTTTGTTGAATAAAGCCTGGTTTTGTTTCGCAACACGCTTGCATATCCCAGTCCCATGTATGATGCTGTAGGCCAATTCCCTGATGCCATGACATTATTGCAGATCAGCTCAGCTGAAGCAAAAAGAGCGCTGCGTTCTAAATCTTAAATCATACACCCGATAAGCCTTGATTGCTTCAGCCGAGGAGAGAATGGTTGTAATCCGAAGGGATTTCTCTTCAGGTACACCGCCCGCAGACGGTGTTAAAAATACATTTTAATGCCTTTTTTTTATCACAGAGAGTCTGCACTTGAATGGAGAGCAATGAATGCTAGTGTTAGACCTCCTTCCTGAAATGCCAGCTAGATAAACTATCTGAATATGATGGTGCAAATCTTTCCCGAGAGCAGGCTCACCTGGGACTGCATGGAAATGCCACCAGCACACCCACATCTCTGACCTTTATAGTTCCTGATTTAGACTAGTCTTTCTGTGCATCAGAATGAGAATGTATGTTGAAGGCCAATTTCAGTGTCAGACTTACTTCTGCGTGTGTACCGGACCTACGTCGTGGCGTACACTGTGCTTGGCACTTACACTATTCAAATCAGTCAACGCTGTGAGCAAGAGGAGAAATAAAGCAATAAAAAGGCTCACCATCTGTTGGCCATGTTGTATTGTGTTTAGAAGGCTCACCTGCTGTTTACAAAGGTCTCAACGGAGAAATAGTAGATCGGCAAAGCGTTCAACGACGCGATCGTTCACCATGGCAACCATGGCCTATTCCCTCTGCCGAGGGGTAAAAGCAACTTTTGGAAAATGCTTGCCGCCCGAACATCGCGCCGATCTGCTTTCTTATTATCACCTGTCTACTGCCATAAAAAGCTGCCAGACCATGATGCTATTTTTGATTACTGAGTAATTGGTGTTGAAGTTTATTATGTGGGTTTAATAGCAAGTCTGGACTCGCTCTGCAGCTCTTTATCCTCTGGACTGTCACTGTGACAGATTAGTTTTGAAAGCACAGTTTTTTTCCGTTAATGATTTTGATGTGTAGTCGCATGAAAAAACACCATTTGTTTGGATGTTGGTTGCATTTTCCTGCCAGATGATTATTCCCCGTGATATTGGTCGTGCAAATGTTTGGTTAGGAAACAGTTCTTACAGCTGTATAACCATGGGTCATTTTGTTATGACCTTCGATACAGTGAAACCAGGTCAATGTTACATGGCCAAATGTATGACACCCTTCACATCTGTATGTGATTCATTAACAAACCCATAGCTATTGTCATTAATATGGAGTAGTTTCCCCATAACAGCCCTTGCTCTCCTAAAAAGGTTTTTCACTGTATTTTTGTGGCACAGTGGCACAAGCACTTAGTTTAGTAGCTGCACAGCTCCAGAGATCCTGGGTTCAATCCTGACCCTGGCCTTTGTGGAGATGCAAGACCCTGTTTTAGGTCGCTCATGTGGCTCAGAGGTAAAAAAATCAGAAATGGCATGTGCCAGAGATCCTGGGTTTCAAACCCCAGGTTGGTCTTGCAACTAATGATTTTCTGAAGGTAAACTGTTTTGATCACTTTATTAGGTACACCTGTTTGTTGCTACACTTACTGTCCATGTTATCAGTTCCCCCTACCATATGAAATTGCTTTGTAGATATATAACTACTGTTTCTCTTTGTTAGTCCCCTTTTTTCTGCTCTAGTATAACATGAAGATTATTTTAGAAAACTTCAAGACAATCTCCCTAAAGGGGTATATTTATTTGTTTATTTATATATTTAACGTCGCGTCAATGGCTGTTCATGACAGGAGCAAGGTTACATCAACACTAGTCAGTCACATTCACACTGAGCCAATTTAGAGTGACCAGTGAACATAATGCTTGTCTTTTGAATGTGGGAGGAAATCGGAGTACCCAGAGTAAACCCACACAGACTCGGGAAGGACATGCAAACTCCATACAGTCCAAGGTTGGGATCGAATCAGGGATCTCTGGAACTGTGATGCGCAATCATGCCACCCACCCAACAGCGCTCAAGCAGTGCTTAATGCCAAGGGAGGTCACAGTAAATACTGACGTTTGCCTGTAGAAGCCATTTTGTTGTGAAATGTGTTTTATTTATATTTTGTGTGCGTTTTTCCTGTAGTTTCTGATTACAATAAACTACAGAAATCTTAATAAAAATACTGAGAAATAATTATACGTATAAAGTATGTGGTTGTTATACCATTGCTAAAGCAAAAAATCTAATAGTGGCCTAAGACTTTTGCACAGTACTGTATGTGTCTACGGAGATTGCATGTCAGTATAATAGATGAATGTGTAATAAAATGATGCTCTGTGGTATCGTTATGGCTTACCCTTTGGTAGCCAAATCATAGTAGTTTGGAATAAACCCCAGTGAGGTTTTGTAATGGTTTCTCCTTGACCAGCTAATGGATGGTTATTTTGTGCTTTCTGTTTTGTAACAGAAGTGTGCCTTTTGTTTTCCCAGCATATATCAGAGCTGCTGGCTGTAGTTCGCCTGCCCTTTATCCACCCCAGCTACCTGCTCAATGTGGTGGACAACGAGGAGCTTATCAAGTCATCGGAGGCGTGCAGAGACCTGGTTAATGAGGCCAAGCGTTACCACATGCTGCCCCATGCCCGACAGGAGATGCAGACGCCCAGAACGCGCCCACGACTCTCTGCAGGTACACGCTTCACCTCGGCTCACTGTAACCTGCATAATGTCGCTAGACTATGGTGATTTTTCGCCACTTTTCCGGTCATCCTTGGACGGTCTTGAATGGGCCGCATTACCTATTCATGGTAATACTATTCAGAGAGAGAGTGCTGCTGATATCCTGATTGCTCTGTAGAGCTGTAAAGCAGAAAGATCCTGTTCATCTCCCGTTACAGCACCCCCACGCAAACGCGGTCGAATACAGCGCTTGGAGTCTAGCCACAGCAGTCGCGCGTCCTTGCCAGTGAGAGTGTCAGCAGTGGGTTGTCGCAGCACCTGCACCTCTTATTACTGAGCTTTAGCAAGTCGGTAAATTTCACTGATGTGTACCTTGGTAAAGCTCGGCTGTGCGAAACCACATTTCCATTTCGAACGTTAGTCTAGAGCGGCTCATAGAGGTCTGAATAAATCTGGCATTTATTTAAAAGGTACATTTGCTCTGTTATTCCCTCAGAGCGCCGTTCCGGAGTAACGGCGCCGAAATGTACTTGTGAATGACATTTTGAAACACGGCTGTCTTTTGGGATCTTCATTGGATTCCTACAGGTCATGTTGTACCTGTAAACACTCAAGCGTGGCTAGCAAATGGAGGTCAGACTTTAGAAAAGCTTACTTGGTTTTGCCAGCTTGACCTCGGATTACAGGCCGTGACGCTCTGATTACTGGAACATTCACATGGGTTCAGTGCTGACTACACAATCTCCTTGCAGCACAGGTTAATCCACTCCAATCAGCAGAGGCATGGCCCCCCGCTGCCTGCCTCTAATACCTGTCTTGTGGGGTTTGTCAGCAGGAGAGACCCTGGCACGACATGCCTTCTCAAACAGCAGGGGCTCGGGAACCTGTCACAAGCCCGTAGATCCCAGCCTAGATCTCAGTCATGCTAGATTAACAAACTCCGAATGAGGTTTGAGCTAGATTAGTGTCGCCTTCAACTCCGTATGCGATAGTAAATTTGACTTAGTTTGGTTGTACTCAGAGTGAGCTGTTGAGTATGTGTATCAGAATTGTTGAACATTAAGCAGGGCTCTACAGCATGACCATTTTTTTCCTCATTTGCTCCTTTTTAGAGAAATGTGGCTGGAATTTAGATTTAGAGGCAACAATACGTAAAGATTTTGATGCGAGTAGATCACCGCTGTTATCCTGTAGTAATTGGGTCCGTCTCAATTACGTACTTGCCGCCTACTTCCTACTTTTTGAGTTTTCTATGTAAAAGCCACTGCAGGTAAGCGCCATCTGAACAACGTTTGCTCACTTTTTAAGGACTAACATCTTAAAAATAATAACAAATTATAACAGGAAATAAAAATGTCTTTTAATAATGGACATTGCAGCCATAAGCAGGTGGTGAAATTAAAAAAAGGTATAGCATGTGTATTTTTACTGCAGTAAGTGTTATTTATGTCATACTTTGATGCTTTGTTTATGTAGGTTTTTGTTTATTTTCATCAATATTGATTTTGTCTTTGTCTTAACTATGTGCATAAGTAGGAACGACGTTACGGTGTTGACCACAGAGATGCAAATTTTAAAAGTTTGAACTCTGCTTAACGCGACAAGCGCCATGCCAGCTTGGCCTGTATATACTTACAGTAGAAGTGTCAAGCGCTGGTTATTTGATCGCAGTGACTTCCTGTTAGTAGCGCCATGCTGGATTTACCTACTTAAAAGTTTACAGTGTTTAAAAGATGCTATTGCATTGCGTGTTCTGGTTATTAGTGGAAATTAGTGTTTCTTCAAGTGGACTCTTGGTTGTGTGCAGCCAGATTTATTTCTATAGCACTTCTTACAATGGAGCATTGTCTCAAAGCAGATTTACAATTTAAGATTATCTTCTAATATCTAGGTCCAAGCCCAAACTGAGCAAGGCTAGGGTGACAGTGGCAATGAAAAACTCCCTAAGTGTTATAAGGAAGAAACCTAGGGAGGACCAAGACTAAAAAAGGGACCCATTGTACTTGAGTGGAGGAGTGGAGGTTATTTAGGTTTATATTCCAATTTGTGCATAATGTGTACATTAGTTCTACTGTGTGTGTGTGTGTGTGTGTGTGTGTGTGTGTGTGTGTGTGTGTGTGTGTGTGTGTGTGTGTGTGTGTGTGTGTGTGTGTGATTGTCAATGTGTGCTTGTAACTGAAGAACCACAGTGCTCTGTATTTTCAGGAGGGAGTAATGAGGAGGTTGGGTCCCTTTTTGAGTCTTGGTCCTCCCATGGTTTCTTCCTATAACACTTAGGGAGTTTTTCCTTGCCACTGTCGCCCTAGGCTTGCTCAATTTGGGAATGGACGTAGATATTAGGAGATCATCTAAAATTGTAAAGTTGCTTTGAGACAATGCTCTATTGTAAAAAGTGCTATATAAATAGATCTGACTTGACTTGATATGTTTAGGCTTTGCATGCAATTTAGAAGTTAACATTCCACTTGTTTTCAGTGGTATCTCTGGCCCATTTACGTATTACGTATACATTTGCATGCAGTTTTTTTGTGAAAATACCCTTTATATACACATTACAGTAGCATAAAGACTCTGTGACTATGATAATATTTGGTCAGGCACCATTTTGATCAAGACCTGTTTCACAGAACATAATGTGGTTGTTAAACAGCACATACTTGTACTTAGTTACTGATTGCATCACTTATTCATCCTGTCAGGATTTACTCCAGCTGTTAGTAAGACCGGTAGAAAAGTTTTTTTTTAAAACCCTGCATGCCAAACTTGCAGTCTTACAGGAATTTTAATCTTTTATCAAGTCTTTCATTTGGGGGGGACAGCTTAACACGTGCAAATTTTAACAAGCTGTCTTGCACTGGAACAGGTGTAACGTACATGGAGGCTGTTTTGAGCAAAATGAATACGTGAGGAAAGTAACTCTCTGCAAGATCTGTGGTTGTATCACATCTGACTGGTGACAATTCACAAATAATTTGACAAGCGAGATTTAGTTAGATCTATATTTAGATATGTAAAATACGTCCAAAATACCTAAACATCAAATGCAGAAGTACACTAAATACAGGAAAGACTAATATTACTTCATACAAGTAATGGTTAGCATTTTTAAATAAAACTTAGTCTTAGGCTACCATTAATTTATTGTTTTAGCAATGGTATAATGACCATATACTGTATAACATATTGTTGACGACAGGATCGAAAAATTTCAAACTTGTCACTCCATAATACAATTTTCCACTGATCTTAATTTCAAAGTGTCATCAAAAAGGGTCGTCTTGGCATCCCAATGAAGCTGTCAGATGTCACACTAAATACTTTCTCATTCACATTTGCAGCATTTAACAGAAGCCCCCTTTCCAGAGCGACTTACAGAACTGTTGTGCATTCTTTCTAGTAGACAAAACCTCATGTTAGTACAAGTAAGCCACAGCCCAAGACAATCCAACCTACTTGCCAGTATAGCCTATAGAAGGTATTTTTTCTGTTTTATTTTTTTCAGTTTTATGAACTGCTCTATTTTCTGGTTGTATTCTAATGCGGTTATTGAGAAATAATTATATATTGTCATTATACTATTACTAAAACAATGGAATATATAATCTAATGGTGGCCGAAGCACATTTCTGTACATATTCAACACTAAGTCAACCATGTGTGAAAAGGAATTCAATCATGTTTAATCATATTTAAGTCTTCAACATAGTCAATCAATGAAATTTGTGCTGACCTATTTTGAAATAAACTAATAAATTTCATTTGTTACCAAATTAAGATTGTAAATACAGGGATGAGTCACCATACTACGGCACTGCGTATTATGTGATCTTGATGTTTTCTGATCGCCGTATTAGATATCCATAAATAAACTTATGTACTACATATTCTTTCGAAAACCAATATGGGATACTGTATTGTAGGCAAGATACTGCACGTGGACTGTACTATTGTTACGTTGTCGCATTCTCAGATGTGCTGCACTTGGGCATCCTCACCTGTCCAGTGATCCATGCATGGTTCCCACGATGGAGAGCACCGGTCCATCCTTTGTCTTATCAGCTTGGTGCTTATAAGGAGCGCCAGGCCACACTTGCTGTTTTAGCTGCTGTCTCGCTGACTCATCCCTCTGCACGCTAGTTAATCTCCCTGTGCTCCGTTTCATCTCTCCGCACTCTGGTTTCATCTATCTACATGCTAGTTTGTGTCTCTGCACAAACCAGCATGTAGAAAAATGAACCAGAGAGCAGAGAGGCAAAGCATGCGCTTTCTTCTCTCTGGTTCATTTCTCTGAACTCTGGGTCATCTCTGCACACGCTGGTTCGTCTCTCTGGTTTGTCTCTCTGCACTCTGGTTCATCTCTCTTCAAGCTGGTTCATCTCTTCACTCACTGGTTCATCTCTCCACGCTTTGGTTCATCTCTCTGCTCTCGGGTTTGTCTCGCTGCTCTCGGTTTTACCTCTCTGCTTTCTGGTTTGTCTCTCTGTGCTCTGGTTCATCTTTCTACATGATGATTCGTCTCTCTGCCCTTTGCTTCATCTCTTTGCACTCTGGTTCTTCTCTCTGCAAGCTAGTTTGTCTCTTCATGCACTGGTTCATCTGTCTACACTTTGGTTCATCTCTCTGCAGTCTGGTTTGTCTCTCTGCACTCTGGTTCCTCTCCACATGCTTGTTCGCCTCTCTGCTTCATCTCTCTGCAAGCTAGTTCATCTCTTCACGCACTGGTTTGTCTCTCTGTGCTTTGGTTCATCTTTCTGAACTCTGGTTCATCTCTCTGCAAGCTAGTTCATCTCTTCACAGACTGATTCATCTCCCTGCACTATGGTTGGTCTCTCTGCTTTGTCTCGCTGCTTTCTGGTTTGTATCTCTGCTTTCTGGTTGTGTCTCTGTGCTCCGGTTTGTCTTTCTACATGCTGATACATCTCTCTGCCCTTTGGTACATCTTTCTGAGCTCTGTCTTGTCTCTCTGCACTCTCGTTTGTCTCTCTGCTTCATCTCTCTGCAAGCTAGTTTGTCTCTTCACGCATTGCTTCATCTCTTCACACTTTGGTTCATCTCTCTGTGCTTTGGTTCATCTCTCTGAACTCTGGTTCATCTCTCTGCAAGCTAGTTCATCTCTTCACTGACTGCTTCATCTCCCTGCACTATGGTTGGTCTCTCTGCTTTCTGCTTTGTCTCGCTGCTCTCTGTTTTGCCTCTCTGCTTTCTGGTTTGTATCTCTGCTCTCTAGTTCATCTCTCTGTGCTCTGGTTCATCTTTCTATATGCTGGTTTCTCTGCACTCTGGTTGGTCTCTATGCGCTGGTTCATCTCTCTGCTTTATCTCTATGTACTCCGGTACATCCCTCTGCAAGCTAGTTCATCTGTTCACGCACTGGTTTGTCTCTCCGTGCTTTGGTTCATCTCACTGAACTCTGGTTTATCTCTCTGATGCTGGTTCATCTCTTCCCACACTGATTCATCTCCCTGCACTCTGGTTTGTCTCTCTGTTCTTTGCTTTGTCTCCCTGTGCTCTGGTTCATCTTTCTACATGCTGGTTCAGCTCCCTGCTCTGTCTCTCTGGGCTATAGTTTGTCTCTCTGCTTCATCTCTCTGCATTCTAGTTTTGTCTCTTCATGCACTGGTTCATCTCGCCGCACTTTGGGTTCATCTCTCTGCACTCTGATTTGTCTCTCTGTGTGCTCTTTCTTATTTCTGCACTCTGGTTCATGTGTGACATGCACAATCAGCATAATAGGCTAATTTTCTTGCTGTGCCCTGTCAAAATAGCATCATATGATTTTTCTAAGCCCATGCATCACTGAACAAAACCTTTAATCACACATAATCCAGAGTAATAAGAAAAACATAATCCGTGTGTGCTCTTAGATTTTTCTGCATGTTCCTGTTCATTTCAAGAGCATCAGGGCTCCCTGGTAAAAACCTTTGAGCCTTAAAAAAGACACGCGCATAAATTGATGGCGGGCCATAACTGGGACTTGTCTCATGTCAAAAATTCTGAAATTTGCACAAAATTTCATTACCTAAAAACAGCATTGTTTCTCATTGCTGCAAACAAATCTGTGCGTGTGTCAGAATCTGACAGCCAATCAAATTACGTTTTCTCTTTCAGCACTGGAAATGTACCAAGCTACAAGCTGCTGCAGCGTCTAACATAGTTATCAAGTAAACATGTGTCAGAGCTAGGCTCATAAAATGGAAAAATAGCTAAAAAGACCTCGGCCAATCATGTGTCAAACCACAAGCGTGACATAAAAACGCGCTTTAGTGAGCTGCTGCACAGTTACATAGGTATTCCCAAGATGGGTGACAAGAACTGGATTTGCTGTCCGTCCTCTACCAGCCGTGCGTTCCATATCCCAGTGTACATACTCCTGAGCTGCCTCATTATTTAATCAAAAGCCACAGCCAGATTTCTGGATAGTGTTGCATACAGAGTAGTATAATGCCAATTAGGATAACATGCATTTGTGAGAGAATGAGTTTTCTGCTCTCACTGGCAAGACGACCTGTTTTTATGTACAATGTGTATGTTAGGTGTTTAATTACAATTGCTTTACTACAGCAGCGAATGTATCTGGCAAGATAAGATATGGGGTAAGTAGGTTAATAAGCTTAATATTGAGGATAATAAAAATATTTCACCACAGACGTACACTCATCGCCCTCTTTATTAGGTAGACCTGTTCAAAAACTTGGTAACCAAAATATCTAACCAGTCAATTACATGGTTGCAATTCCTAATCAATACATTTAGGTTGGACTGGGCAATATGGCAAAAAAGCTTATCACAATGTTTTCATATCAGTCGATAATGATATATGACAATATTAATTAAATCACTATTTTTTGACAAGCTTAAAGGTTCCTTTTTACTCCTGAGTGACATGTAAAGATATCATATGGTTCATTTTGGTTTAAATATTATTTATATTCTGTCAGACGTTGAACATGACAAATATACTGTAGAATGTTATACAACTGTATTTCAGGTAAATAAAATAGGTATATATAATAACCTTAAATCTTAATTCTGACCAGTGAAATGCTTCAAGTGTTACTGGAGAACCCAAACAAAATGGATGACTAAATTCTTTGGTCAATTCCAAATGAGGTGGGCAATATGGTAAAAATATTTTATCACAGTATTTAAAGACATTTTCAGGATACATGATATTTATCACAATATATATGATCTCAAACAAAATGCACCAATATCAAGAGATTCTGAAAAAATACTTTTCATATATTTTTCCATACTTGAAGTGATTTTTATTCAAAGTGTGCTGCACTTCATCCACATAAGCAGGACTCATTACACTACTTTTAATGAAGCTGCAGTTGATCAGTGTTTTTTAAGCACTGATGATATCCTCCATATGCTCAGAAAAACGTATTATTTCGATAACAACATTCATCACGATACTCTAATATGTTATCAAATTGCCCACCCCTACATTTAGGCATGTAGATGTGGTCATGGTCAAGACGACCTGCTGAAGTTCAGGTTGAGCACCAGCATGGGGAAGAACGGTGATTTAAGTGACTTTGAATGTGGCATTGTTGCTTGATAGGCTGAGTATTTTGGAAACTGCTGATCTAATGGGATTTTCACACACAGTCATCTCTAGGGTTTACAGAGAATGGTCCAAAAGGAGAAAATATCCAGTGAGCGGCAGTTCTCTAGGTGAAAATGCCGTGTTGATGCCAGAGGTCAGTGGAGAATGGCATGACTGGTTTGAACGCATGTAAAGGCAATAGTAACTCAAATAACCACTTGTTATACCCGAGGTATGCAGAAGAGCATCTCTGAACACCCAACACATCAAACCCTAAAGCAGATGGGCTACACCAGCAGAAGATCACACCAGGTGCTAAGAACAGGCAACCGAAGCCACAATCCACACAAGCTCACCAGTATTGGTCAATAGAAGACATTGATCCATCCTGCATTGAAAACATGAATCCATCATGCGTTGTGTCAACAGTTCAGGCTGTTGGTGGTGTAATGGTATGTGGGATATTTTCCCTCTCAGTATCAACTGAGCATTGGTTAAACACCAGCCTACCTGAGTATTGTTTCTGACCATGTCCATCCTTGTACAATCACAGTCTACCATCTACTGATGGCTACTTATAACAGGATAATGCACCAAGTCACAAAATTTCAATCATCTCAAACTGGTTTCATGAACATGACCTTGAAGTCACTGGCTTCAACAGTCACCAGATCTCAATCCAAGAGAGTGGACCAGGAGATTCACATAATGGATGTGCTGTTGACAAATCTACAGCAACTGCGTGATGCTATAATGTCAATATGGACCAAAATCTCTGAGGAATGTTTTCAACACTTTGTTGAGTCTATGCCATGAAGAATATAGCAAGTGGTACCTTATAAAGTGAGTGTATGTAAATATGTATAATTAATAATCTAGAAGAATTTCTGCGTTTACAGCATGACCTACAGTTGAGGTGTAAAGTTCCAAAAACCTAACACCACTATCTTCTGATTTGTAGTCCTTTGTGGAGCCTTCACCACTGAACTGCATTGTGCATGGTCGTAAAGTAGCTTCAGTTTTGTGACTGTGCCAGGTGTTTGGTGTGTACACACACACACACACACACACACACACACACACACACAGAGACCATGTGAGTATGCAGCTTGCGCTGTCAGGCCCTTCGGTTTCTTGCCGGTGCAGAAATACAACATCTTGTTCTTCACAGCATTATCAGGTTGACACTAACCATGTGCTCTTTATTGGAAAATTAATGATGGAAAGAATAATATAATGGCGAGGGCCAGTGCAGAGAAATCATTTTCACTTTATAACTAGCCCTCACAAAACAGTCATATTTTTAGCCGCTGTAGGTAGTGCGCATTAACGTTTCATTTTCTTCTGCTGCAGAGCACTGATCCTATTTTCTTCTGCTGCAGAGAAATGCCCCAGTCCTCTGGTTTTGGAGGAGGAATGTGTCATGAATTTTAATCTGAACACTTGGAGAAAAATCTCGTTGGCCAATCAAAATGGCTGAGCCTGAAATAAAACCGTGCAGACAGGAATGTCTTTCTTTTGTTTTGTGTTTGTTTTTTCCAGAAAACGCATCTACTTTATCGTTCTCTAAATAAATATGGTTTTGGTAAAATCTTTGTCTGCCCAGACCGTCAGCCAGTCTGCTCTCTATTTGCTCTGTACTTGGCTTTGTGTGTCAGGGTCTGGAAGTTTTTGTTTTTTTTTGTTTTTTTTCCTCCCTCGCTGCTTTTCTCGTCTTGCTGTTTGTTTCTGTGTTGGTTTCACTGATTATGAAGTTTTGTTCTACGTTTTCACAAGACAATCTGATTTTGTCTGTTGTATGCATTCCATTTTGCTGTGCACTCTGCCCATCTGAGCAAATAAGCGATAAAAGGATCAGGATGTTGTTAAATTTGGATTAAGCAGCCAAGCAGAACAGAGCCTTAAAGCTTGGAAACATCATTATTATTATTTTTTAAACCAGTGAAGCCTTGTTTAGCTTTAAATAGTGTAAAACATAATGTGCTTGTTCTCAGCTGCCTCCTGGCACCTCTGTCTAGCCGAAATGTCAGTGCCAAAAGGTCTGTGTGTGCATGTCAGTTTATTTTTTTTTTATTTTTTAAAAATTTATTTACTCTCTTTTCTGCTCTTCCTGGCCCTGCAGGGGTGGCAGAGGTGATAGTGCTGGTGGGGGGGCGACAGGTCATCGGTATGAACCAGCGCTCGCTGACAGCCGTCACTTGCTTCAACCCCCAGAACAACAAGTGGTACCCCCTGGCCAGCCTGCCATTCTACGACCGCGAGTTCTTCTCAGTCATATCGGCGGGGGATAATATCTACCTGTCAGGTAATCAAAGTGGCTGCGTGTCATTTACAGTTTGGGCCTCCCACAGTTCGGTGCGTTTATATTTAGCACAGCCTGGTGAGAGGCGGCGTCTTCTCTTTTTTGGTTTTCGTTCATGTGTCATTGGGAGAGCACAGCCTAATCTCGATCGCAAAATGCCCTACAGACGCATGTTTTTTTGTTCAGGTAGAAATATGAGCTGTACCACGAATCTCCCTTGGCTCTAGCATAATTAACCCATAATTTCACCGGAATGGTAGGACAATGTGCTCTTTTTTTCCCCTTTTGCAAAATTACTTGCCACCTAATGAGAGCTTTGTTTTGGCTGCACCTTAAAAGAAGGCAAACATGAGCTAATGGAGCTTACTTTCTAGTTTAACTTCATTTTCCACTTCTAATAGTCTCTAACGAGTCTGCTACTGTTCAGAACAATATGGCCCTAATACCTGCACAGGACGGTGCTATTTGACTGACCCTTGACTGATTATGATGGAGCAGAACTGCACCACAGTACAGGCAACTGGGCCGGCTGTAGCACAGGCATAATTGTCTGAGGTAGGAATACCAGAGAGGGGGATTAGCCCTGCTTCTGCAGCAATGACCAGTGCCGAGCCGTGTGATGGCCTGGTGTCTCGTCTGTGTCCAATGAATTCCTGGAAAGCCTTCAGACACCCAGTGATTTGTCCAGATTAGGTGGGGTTAAAACCGTGGGCGGTGGGTTGGGGTGGGTTTGGGTGGATGGGGGGTGAGGGGGGCAGATTTTAGCCTCAACTATGCAGCTAACTATGAAGTAAATGTCAGACATTCTGTCAGCATCTGTCTCATTTTCTACCTATTTGGTAGTCAACTGGTTCGGTAACAGTGATGACAGCTGTTTTATAGTTACACTTTAAAATTTTAAAAGCGGTTTAAAATTAAACATTGGCTGAAATCAACAGTTGCTCATGATTAGTTTAAAGGTGTATATTTTTATAATTTTTTTAGTTATTATACATATTTTATATAATTTAGCATATAACGTTTAGAATACAACCAGAAAATACAGGAAATTTGTTTGCAGTAAAACTAAAAAAAGAGATGCAGTGAGTTACAGTAGCAACTATTTAGTGAGACCTCCCCTTACACTTGAGCCAATAGCAGCATCTGACAACTTCATTCAGATACCAAGTTGACCCTTTTACAGTCCGCAAAGGACCTTGAGCAGAAAGGGTCTTTTTGGAAGGGTAGAAAACCAGAAACCACTTTTTTGATGGAACAGGGTGAAAAGCCTAAGATGTGCTAAAGCTCACAAAGTTTGGAATGAAGACCAGTGGATTATGGCGTGACAAATCCAAGTTTGTATTTTTTGGGTCCAGTCATTGGCGAGTTGTTATACATGGTCATTATACCATTACTAAAACAAAAATTTTAAATGGTGGCCAAAGACTTCTGTACAGTACTGAACTGTCGCATGTAATGTAAGAATTTTCTGCATCTAGAAAAAATAAAAAAATAATCTTTCTACATTTATTTTTTACATCTAGCTTTCATTTAATATTAACTTTTGCTTTTGTTTTAGTTTACAAATTTATTTTGTGTTATCAGTATTTTGTAGTAGCAATATTTTAGATTTCTAACTTGGCAGAATTTATTTTTACATTTTTTTATCAATACCTTTTTGCATTTATTGTTAGAAGTACTAGTTTCTATTAGAGAGACTGACAGTCGTTGAATCATTAATGTTGCTAAAAACATACACAAGAACAACTTATTAACTACATACCACTTAAAAATTACTTTGTGTTCTATTTTGGTAGAAATGGAAGCAGTTGAAAGCATGGAGCTAAGATAGAGAAATGAGAAATAATTCAGATCAGATTTTTGTTTTCTTTTAGATTATTACAGGGGCAGTAGGTTTTATATAATCTGTTTTAATTGACAGAAATGCGATTTACTATAAAAGATAGTCATAAATAATACCATAAATTGCAATAGTGATACCTAAATACATATTTAGTTATAAATAATAATTTTGGTGAACACTGAAGTGTGCACCTTACCCCATCCTGACTATCATTAGGTCTTATTGGAGCCAAAAGTCATATAACTGGCACCTCTGGCACAGGGCCCATGTAAAAAGCCCAGTTCTAGTTTTCTGGTGTCTAAAGTTGTTTGTGCAGTCCCTTATTCCTGATTATGTTGTGGAGTAGCTGTCAACTCCAAAAAACACAGGTAGCCTCATGTGCTGGAATGGTGTCACGATGCGGAGATCTGTGCTACATGTCTGAGTAACCATTACTTTTATTAAATCATGGGAAACATGTGGCACTTGTTCTCAGCATGCAGAGGGTTGAGTCAACAGTGGCGTCATCGGTTGATCGAGGTGAAAAAAATAGTCCTTTGTGAATGGGATTAGCATGTTACAGGGATTGTGGACATAGGGGATGGGGATACATCCAAGCTGAAAAGAAAAAAGGGGAAAATAACACTGAACAGTCCATGTAATTACATTTTGTTTACATCAAACTCGAATCAGATTTAAAATGTCGAAGCTTGTCTACAAAGCTAAAAATGGACATGTCCCCTTTTACCTAAAGCACTAATCGCACCCCGTGCACTACCTTGTATCTTTTGATACTCAAGTATGGCTTGTCTGAATTCAACTAAAAAAGTAAGACAAGCCTCAATACTTTTCTTTGTCCTGCACCCAGGTGGTGGAATGTACTTCACCTCATGAGTCAATTACACAGTGGTAGCTCTGTGGTTGTCAGTTCAAACTCTGGCTCGGTCAAATTGCTGCTGTTGAACCCCCAAGCAGGGTCTTTAATAATCCGCTCAGCTTAGATGGAAGTAGCTCTGGATAAGGGAGTCTGTTAAATAATGTACAGTACTATGCAAAAGTCTTAGGCCATCATTAGATTTGTTCTTTTAGCAATAGTATAATAATAAAACCATGTATCATATATTATTTATCTGTCTCTTTGTTAAGATACAAACAGAAATTACAGGAAATATGTACACAAAAAAAACACAATCTTTAGAAGAAAATGGCTTCTGTAGGCAACAGCCTGTATTTAGTGTGAGCTCTCTGAAAAAGTGGTTCCTTGGTTGCTACCCTTAGAAAAAGACCCTTCCTAGATCAACCTTCTTATGGCTGTGAAAGGGTCAACATGGCATCCCGATGAAGCAGCCAGATGGTGCAGTTACTCAAGTGTAAGGGGGGGTCACACTAAATACTTGGCAGTGTAGCCTAATTTTCTGTTTTTAATGCTGCATACAAATGTCCTATATTTTCTGGTTGTTTCTAATAAAGGGACTGAGAAATAATGATATACTGCCCAGACAAAAGTCACCTTACGTGTTTAAGGTGGTGGTAACGTCAATCTCCTGCAGATGGCATTGCACAAGGATGATTGGGCAATAAATACCTGTGGGGTGTACGACGTAATTCAAAGATTGAGCAGTGGTGGTACAGTGCAGTGAATGTCTCATTTGATGTGTGGAAAAACAGGTTTTAATGATTGGCAGAAAATAGTGATTGCCTTTGGGTGTGCCAAAGGTCATAGTGTGAAGGAAAAGGGTGAATTTGCAGGTATATCGAAGTGTACGTTCCTAGGTGTACCAGCAGTGGCAAAAATCCCAGTCCACAGGAAATTCTTGTCAGAATTTGTGGAGGTGTTACACGCTCTTGGGTACATTTCAGTCACAGGAGAGTCATTTTTTGTCCAGTGAGTATATGTGGTCATTATACCATTTCTAAAACAACAAATCTAATGGTGATCTCAGACTTTTGCACAGTACTGTATATATGGCAGTTTTTGGTGAGGCTGTTGTTCTTGTAAAAGCGTTGATTTTTTTGGCTCAACAGCAGCTGTAGTAGAGTTGTATTAAGCCAAATGTTTTCCAGGCAGACAGGAGGCTGATCGTGTAAATGAAGACTTGAGCAGTTATGCGAGTTTGTGCTTTGTGCAGGTGGAATGGAGTCTGGAGTCATGCTGGCAGATGTGTGGTGCTACATGTCCTTGCTGGATAATTGGAACTTGGTGTCTCGAATGACAGTTCCCCGGTGTCGCCACAACAGCCTGGTCTATGATGGCAAGCTGTACACCATTGGAGGACTCGGGGTGGCAGGCAACCTTGATAATGTAGAGAGGTAAGACGGCTGGATACACGAAAACAGACACACACCATCCCGTTCAGGGCAATTATGTGTTCCAGATAAGCGTTTGGCCAGTTTGTTTTGTGCTGAGAAACAATCTGATAATTAGATCTCGGTGGGGGATTGTGGGAGAGTTTCTGCAGCAGGTGACTGCATTGCACAGATCGGATTTGGTTTCATTTTGAATACCAATGCTCTTGCCTTAGGGAACCGTAGCAATGCAGCCAGTTGTGATATGCTCTGGATTATAGCCTTAGAGTCTGAGAAAGTTTGGATGTTTTTTTTGTTTTCTTTTTAATTCTGGATAACACAACCTTTTCAGAGCATAGACTGACATATACACTGGAATTGAGTTCTGTTTTCAGTTTAAACAAATTTGAACTCTCTTGCTCTAATAAGTTATGATAAGTTTGAAGAAAAATGGTCCTCATTTCTTGTCAACTGTAAAGCTTGGGGCTGGTTCTATTATGCGCGAGTGAGGTGACCACGAGTGGTACTGTTAGTATGGTGCAGATAGAGAGAATAGTTTATATGAAATATTAAAGGTGACAAATTAGACCCTTTTTCGACACTGTTTTGTGGGGTCTTAATGAAATGTCTGTGACAAGTTTTGGTCAAAATACCGCTTATCCGAGGACCACAGCACCCTTTTCACATCGTCTAAACAGCCCTTTCAGAACGATTGGTTTTAAATGTCTGCTCCTTTAAATGATAATGAGACATTGCTGAACTCAACCAATTCACAGCTTTTTGAGCTGCATGTGAAGTCATTTCTTTAATTGTTAAATTAATTCATTGTTAAATTAAATCTTAAGATTTGATTAAGGTCATTTAAACATTCATGGTGTATGCCCAGAATGTTACACAATTCAGTTTCTGTGTGAGGAATTGACTCCAAGTTCTTAAGGCCTTGACTCATGGAATCGACTCTTCTTAGAACTGACTCGTACACAATTTTGTGTACACATTTTTCAAAGCATGAAGGATGACTTCAATCCAAATAGAAACTATACAGCATAAAAATAAACAATGTCGCTTTTGCAATGCTGCATTACAATTATGTACAAACATTACAAGCCATTTGACTTGGCACCAAGTGGACATAGCTTCAGGTTTCAGCTGACTGTAGCAGCATTTGCATTTGCTCTTAGCTTCAACAAATAGCAGGTCCAAACAGTTATCAAGTTGGTGGAGTTATTTAGATGAGGATAATTCTGTTGAGCTGGTTTGTGATGTATGAACTGAGCCAAATTGGAACGACTTGTTGAATCCCATGTTTTTGGACCTGGGGGCCTCTCACAAAAATGGCTGGATTTTCTGATTTCACTGTGGGTTGGTAGCCACTCCAGTCATGTCCCATGTAACAACTTCTAGAAGCCAATATTTCACAGTTAGAGAAAACTGAAACTGGTTGGATATTACAACTAGACAGATATCCAAAACAAAAATGGATGCCTCCTTAAAAGTCTGTAAGTATAATGGAGCAAAATTCTAAAGCCACTATTGAAAATGTTTCTATTTTCCAATTTTCTCAGATTGAATACAATGTTTTTCATTACAGGTCAATTAGTATTTGATATGTTCCCTCTTTTTCCCTTCATGTCCATCTTATCCCAGTATGATTTCACAATATTCCAAAAAGCATCTTTTGTTGCTTGGCTGTCTTTGTCTGCCCCATAAATGCTTGATGGGGCTTAGGTCTGGTGACTGTGGAGGAATATCCATGACCGTCAGTACTCCTTGATCTGCCTTGGTCTTCAAGTAATTGTTGCAAAGCTTTGAGGTGTATTTTGAGTCGTTATCTTGCGCCAGTATGAAACGTTCTCTACAATTATCCAAACCAGCATTTTCGCTAGTGCTCTCAGATTTTAGGCCCCCACTGTAGATCTAAAAAACAAAAAAAACAAACAAAAAAAAAAAAACGGAAGCTGTCTGCAAGGAAGAAGAAAAAAATCCAGAAACAAGAATACAAAGATTATTAGCTGCTGTATTTGTGGGCTGTGATTTCTGCGGTGTTACTAAATGCTGACTGACAGCATCTTGTGCACCTGCTGAATGTCCAGTTTTGTGTTTTCCCAATATTTGGCAAACAAACAGCAGTGGTGTTAAAATGTGCCGAAATATGATCATTGTCTGTATTGTAGGACCTGGGTGTGAGATAATAGTGTGCCTTTAAAATAACAGGAGAAAAAGTTCATTTCCTGCTTATGAAAAAGCACATGCATTATGCATTATGCTTTCATCTGTGTGGCTGTATTACTCTAAAAGCATATTGCATTTTTTCCACTCTTGGTCACGAGAGTATAGTTTTCCTGTTCATCATGCTTGTTCCAGAATTGACTTTATGAAAGAAACCATATATATACCTAAAAGCAGATTCATTTAGTTCATTTATTGAAAAGCACTCTAGCCCTTAGCATTCCCTGTAGGTATTGAGCTGTCTTTAGACATGAAATGAAATGAAATCCATTCCTAGAAGTGACTTGCCTTGTCAGTAGGCTCATCCAGCCTCATATATTGTCCACTCCACTCAGTATCTGGCCTCCTGTGGATATGCATGAGGCACTTGTTAATTGACGGAGCACTCTGGGAATCATTGCTTAGACAGCAGTGTTTAGTTTGCTGTTCGTGAAAAGAGATCCTGTGCTCTCACGATGATTCCTAATTTGTGGCCTGCCATCTATCTTGCCTTCAGTTTCATGCTCCTAACCATGAAATCTCCTCCGTTCAGAATTATGTCCTCAATCGGTCTCTTTCTCAAGGCTGCTATCGGGCCGCTCTGAGTCATGGTTGTGTTTCTAATCAATCACCCTGCAATGCATGTGCAGTATGTCTCTCTCCCTCTCCCTCTCCCTCTCTCTCTGTGTGTCTCTCTGTCTCTCTCTCTCTGACACAGTGCAGCTTATATTAATAACCGAGCATGATATTCCCAGGCCGTGGTTTCCAGACACATGACTTGTAGTAATTCTGAATGTGCACCAGTTGCATCAGTGCCCATCAGTGGTCGAGGACGTGCTGTGAGACTTCTAACCTCTTACCATTTTAAAATACCACACCCCTAGAGACGGGCCTTTGTGGTGGGACGGGAAGAATTGTGATTATGCCAATGATGTTCCCTACTCAAGTGTTATTACTAGTACTTAGAATTTAATTGGTCTTTGATGATGGATTCTGGTCACACAGCCACAGTCTCTCTCATTTCTAGCAGCCGCTCTGCTTTCTGCGCTTTGAGAAGATGAAAAGAAGCCAAGTCTGGCCGGGAGAGTCTGTTCTTCTTCCGTGTCTTCTTGATCATTACATGGACAGTGTGGGCAGTGGAGTGTGCTGTAAGACAAAAATCACATATGCTGCTTTTTGTTTTTTTATATATATAATATATACACAGTGGGGCAAAAAAGTATTTAGTCAACCACTGATTGCGCAAGTTCTCCTACTTAGAAAGGTGAGAGAGGTCTGTAATTTTCATCATAGGTACACCAACTATGAGAGAAAAAAGAGAAAGAAATATGCAGGAAATCACATTGTACGTCTTTTAAAGAATTTAATTGTAAATTATGGTGAAAAATAAATATTTGGTCAATAACAAAAGTTCAACTCAATACTTTGTAACATAACCTTTGTTGGCAATGACAGAGGTCAAATGTTTCCTGTAAGTCTTCACCAGGTTTGCACACACTGTAGTTGGTATTTTGTCTCATTCCTTCATGCAGATCTCCTCTAGAGCAGTGATGTTTTGGGGCAATACGGACTTTCAACTCCCTCCACAAATTTTCTATGGGGTTGAGGTCTGGAGACTCCAGGCCACTCCAGGACCTTGAAATGCTTTTTACGGAGCCACTCCTTCGTTGCCCGAGCGGTGTGTTTGGGATCATTGTCATGCTGGAAGACCCAGCCACGTTCCATCTTCAATGCCCTCACTGATGGAAGGAAGTTTTGGCTTAAAATCTCACGATACATGGCCCCGTTCATTCTTCTCTTAACACGGATCAGTTGTCCTGTCCTCTTTGCAGAAAACCAGCCCCAAAGCATGATGTTTCCACCCCCATGCTTCACAGTAGGTATGGTGCCCTTCTGATGCAACTCAGCATTCTTCTTCCTCCAGTTGAGTTTTTACCAAAAAGTTCTGTTTTGGTTTCATCTGACCCACATGATAATTCCTCTTCTGGATCATCCATATGCTCTCTGGCAAACATCAGACGGGCCTGGACATGTACTGGCTTAAGCAGGGGGGCACGCCTGGCACTGCAGGATCTGAGTCCCTCTCGGCGTAGTGTGTTACTGATGGTAGCCTTTGTTACTTTGGTCCCAGCTCTCTGCAGGTCATTCATCAGGTCCCTCCGTGTAGTTCTGGGATTTCTGCTCACCGTTCTCATGATCATTTTGACTCCACGGGATGAGATCTTGCATGGAGCCCCAGATCGAGGGAGATTATCAATGGTCTTGTATGTCTTCCATTTTTTTTACAGTTGCTCTCACAGTTGATTTATTCACACCAACCTGCTTGCCTATTGCAGATTCACTCTTTCCAGCCTGGTCTAATTCAGCTGATGTGTTCAGTCTTTTGTGTGTGAGTTGCTCATGTTTGTGTTTATGACTTTCTGCTACCTATTTGTAACAAGCTGCACATGGTGTTCATATGTGTAGGTGCCTATTCTATTGTAAGTAGTAGAGATGCACCAATCGATTCGCTATTGACCGGAATCGACCATTTTTTAGTGTGATCAGCCGTAACTGGTGATCAGGCTGATCAGTCTCATGTAACCAATTCTGTGGCGGTCACATTTAACTTGTCTAGTCTGCAACGGCAACAGTGGCACACACATACACAGCCACACATGAACAGCACAGTGCTTTCACTAATTTTTATTTAGAATTTGGTTGACGTGTAAATGGAGATTTAAGACAGCTGAGCCACTCGCCGGTTTGTTAATGAGACCACGCATGTTCATGAAGGGAAAGTGTTCGTTTTCAGTTGTGTTTTGAGTGCTATCTAGTCATGTTAATAGTTTCTCTATATATAGTGCAGTACTAATGAGAAAGTAGGAATACTAATGAGAGAAAATGGGTATCTACTGTATATCCATGTGTAAAAAACAAATCAGAAATCGGAATTGGCCGAGAAAATTGCATTCGGTGCATCTGTAGTAAGTAGTACTCCTTTTGTCCCACCTGTTTGTCCCACCACTGTATATTCTCTCATCTATAACTATATAAACTGGCTAGCATTCCCGTTTAAGGAGCTGCAGCCTTCGGAGGCTGCATTTGAAGACCTATTGCGTCATAGAGGTGCGACTAGGTTGTCCCATTTCGAGGGCTCCTTTGTATGCGGTCGACAAGTACGCTCTTCTTTTCCATGTTAACGAAGGAGACAACGGGTGGATCCTTCAGCAGCCAACATATCCCGAGGTTCATTGCGTGCTGTCATACAAACTGGAAATCTGCCGTATAGCAGAAAGTCACATTTTGGTTCGGACTTCACCGCAGTCTACACAGCTTATGAAGAACACGCCTTCGTGTACCCCGTAGACCATGTTCTTCTAAGGATGCTGCCCCTGAAATGGGATGTAGCTTGTGTTTCATCTGGCTCATCTTCCGTGTAATGGATTTTTGGCATTTCCATCAAACAAAAATGTCAGGTCCATTATACCATGCTCTTAAGTGTTGCAGCTTTCCCCTACACAGGGACATGACAGCATGTTAATGTATTTTTTATAATTATTATCAATTTCCATAAATTACAAAAGATGTGAATGAGTATTACAATGAGTATAACAATTTAAACAAGTTTCCACTGTGTTTTCATCAGTATCTCTGACACAGTTATGTATTGTTTGCACACAGTTTCTTGTAAAAAAATACCCTTTATATATAATTTATACATTACAGAAGCATAAAAAGTGTGACGGTCTAATTCCATTTTGGTCAACGACCTGTTTCATAGAAGGTAATGCAGGTGTTAAACGGCACATAGCTATATGTGTATAGACACAGATTAACCAAAATGTTATGAACTCATGGTCTGCAATGACGTTGAGATAGGTGCCATATGTTAAATTGACAACTGCATGAATTTCAAGGTTTTTTAGCAAATTTTTAAACAGAGCATCCTGGTACCAGTTCTTCTGTGAGGGTTCATAATGGTTTGGCTTGTGTGTTTGTGCTGTCAAAATGAACGTGTTAGCAGCAATTCTTTTTCAACACTGTTGATCACACTTTTGCTGCTTGACCATTGTGAAGCACCTGAAGTTTTGAACGAGTGAGCAAAAAGTGACAAAAGGCCTGTCTGGATGGGCCTAAAATTACATGGGATTTTGGGATAATTTCCTCTTTTTAAGGCTCTACTCTGTGATTTTATTTCCGTCTGGATCTGCCAGGTCTGTATTTTTCTCCCTCCTCCCATGAGAAAATTACAGGCAGAATTACATACTGGTTTTCACCAAACTCAGCAGTGTTCAGTCCCACAGGGATGCACTTGTCCATGACTTTAGAGGCAGATTATGCCATCTTTTGAAAAAAATTAAATAAATAAAAGTAATTGTGTCCACTGATATTCTTTTAGAAAGCGAATGAAAGTCACAGATGTTTCTACGTCTTCATTGTAGACAAATCTACAGATGGAGGGTTTTAAAACCATCACTGCACTGTTTTAATTGGACTGGATGTTATGAATTTATTGAAAGATCCTTGCCACCAAGGACTTTCCTGCCGAGGTCTCAAGATCCTAAAGTGACTCTGTGTATCGGACTAAATAATGCAGATATACTTATTTTTTCCGTTATTTTTTAAAACTATTACTATAGACTTATTTCCCTACATAAATTTGTTTCGTTCTTACATTTATCATGTAAGCCACTCAAGGACGATGAGATCTTTCATGAAGTCTAGGTCCTCCCAAAGTTTCTTCCTCATAACGTTTAGGGAGTTTTTCCTTGCCACCGCCCTAGGCTTGCTCAGTTAGGTCCTTCTAAAAAAATTTGCATATTGTGATAAAATTAATTCTTTTCCGTAATGTAATGATAAAAATTAAACTTTCATGTATTTTAGATTCATTGCACACCAACTGAAAGATTTCAAGTCTTTTATTGTTTTAATACTGATGATTTTGGCATACAGCTCATGAAAACCCAAAATTCTCACAAAATTAGCATATCAGAAAAGGTTCTCTAAACGAGCTATTAACCTAATTATCTGAATCAACGAATTAACTCTAAACACCTGCAAAAGATTCCTGAGGCTTTTGAAAACTCCCAGCCTGATTCATTACTCAAAACCGCAATCATGGGTAAGACTGCCGACCTGACTGCTGTCCAGAAGGCCATCATTGACACCCTCAAGCAAGAGGGTAAGACACAGAAAGAAATGTCTGAACGAATAGGCTGTTCCCAGAGTGCTGTGTCAAGGCACCTCAGTGGGAAGTCTGTGGGAAGGAAAAAGTGTGGCAGAAAACGCTGCACAAACGAGAAGAGGTGACCGGACCCTGAGAAGGATTGTGGAGAAGAGCCGATTCCAGACCTTGGGGGACCTGCGGAAGCAGTGGACTGAGTCTGGAGTAGAAACATCCAGTGCCACCATGCACAGGCGTGTGCAGGAAATGGGCTACAGGTGCTGCATTCCCCAGGTCAAGCCACTTTTGAACCAGAAACAGTGGCAGAAGCGCCTGACCTGGGCTACAGAGAAGCAGCACTGGACTGTTGCTCAGTGGTCCAAAGTACTTTTTTCGGATGAAAGCAAATTTTGCATGTCATTCGAAAATCAAGGTGCCAGAGTCTGGAGGAAGACTGGGGAGAAGGAAATGCCAAAATGTCTGAAGTCCAGTGTCAAGTACCCACAGTCAGTGATGTTCTGGGGTGCCATGTCAGCTGCTGTGTTGGTCCACTATGTTTTATCAAAGGCAGGGTCAATGCATCTAGCTATCAGGAGATTTTGGAGCACTTCTGCTGAAGAGCTTTATGGAGATGAAGAGTTCATTTTTCAGCACGACCTGGCACCTGCTCACAGTTCCAAAACCACTGGTAAATGGTTTACTGACCATGGTATTACTGTGCTCAATTGGCCTGCCAACTCTCCTGACCTGAACCCGATAGAGAATCCTGTGGGATATTGTGAAGAGAAAGTTGAGAGACGCAAGACCCAACACTCTGGATGAGCTTAAGGCCGCTATCGAAGCATCCTGGGCCTCCATACCACCTCAGCAGTGCCACAGGCTGATTGCCTCCATGCCACGCCGCATTGAAGCAGTCATTTCTGCAAAAGGATTCTCGACCAAGTATTGAGTGCATAAATGAACATAATAATCTGAAGGTTGACTTTTTTTGTATTAAAAACACTTTTCTTTTATTGGTCGGATGAAATATGCTAATTTTGTGAGATTTTGGGTTTTCATGAGCTGTATGCCAAAATCATCAGTAAGGCGCTATAGAAATAAATCTGGCTTGACTTTCAGTTATATGTTATGCAAACATCCGGGTTCACTCAGAATTCAACCTGCTAGAAACTGACTCGTCCTGCAGATATGGCATTACTGTCTACATGTAAGAGTTTTATCACTATGGAGATGAGTAAAAATTCAATTACAGCATTCCCCCTGATAAACGAATCCAATCCCAATAGGGCTTAATTGTGATTAATAGGGGCAGCATGGTGGTGCAAGTGGCTAGTTTCCTTCGTCTCACAGCTCTATAGATTCCCAGTGTGATTCTGACCATGGGCTCTGTCTGCGTGGCTTTTGCACGATCTCCCCCTGTCTTGCTGGTTATCCAGATTTTCTTGCTTCTTTTCACATTCCAAAGACCTGCATTAGATCAGCTGGTCTCTCTGAATTGCTCCAGTGTGTGTATTTGATGAGTGCGGTTGTATCCATGGTCCTGTCATGGATATTGCAATCGATGCTGGTTGGACTTTAATAAATAAACAAAAATAAATCCAAAAAAGTTTGGGTTTTCTCAAAGTAGCTTTATAAATATGTACCGTATTTTTCGGACCATAAGACACACTTAAAATCCTTTACATTTCTCAAAAATTGACAGTGCGCCTTAAAATACGGTGCGCCTAATGTATGAATTAATTCTGGTTGTGCTTTCTGACCTAGAACCGATTGTAGATGGTACACGGCGCTCATAAATCTGTCAAAATGTTTTAGCACCGTCTCGGTAAGTTACGAAGTTCACGGCAACCGTAGTGTGCAGCATCGCGGAGTAATACGGTATGTGCTTCAGCATTAGGGTACGTGCATTCATTCATTCATTCATTTTGGAAGCGGATTTCAAACTCAACGCTATCAGTCACGCAGTACAACATGGTCATAGAGCAGCTGTGAGAGAATTCAACATTAACGAATCAATGGTACGGAAGTGGAGGAAGCAAGAAGACGCCCTGCACCAGGTAAAGAAGACCAAACTGAGTTACTGACGGAACTTAAGAGTTTTGTTTCGCCTTATAACCCGGTGCGCTTTATGTATGAAAATAGATCCGTTAGACGTCGATCATTGATATCGTGCCTTATAACCCGGTGCGCTTTATAGCCAGAAAAATACGGTAGACCCACAGTCAAATGGCAACAGTTGACAGGAAAAACTCCCTAAAGGAAGAAGGAAGGAAGGAAGGAAGAAACCTGGAGAGTTTTGAATTAGTCATATAACATTCTTTTTTTTTTTATGTGTTTGCCTAACCTTATTCTTGATTCTTGCCTTGTTTTTCAGCTTTTAACGAAATATACTATTTATGTCTTTACTGAGACTCGTCAACCATGTCGGTTATTTTTTCTTTAAGACTCGCAAATTAAATCTGTCCTGATTAGCTGACCTTGTGAATGAACTAAGGCAGACAACACCCTCCTCAGCTTTTGGCTGTGACATTTCACCCAATTAATTCATTCAAAATGTTTTCTCCCACTTTAGACTGGGATGGATTAGGTAGTGAACTAAATGTTTTCAACTATAACACCAAATGGCTCCTATCTATTTTATAGTTGCACTTACAGCATTTAACTGCCTTATTGCCTTATCCAGAGCTCTTTCCATTTAAGCTTAGCAGCTGAGGGTTAAGGGTTCTGCGCAATCTACCAACCGTGACGTCTCAGCAGAGACTGAACATGAACTCGTGACCTTCTGCAGTAATTAGTATTCCAGAGCCTCAAACACAGAGTCACACCTGTACTTTATGGCACCATGTGTCACACTAATGATGTATTATATTGCATTACCTAGATTTATGTCCAGCCCATAAATCTGACTGATCCCTCGATTAAAAAGGAAACATTAAACAACCTATTCAATTAAAGAATGATTGCTTTGTTTACTTTTGTATCAGATTATGCTGCACATCCTGAGCATTGCCTTTGCAAACAATTGTGGGTCATTCTCACTGAATTCAAATATGGTACTGTAATAATATGCCACTCTTGCAATAAGTCTGTTTGGGAAATTTCTTCCATCCTAGCTAATTCACGATCAACTGAGGGGTATTATTGAAAAGTGGAAGCCTTTAGGAACCACGTAAAGTTACAGAGTGGGGTTGCTGAGTGCTGAGGTGCATAGTGCATAAGTCACCAATGCTCTGCTGAATCAATAACTGCAGTACCAAACCTCCTCTAGTATTAACATCAGCACAAAAACTGTACACCAGGAACTTCATGGCATATGTTTCCGTCTAAACGCATGCTGTGGCGTGACGAATCACTCTTCTCTATCTGGCAGTCTGATGGACAAGTCTGGCTTTGGCTGATTTTGCAGGAATGGGCACAAATATCCACAGACACAGACCATACTCTTGAATGTCTTTCCAGAAGAGTAGATCCTGTTGTAACTGCAAAGGGGGGAACAAAGCAGGAACTCGCACACATATTGTCTCCATAAACTCCAGACTCACCAGGCTAATTTGAAGATAAAGTCCATCCTCTGCTCCTTTGCCAGAAAATGGTCTAATACTTTGTAGGTAGACTTGGCTGACTTTGCTGAATTATTGGCTCACATTACTGAATCCTTCAGAATATCATTAGAAGGGGTATGCAAATAAAAGTAGACAGGAGACATTCTACTCATTGGTTAGTACCACTCTCAGTAAGATGTGTCCTATAGCAACCAAGAAAATGCAGAGTAGAATTTTATGTTTTTTGTTTTACTTTTTCACTTTTTCACTCAGGGCCATGTAGGTTTGGAGTTTTTTCTCCCTTAATAATAAACACCTTCATTTAAAAACTGCATTTTGTGTTTACTTGTGTTGTCTTTGACTAATATTTAAGTTGGTCTGATGTTCTGAAACCCTTAAGTGTGACAGTACAGTGTGACAATACAGTGGGGCAAAAAAGTATTAAGTCAGCCACTGATTGTGCAAGTTCTCCTACTTAGAAAAATGAGAGAGGTCTGTAATTTTCATCGTAGGTACACTTCAACTTTGAGGGACAAAATGCGAAAAAAATCCAGGAAATCACATTGTAGGATTTGTAAAGAATTTAATTGTAAGTTATGTTGGAAAAGAAGTTCTATCTTCAATGCCCTCACTGATGGAAGGAGGTTTTGGCTTAAACTCTCAAGATACATGGCCCCGTTCATTCTTCCCTTAACACGGATCAGTCGTCCTGTCCCCTTTGCAGAAAAACAGCCTCAAGGCATGATGTTTCCACCCCCATGCTTCACAGTAGGTATGGTGTTCTTGGGATGCAACTCAGCATTCTTCAAACACGATGAGTTGAGTTTTTACCAAAAAGTTCTATTTTGGTTTCATCTGACCACATGATATTCTACCAATCCTCTTCTGGATCATCCATATGCTCTCTGACAAACATCAGATGGGCCTGGACATGTACTGGCTTAAGCAGGGGGACACGCCTGGCACTGCAGGATCTGAGTCTCTTTTGGCGTAGTGTGTTACTGATGGTAGCCTTTGTTACTTTGGTCCCAGGCTCTCTGCAGGTCATTCATCAGGTCCCTCCGTGTAGCTCACGGTTCTACTGACATTTTGACCCCATGGCGATGAGATCTTGCGTGGATGCTACAGACACGAGGGAGATTATCAATGGTCTTGTATGTCTTACAATTGCTCCCACAATGGATTATTCACACAACCTGCTTTGCATATTGTAGATTCACTATTTCCAGGCTGCTGCAGGTTTCTACAAATTTTTTCCTGTGGTTCTTCACAGCTCTTTGGTCTTGGCCATGGTGAGTTTGGAAGTCTGACTGTTTGAGGCTGTGGACCAGGGGTACTTTTATACAGATAACGAGGTCAAAAACAGGTGCCATTAATACAGGATAAACAAGTGGGAGGACAGAAGAGCTTCTTAAAGAAGAAGTTACAGGTCTGTGAGCGCCAGAAAGTGCTTCTTGTGGGTGGACCAAATGTTATTTTCCACATGATTTACAATTAAAGTCTTTTTTTAAAAATCTACATGTGATTTCCTGGATTTTTTTTCTCATTTTGTCTCTCATAGTTGAAGTGTACCTATGATGAAAATTACAGACCTCTCTCATCTTTCTAAGTAGGAGAACTTGCACAATCAGTGGCTGACTAAATACTTTTTTGCCCCACTGTATGTATTTGCATCACAGTGCATGATAGCTTTGGGCAACTTGTGAGGAAACAAAGTTTGTTACATAGACAGTAGATAAGGGTTTTCAGATAATGTTTTGAAGGTGAGTGATGCAATACATGGACACTTCATGTCTTCCTTTCAGTAAGGACATTTGATGTGTTTCACTGAGATGGACATGCAAGGTGATGTAAACACAGCCAACGTGCTGAACTAGTACAAGTGATACTTACATACGTCTGATATGTTTGCATGTATGTTATTTTGAATCAGTTTCTTTTTTGTGGAAAAAAGTAGCCATTGTTTCATAGGTTTTATCATTGAAAAAAAATCTCTATATTATTGGATTTGCAGGCTTAGCAATTGATTTGAATACAGGAGCTCCAGCCCTAGAAATTCAGAGTCAGAGGGAGTCTTAGGATTTCGGTATGATTTCCTGGAGGCAATCGAAGCCAGCTCTCATTGTGGCCTGCTGAGATAGAGCACCCCGCTGCGTCGACTCAACACACCATGGGATTAAAGCAGTTGATAATTTCCCTTCCTTTTGCTCCTTCATCTCTCACTTTGGGTCTTTTGCAGCTCCCCATCCAGCTCCTGGTTACTCCTTTCAGACATTCGCTGGGGCTTCTGGGCTCCCGTTTAACAGAAAAGGCATGCCCAAACATTTTTGACACTTTTCTTAATTGAAAGTCTCTTGCACTGCTCGTTGTTTAATGAGCCTGTCTCGCCTCCGCTGTAGTAGCTCTTCTCTCGGTGGACTGCAGCGTGTTGGTCAGAGCGCAGCTGGTGTCTAATAGTGGCTCTTGCTACATTCTGCTCTGCAGGGCGTCCGTCTCATCCTGCATCACTGAGCTGCTGCCTGTGGGTAAGGCCTAGATTTGGACCGCTGTTCTAAAATCACTGTTTGTTTAATGAAACATTCTGCCTTTTATTATTACCTTCCAAAAAGTCGGCTTGCAGAAACTGAGATGTGTGTGAGCGATTCTGGAATTGGTTTGCAGGGTGTCTGAGAATACAGTGTGTAACGGCAAGTCAAAATGATTTAAAGGTAAAAACAAGATGCTTCACTTTGCTCTTATGAATGATCAGTTAGTAGCACCTTCTTCAGTATGCCGAGAAGGGGTTAGACTGCTATGGACAGATTGGTCAGATTTATATTCATTTTGTTAATATACTCACATTACCGAATCCTTCAAAATGGGTACAAACAAGATGCTTCACATTGCGCTTAGTGCATTAACCATTAGCCATATCTGACAGCATCTATCCAGATGTCTTGTCATTAATCAAAGACATGGTACTAGGAATGTAACGATATGCTCAGCTTCATGATTCAGTAGTCTCGCAGTTGTTTCAACTAATAGGAAACACGTTTAAAATATTAACTGAGTCACTCTGGTTCGGTCCCTGCCTCTGGTGCCTGATAAACCAGGAGGGTAGGAAGCAAACAGAAAGAGGTGCAAGGTCTGTCAGAGGTGGGCTCCCAAGTCTCAGTGCGTCTCTGGGTGGGCTTTGGGTCTGCATTTGTCTTGTGACCAGACCAGGGATGCTGGGGTGCTGGTGGACCCCAAACGTACTTTTGAAACCCTGGTTAAATGAGGGAGCCTGTCTAACAGCACCTCTACCGGCATATTTCGATGTGAGTTTAAATGTAAAATTAAATGCTAGTTTAGCACCATCCCTGGCTAGTTGACAGCTCCACACAGCGCAGACGTGTGGACATATTGTTTAAATACTCTATCCATCCCCTAATACAGGGTTAAAATGTTTAGCTGAGCATGTGAACGTTAAGGGCCTCAAAGCAGCATCGTGGTAGAGCTTGAATTCTTATTTTGCTGAGTAGTCTGTAGCAGGAATATCTATAATTGCCAAATACTGTACATGAAATCTGATTGTGTCCTTGAATCTATTTCCGAAGTAACTTTATCCTAATGATCCTGACTTTTTAAGAACTACTGTACATTTGAATCTGGTGATTTCTTCAATACTAGTTTCATGACTTCACTGTAGATTTGTATGGAAAGAGCAGACGAGTTTGGTTGAAATAAGATTTCAGGACAGCTATGAAAAATTTATTATATAGCCCAAGGCCTTTAGAGAGATAAATACTTATCAAACCGTCTCAATAGGAGAGTGCAGATCAATGGACCTCTGGTCTTTTGGGGTCTGTCCTTGCTCATACCTGGCATCTGTAGTAGATGAAAGAGTCTTATTACGTGACTTTATTAAATGTATAATTTAAAAAGATACGAAAACTATAGTCGTTTTAGATAGGAAACTATTGATCTGTTGCTCCCGTGGGTTGTAGACTTGTAGAAAAAGGAAAAAAACAGCAGGTTGTTATGGGAATGGATATCCTTGATGCAAGAAGAAGTCAAAGCCTCGTTGTGTATCAAGTAGTGCACTTTTAGCGGATGTGGTAAGCAAACTGTGCTTCTGTCACCCGTGCATTTAAGGTTTTATCATGCACAAAGTGGGATGTCCTTGTAAAGTTTAGTATATGAAATGTTCAGTTTAATTTTGTAATGTTTGGGTAATTACACCATGTAACAATTTTCAAAACATTTTTTGTTCCCAGTTGTTAAGTGTGTTTTCCTGACTGTTTGTACCCTAAATGAATAGACAAAAGTTATTATTCCCTGTAAACTTTGCTTTTGTGGTCAGCACAATGATATTTTGAAATTGATCTATTTTTAAGGATATTCGCCATATTTCAAGATACTTAGAAGCTTCTGGAATTGTGAGAACTATCAAGAAGTTTTCTAGAACTGTCCAGAATTATCTAGAACTTTTCTGGGACTGTACAAGAATTGTAGGTAGCTGCTATAAAAAACTACAGTTATATAGGGCCACTATAGCCTTCCTGAGAGAACGGAGAGACATGATCTATTGATTGGGATTGCATTTAGTAAAGTGGGCAACAGCCATCACAGACAAAGGGGAACTTGACCCTAGGACAGACAGGTGTGAATTCATTCTCTATTCAGATTCTGATAAGGACAGTATTCACACTTCACCCCACACCCATTACAGGAGGGGCTTAGGAAGGACCACTACTTTCAGATGTATATATTGTGTGTTACTCTGCTACCGGGTGATCAGTCTTGCTCTGCTGAATCCTCAGTACACTCTTGTACTTTGATACTGCATGGAATAAAGACTGACCATTTTTATCGAGTTTGGAGAGACATCCTTTTTCCTTACAGTACACAGCAACTTAGTCAATTTAGATGGCATCAAGAGGTTGCATACATCCAGCAGATGCATTTTGCTATGTATGTGGCCATTTTATAAAGACAGGAGCGAAAAAGCACTCTGTGGAAGCATCTGCTAAGATGTGTGAGGCCTACAAAGCATACTTCGGCATGCCTGTTGGTGACCTGTTTCTATAAAAAAAATTCATAATTTTCGTTGCCGTGGTCACAAAAGCGAAGTTTATGATGAATGCAAGCAATTTTTAATTTGTTTTAGACATAAGCAATTGGAATATAACATTAAAAAGCTGGGAACAAAACTTGTGTTACATAGTGTTATCGGTGGCAGTTTGTCTGTTTGTGTATCCTTCCACCTTTTCTAACCAACTGTAAATCAGCTTCAGCAGCTTCGGTGCACAGCGAGTGAACATCTGTCTGACCCACTCGAACCAGCAAAACACAGACTATCACAATACTACCATGATACTGCAGTGCTGAGGATGATCCACCACCCAAATAGTACCTGATCAGAGAACAGAGTACTGACAAAATATGTAGAGAAGCAGATGGACTACAGGCTGTAATTGCAGAACTACAACGTGCTTCTATATAGTATGTGAAACTGATCAAATGGACATTAATTATAGAAACAAGGAGGTGCATCTAATAGTTATTTGACAGCACCACTAATTAACTGGCCTTGTTTTTCCTCATAAGAGTTTAGGATTTGGGGCGGTTGTTCCTGTTTAGATTGTTCTGGTCTATAGTCGTGATGTGAAATACTGCACGTGGCTTAGTTGTTTTGACATGCTTTCATTTTAAAACTCATTTAATACCAAAGTTACTGAACTTGTGTTGTGTCTTTAGTCTGAAGCTGTTCATGGTGAATTACCTGTACATCATTTCAGAGTGACTATTGTTTTTAGCTCTGCATGAGTGTGCATCATACACAACTCATCAACAACAGTGCTTTTAGGGGCTAGAATGTGCTAAAACACCCAGTGACAATGGTGTTACATCGCAGGTGCAAATTATGATCAAAAAGAGGTCTTTAAGTCATGGTTTGTTTCTTTGGGGAGTCTTCTGGCAAGGGCAAAAATATTGTACAGGTTTACTTGTTCTGCTTCTTACACCTGCCCAGATAACTATGAGAGCACAAGTGAAGATGACAAAGTTGAACATCTTAGGATTTTAAAAGGGGTGGCTGCTCCTGTAGAGGTCTGACCTTCCAATGATGCGACGTTATTACCTCACAAACTCCACATACTACATATGCACATATAACACTGTTAGTAGTATACATTTACATTTACAGCATTTAGCAGATGCCCTTATACAGAGCGACTTACAATTGGTACAGTCTTACAATCCATGCAAATGTGGGTTAAGGGCCTTGCTCAAGGACCCAACAGTGGCAGCTTGGCAGAGGTGGGATTTGAACCCTGGATCTTCTGGTCCATAGTCCAGTACCTTAACCGCTAGGCTACCACAGTCCCGTAATACGTACACTGTAATACGTAGTGCACCATTTGAATCAGTCTTAAAACCTGAAGCCAAAAATGCGCCAGTCACTTCTTACCTCAAGGCCATTTACCAAACTACACTCTGTACCTTGTTCCCTCCGAGATACCAGCTTGGCTCGACTGGATCCACCAATCAGGATCAAGCCCAAGGTAGACAAGTATTAGTGGCTTAGGTAATTTGCATTTTAACTTGCTAGAGTGGTCCTGAAAAAAGTCCTGATTTAGCGACAAAATCACTAAGTTGGCAACATGGCAGCAGTACATGATTAGGGGAGGGGCACCCAGCACGAACTGGCTCGAGAAAAAGAAACTCCGCCTACCTTCCTCCACAGTACACAACCATAATTGTTTAACAATAATAGGAATAACTTTGGTCAAATCTAACAGCCAGGGGGAAACACATTGCACTGTTGAAAAATGAACTTACAAGGATGCTGTGAGCAGGAATTATTGAGGAGGGACATTTTGCCCCCCCACCAAACTTAAAGGGGGATATGCCCCCCAGGGCTGAAGTAGGTATGTGAAGAGGGGCTAATTGGAGATCACAGCTCTAGGAAAGAAACTGTTGCTTCATCTGCTAGTCTGAGCTTTTATTGTTCTGAAGTAGGTTTGCAACAATTAATCGACTACCACATTAGTTGGCAACTAATTTAATAGTCGATTAGTCGGTGACGTCATCACATGTTTCGTGCTCCTGCTAGGAATGTTTTGACATTAGCGCTTAATGGAAAGTTGACAAAAGAGTGAAGGCAGCCTCAAAAATAGAATTATCATTTCATTTAGCAGATGCCCTTATCCAGAGTGACTTACAATTGATTCAGTCTTACATTCCAAGCAGTTGTGGGTTAACGGACTTAATCGAGGACCCAGCAGTGGCAGCTTGGAAAAAGTGGGTTTGAACCCTGGACCTTCTGGTCCATAGTCCAGTACCTTAAAAGCTAGGTGCCCTACAGTCCCATGCGCAACGAAAAAAAGGTTTTCAGTACTATTGATAAATCTAACCTTAGTTGGCATGGGAGCACATCCTCCGTGCTGAGCAAACACGTCGGCTCACTCAGTGACGACGATTCATCTCAGTATGTTCTAATAGCTAGCTAGTTAGCTAATGTTAAAAGGCGCTTTATTTCACATTACGAGCTGTAACATTTTCTCTTTCAAAATACCTGTTCTCTTGAATTGTTAATGCCATTGGACAGGTAAACTCTTATTTGAAACGAACCTGTTCACATTCCATATAACATTCGCAGTTTTAAACATTGCATCATTGTCTTGTCAACAAGGACATCATCAGGTTTAAATTTTGACCGGGAGTTATCTATTAGCAGCAAAGTTCATAAAAGCGGTGAATATTTGATTGAGATATTCATCTTTATTTTTTTCAAGTGCATAAAACAGCCTCGAGACACAAAGTCTGATAGCTGCATAAGACTTATTTGGTAATTGAGTGTTTCATAATCTGAATAATCAATTATACATTTCAAGAACTGATGGCTTTTTTGACTATAAAAGTCGTTTTTTTGCAGCCGTTTTCTGAACCTGCTTCCTGAAGGCAGGAGGACAGTCTGTGACCTGGGTGGGTGGGATCTGTAGTAGTGCTGCTGGCTTTGTTCTGGAGGAGCCCACATCTGGTAGCTGTTCCTACCACTGGGTTAGGTTCCTCATGTCTTGTGCTGTACAGCTGGAATACCATACAGTTTACAGAGGCAGAGGATGCCTCTCAAGACTCTTATAAGTACTGAACCCTTGGTGGTGGGAAGAACTTCCACTGTATGTCCGAATTACTGAATCTCTTGCTGCCTTCAAAAGATTTACCTTTGTACTTAAGTGACAACTGATACTGCACACACACATTAATCCTCTGCTTTATGATTTTGTACCTATGCCTATATTAAATCCTAACAAGGTTTTAGTTGGATGGTGTTCTTGGGCTGTTGCCTATTCGTACTAGCATGAGGTAATGTCTAGTGAGAAGAATCAAAGCACTTCTGTAAGTCACTCTGGATAAGGGTGTCTGCTAAATGCTGTAAATGTAAATGAGCCACAGCTTCTGTCAGCGATCTAATATTTCGAGCCTGCATGAGTAATCTGTTTTATGGCTGGACTGACAGAGCTATTGCCAGGTAATGATGCCACAGGTCAGCAGAACTCAATGCCCACTGTTCTATTGCGCAATAAAACCATCAATAATGTAGTGTAATATACAAATGCTGGGGAAAGTTTATTATATCTGTGGAGGCTGACCCTCTTTCTCCTCCTCCTTTGTTCTCTCGAGTGTCAAGGAGCCCTTCCTTCTCCTGGACTATTACAGTCTCTCATATTATCCTTCTCTTGGTGTTCCTCCATCTTTGGTGAAGGTGACTGGTCACGTAGCTAAGTAATAGAACAGGTGCCATTGCTCCACCTGGATGGAGTTACTCATTAACTTTTACAGCGTTTAGCAGACGCTGTTATCCAGAGAGACTTAACTGATACAGTCTTACAGTGTACAGTCTAAGCAAATGAGAGTTAAGGGCCTTGATCAAGGACCCAAACATGACAGTTTGGCAGTGCTGGGATGTGAACCCTAAACGTTCTGGTCTATAGTAGTATTGTAGGAAATAAACAAGTGTTCTCTGTCTCGTCTTGGTCTCAAACTTGGTTGTTCTTGGTCTCATCTCAACCTCGACGTAAGGTGGATTCGGAAATTGTTGTTGAGACCAGCCGAGTCCAGCCGAGTCCAGTGCGTCTGCTTGAGGAAGAACTATTTCCTATTGCAATTGAATATTAACAGTCCATGCAAATAAAATAAATCAGTGCTTCTGATTACATTTGACAGAAGAAAGGAAACAGAATTACCAAAACAGAACAGTCATTTGCTTCAAAGTTGCATTGACTTAGTTTGACTTAAACTATAATATAATAATAGTTAATAATTTTAGGATATATATAATTTAATTAATTAATTTAATGTTATACTTCACAAAAATGTCTTTTGAAATATAATGTTATTTATAAATAATTTTTTCACATTTTTTTCATAATTTTTACATTCTATAATGTATAATGAATGTAAAGTGAATTATGAATTAATTAAATATTTCCATTTTATTCTTTTCATTCTTGTATTATGAAAAAAATCTTAATTTGTTCTTGGTCTTGACTCAGACTCGATGTCTCGGCCACTTCAGGTCTTGGTCTTGATTCAGCTCTAGCGGTCTTGGCTACAGCCCTAGTCTACAGTCCAATACTTTAAATGCTGTGCACTGCCAAGCTAGTCTTCTCATCACCTGATTCTTCCTCTTGTACATCATATTCTTGTTCTTGCTGACATTGCTGATGGCCACACTGTGAAGGATATATGCTAATATCATGCTTATGCATGGACACTGCCAGAGGAGCACATCCACATACCATAAGAGGGGAAGGCATAATTTCAGGGTTCAGACGTCCTTTTGATGGCTCACATCACCTCTGTGGGTTAATCAATGCAGATGTATTTTGTGTCTTTTCCTGAAGTACTGTTGGCAAGATAAAAGTTAGGTTAGATGCTATGACAGTATGTACCTTGTATTGGTAGAAATGTGCATACCGGTAGACATTTGTACAACAGTAAATTGGTTATAAACTGTAACTGAAACAGCACTGCTTATTTCAAATCGATTGGGCTTTACACAGTTTCCAGGGACAGGGACAGGTTTCCTGGTACTTGATGTAATAAACACAGGGTGGCTCCCAACCAATAGAAAACCAGAAGATTGTAGTCCGAGTGCTTCTGTGGATTTGTCTAGATGTGACACTGTTAAAAATCCAGACTGACCAATCAGAAAATGGTAATCTGCTGCTGTAAGATGGTTGCATTTATCTGACGAATGTCTTGTTTTAACCCTCTCCAGTCATTTTGTATTTTCCTCTGTTATAACTGTTTTTTTTATTAGCTGACTGGCGAATTCCTTCGTTACTTAATCCAGACAATGCATATAAATACACACAATTACGTAGAACTGGTTTGTGGGACTTTTAGACAATTTATGTTGGTGGTGTTCTGTTCAGATCTCACTGGCCACAGAAATGAATAGCTCTGATCTGACTGGCTTAAAAAGCATGACAGTTGGTGATTACAAATCTTATACTACATATTATGAAGCAGTAATATATGGGATACTATAGAGTACTAGCTACTGAATAAATAGCCAGTAGTGTAATCCTGGATTTTGGGAGGAAACAAGTGCCTGAAAGGTAAACCCATACATACACAGTGAGGGTGTTCTTAACCCCTGCCAGACCCTAACCAGAGAATAACTTGGGTTAATGTAGATGTACAACCACATTACTTGCTGCTCCACTTTGCTGGAATAATATAATTGCCTTAATGACCAAAAAACGAGACGATATTTAAAGCTGACAAATTATACCTTTTCCACTTCAAGTTAATGCAGTTCCATGGGGTCTTAATGAAATGTCCGTGTCAAGCCTATGTCAAAATATCACACAGATCAGGCACCAGAGCTCCATTCTCACCTTGTTAAAATAGCCCTTCTCAGAACCATTTGTTTAGAGCGCCTGTTCCTTTAAAGGATAATGAGTCACTGCTCACCCTACCTCATGAGTAATTCAAGATTTAATTTTTTTAATCATTAAATAATATCAGAAGCATGATTACGTTGTTGTATTAAGGTAATTTAAACGTTCATTATTTAAATAACTTGTGGTTTTCAGAGCTAATGCAGCTACTTAACTTTACCGTATGCTCTGAATTCAGTGTCTGTGTGAGGAATCGATTTTAAAGGTGACTCCTAGTTCTTAGGGCCTTGAGTCATGGATTCAACTAGCGTTGGCACTAACTCATCCACCTTAAGTTCTGTGCACATGTGAATCAAAGCACAAATGATGACTTGAATCAATGTATAGAAATTGTACAAGTAAACAAATAGACAATGTAGCATTTACAATGCTATACAACTAGTATGTTCACAAAATAATATACCTGCGTAAAAGCTATTTGACTTAAGAAGTCTTAGCTCAGAGTGGCTAGCACACACCTATTGGATTATACTGACTTTAGCTTTGACATGATGTTAGTGTATCCACTGCTTGCGAGAAAAAATGGTGCACCTTAGTTCTGGAGTCATGGGTGGAGGTACGAGGTGGGATCATTCCTTAGAAAAGTCTGAACGACTTGTTGAATCGCATGTTTTCTGAACTAGGCATCCTACAAGAAATGTTTGTGTTTTGATTTCAGAGTTAGTGGGTTGGTAGCCACTCCAGATGTACACATGCATGTGTACAACTACTGACAAAGTGCGTTTTGTATAATATGCTCCCTTTAAATGTAGAAGTCATCTATTTTATCTCTACAAAAATACTGTATTTCTGACATTTAATTATATAAACCAGAAGATTTTGGCTATATCCCACCCCTAGGTTAAAACCAATTTATTTCTGTTTGCTTTCCTACTAAGTCGGTAAGAATCCCTGTTTTGTCTCAGGCAGCGAGAAGGTTTTCGTCTTCTAATTAATTTAAAGAACTATTAGCCTGATCCTTCTTATAATTAAAACTCAATGCAAATGAGAGATTCTCAGTGTATGAATTCTCCCTGAGTAATTTCTCCAGGGATGGCAGCATGGATGGATGATTTAAGAGGCTTTTTATGGTCACCGAGATATTAATACAGCCTCTGGTGCAAAATAGGGGGTCAAGAAATCTCAGATAAAGATATCTGAATGTAACTTTCACGGTTTTGAACACAGCAGAGTGCGCTGATGAGATGACAGGTTGACGTGCCAGCTGGCCTGCTGTGGAGCTGCCATCAACCCAGATATTTTAGTCGGTGTCTGACCCTTTCACAGTTTCCATATCCCCCGTGTCTCTCCAGCTGTCTTTCTGTGGATGTCTTTTAAGGGCTTGCTTGATGTCTCATGCTGGTATAAGAGATGTGAAGCACGTTTGCCTGTGGATGGCCGTTTAAGAAACCGAGCCTACAGGCACCCTGAACAGTAGGTGGTGTGTGGACAGATATCACTTACAAATATTCACACTGAGCTTTACAGGAGCTTAGGGACAACTTTGCAATGTGAGGCATGTACTGGTAGTCCTTCAGTCAAGTACAGTCCGGCGCAAAATCTGGCAACCTCTAAAATTTACTAGATCTGCTTTTCTAAATGAATGTTCCATATGAGCTCTTGTATTTTGTCTCAGTATTTAAGTGCCTTGTTAATGGTTCAAAGCAAAGAAAAGAATCCTGTTTTACACATGTTTATACTGGTCAGGAATGTAGGGGGGGGGGGTCAATGCCGAATCCACTGGGCGCACCCCCAACTGGGATTCGTCACCAGAGCTTTAATTGATTAGTTAATTCACAAATTTACACATGTCATATTAGCCTGTGCTACATGGACACACCATGATTTTCACGTTATTGATTTTATCAATAACGATAATTAGACGATACTTTGACAGTGTATAGCTTGGGTCTAAAGTATTCAAAGTTGTTTGAACCCTTCTTGTCTTGCCATCTGTTGCTTTTCTTGGTGTAAGGCGCTTTTTAGCAGAATGATTCTGCTAAGGTTTGCTGAGTATGTTTTTATGCTGGTACCTTAGTCTGTCGTGGACAGCCGACTCATGAAGTTTATCATAATCTTCATATTCTGCATGGTGGGTAGTTCACAGATGGTAAAATGAGTTAGTTGTTGAGCTGTCTTTAACAACAATCAATTTCCAACAGTTTGTGGATTGCTGTGCGAGGCTGGTAGTATTTGTATTTTGTGTCCTAGCGTTGTTTGTCCACTCATTTTTAACTTCAGTCATGTACTTTTAGGTAGAACGCTAGCTTGGTTTGTGGCGCTAGCACGCCGCATGCAGTCGGTGCAGTAGTCTGTTCTACCTGGCTACATGAGGCAGCAAATATGTGAACTCTTAAAGCATGTTTTTGACTGTTTGTGCCAAAGTGAGTGACATACTTGATAATGTCAGCTCACACACCTATACAGTGGGGCAAAAAAGTATTTAGTCAGCCACTGATTGTGCAAGTTCTTCTACTTAGAAAGATGAGAGAGGTCTGTAATTTTCATCATAGGTACACTTCAGCTATGAGAGACAAAATGAAAAATCACATTGTAGGATTCTTAAAGAATTTAATTGTAAGCATCCTTTTTCCTCCAGTTGAGCTTTTACCAAAAAGTTCTATATTGGTTTCGTCTGACCAAATGATATTCTCCCAGTCCTCTTCTGGATCATCCATATGCTCTCTGGCAAACTTCAGATGGGCCTGGACATGTACTGGCTTAAGCAGGGGGACACGCCTGGCACTGCAGGATCTGAGTCCCTCTCGGCGTAGTGTGTTACTGATGGTAGCCTTGTTACTTTGGTCCCAGCTCTCTGCAGGTCAGTTATTGGATTTTTGCTCACCGTTCTCATGATCATTTTGACCCCACGAGATGAGATCTTGTGTGGAGCCCCAGATCGAGGGAGATTATCAATGGTCTTGTATGTCTTACAATTGCTCCCACAGTTGATTTATTCACACCAACCTGCTCCTCTATTGTAGATTCACTCTTCTTATTTTTTATTTTACCCTTTTTGTTTTTTAAATCGCCATGAAAATGTTCCCTGGATGGTCTTAGTTTTTTTTTTCTTTGTAAATATTTCATTTAAGTTTGTTTTTATGTCAAGTGTGTGGACAGTCTGTGGGACTCTGAGCTTCTGGTGAGGTATAAACATCCAGGTTTCAAACATGTGCAAATGACCACAAAACGCAAATGAACTTTCCCTGCCAGGAACCATTTCTGATCTTAACAAACCAGAGCATCTCAATGGTAGAGCACAGGTTCACAGTGCTGATCCACCAGGTTTCAGTTGTGTTATGATGTTGTGTTAAGTTTCCTGTCACTGTTAAGTTCAGTTATGGTTTCCTACAACAAAAAGTTGTTGCTGAGCTTCGTTGTTATTTCTGGATGTGAGTTTCCAGATGTTTGTTCCTTGCCAGAGGAACACGGGTGTTACACAGGTCAGGGGTGCCCCAACATTACAGGGAGTTTATGTTGAAACAATTATACCAGCCACTTGCATTTAAACGTTTGAAAGATTTCATATATAGCCAAAAACAGCCACAGAACTCCAGGGGTTACGTTTGCTCCCTGCAGATATCATGGTAATAGAAATGGATTGTGGGATTTGACACACTAGAGCTTTTTTTAGTTAATCCAAAGTGCAGTGCCAATATATGCAATGACTTTGCAAGTACAGTATAAAAACATACCATCAAAATAAACCATACATCCAGAGCTTATGTGCTTGGTGTCCTACAAAGCAGCATCAGGATTGTGCTTTTTTTAAATCTTTCAGCTTGAGGAGAGAACATGCTTGACTATTTCCCTCGCCATGATTAAAAATTGATAACAAGGTCATGCTAAGCTATGCACGTCGCTGCATGAGGGATGTCTAACTAGTAAACTCAAACAAGGGCACAGGTTTCATTTCTGTAATGGCATTTAAACTACTGACAAGAAAATGGAGCTACAATCAATTCTTGTTCCTCTGTTGAAGACGTCTTTATTTATAGCTTCGGCTTTTACCTCATGCTGGGTAACGTGTAATAAAAAACGCCAAGCCTTTATTTGACGTAATTAGTTCCTTCCGTTGCTCTGTAAAACTTCCATTAAACAGCAACAGAAGTCAGCTGATAACCCGCTGCCTGCATGTAATTAATGGCCTCAGCCATGTGCCACTGAGCTGACAATGAAACTGCACTGATCTCAATGAGCACCGAGGGAGACACTGAAACGTTGCATTTACAAGCCATCTGCTTCCATTTCAATGCAATCGCCCATGTACGTAGGTGCTCGCATTGTTAAATGCCGAGCAGCCAGCCTTTACAGCTATTACTGACTGATCCAGTTGCATCAATAACATTACTTCAGAATAAGTATGATAACTGTGTATGTATAGTTTCTCCTTCAAAGTTTGTAAGGGGTACAACCCCCAACCCACCCCCCTCCCCACCCCAAAACAGTGTGATGTGTCTTCTCCTGGCTGTTAGATAGGGCCAAAATGATAAATATTATTTTACCCAGGAACCGTCTCCAAAATTCCAAGAACCAAGTACCTGCTAAGAAAATAGAATTTTGATTCCACTTATTGGTTCCTACTAGTGCATGTTATGCATCAAATACAAAATATGTGTTTTATTATACGATTAGTGCGAAAATATGTCTCTACAGAAGAGGCTTCTATCTGTCAGGACCGGTGGGTCATGTAATCACATACGTCAACACGTAGTTTTGTTTTGATGTGCTCCGCTGGAGCTTTAGCGGAAGATGGACGATCCAAAACGCCCCCAACAGTTTGACTCCCCTTTGAGAGAAAAAGAAAAGACTAAATGCGAAATGTGTGAAAAATGTATCAGTTGTAAATGAAGTGGCAAAATATCTTCGACATCAGCATGATATTGAGGTTCAGCAATTAACCGCCTTCAACCGACTACAGTCTCGTAGCGCAAATGCTGCATTACCCGGGAGAGTCTAAAAGCTTAAAGTGAACAAAACTTAGTATGATTTCACATTTCTAAAACAGTGACCTAGGAAAATCAAACTTCTCTCATTTACTACTCGTGATAAGTAACTCTACTGCTGAAACGATAAACCTGTGATCCAAAAGGAAAGTATAAAAGGGAAATGTTTCATCTAAAAATGATTACCTTCCCTTTGGATCACATGTTCATCATTTCAGCAGTAGAGAGTACTTACGACCAGTAATAACTGAGAGAAGTTTGGTGTTCCTAGATCACTGCTTTAGTACATTAAGCCACGTTAAGCTTTTTACTTAACAGGTTTAAAATGGGAAGGAAAAAGATAAAAGTAAAAATGATGACTTTTGAAGTTGAAATATAAAAAACTTTTGCCGTAGGTTTTCTCCATATTATAATCGAAATTTGGAATCGATAAGAACCAGAATCGATAATCAGAATTGTAATCGAAAATATACAAGTGATACCCAACCCTAGCGCTGGGTACCCCTTACGTAATCATGGACAGCTATTGCTTATTCTTAAAGAAGCACAAACAGCATAAACACTCGACTCTTGCCGGCACGGGAGAGAGGACGCTAGCCTCCTGGCAATGGAGCGATAGAGCTGTAAGAGAGGTTATTAAAGATTCGTACAAATCAAAAGATAGTGTCTAAATGGGATTAGTGCATTGTATAAATAAAGCACTTCGGGTTGACTCGCACCAGTGTGTGTATGGGAGGGGATGTGTGTGCCTCTGAGCTTCGTTTTTCTGGTAAGTTTTAACATTCTCACGCATGTCTGACGCATAGGGAATACAGTCCGTGTTCCTTTAGTGTACTAGCTCCACTTTTCAAACATTTAAAATCGAGGTAAACTGAATGTGCTCTCTGTAACAATGCAAGACCATTGCGGGGTTGTTAGCTAGTACAAGGGGTGATGCAACAACATCAAATTTTGTTCGACATTTGCGGCTACACAATGAACAGTACGTCTGTGCTTATATAGTTTACATAATAATTAGCTAGACAGCTAACTTAGTGAGCTAATGATGAACACTACCTAATGCGAATGGAGCTCTCTCCCAACATAACCTTTATATTGTTGAATTTTTTCTAGCTGCTTTTGAAAATGTCTAGCTATGAATATTTACATTTACAGCATTTAGCAGACGCCCTTATCCAGGGCAACTTACAATTGATACAATCTTACAATCCAAGCAATTGTGGGTTAAGGGCCTTGCTCAAGGACCCAACAGTGGCAGCTTGGCCGAGGTGGGATTTGAACCCTGGACCTTCTGGTCCATAGTCCAGTACCTTCACCTGTGGTAAGGTACTGGTAACCTGTGGTAGCTAGGCTACCACAGTCTCACAGTTACTTACTTGGTTAGTCTGGTTATTTTGGCTGATACCACACTAAATCAAGCCCATTTGGTGACTTGAATGGGACTTGAAGACTTGAAAGACTTGGAACTTGCTCGTCTTGTCTTGTGACATGACTCAGGACTTGACTGTCAAGACTTTTATTTTATGTCATTTACACCCTTATCCAAAGTGACTTACTATTGAAACAATCTTACAATCCAATTGTGGGCCAAGGGTCTTGCTCAGGGACCCAACAGTAACTTGGACCTTCTGGTCCATAGTCCAATACCATAACCACTAGGCTGCCACAGTCCCACAAACTTGAGACTTACTTGTTGTTTGCAACTTAGTGACTTGTTCCCACCTCTGTTAAATACACTGTTAATAAATATTTGTGGCATTCGTAGCATATCCTGTGTTAAGATGTTAGGTTTGGTGGTGTGAGCAGTGTAACCCTGTACATGTGTAACCCACGTCAGTACTGGTGTCCGTGCCTTCCTCGTTCCAGTGTATGATTTTTGGATGATGCATGTTGACTGCAGTCTGTTTCTCCACTCCAGCAGAGTTCAGCCCACATTCAGGCTGCAAAACGGCCGTAGATAAAGTGGGCTCATCTGCAGACTCTTCCTATCCAAGACTCAGCCTGCTTGTCTATTAAGATGGTGTGACTCTGTGAGTGTGGCTCAGTTCCACTCCCTGCTCAATTTTCACCCTTCTAACAGGCAATCTCCTCACTCTGATACTCCCTGTTGGCTTTCCTCCAGGACGGAGTGTCCGATCTTGGTATGGAATCTAGCTTGTTCAGCCTCAGCAGTCTTGTCTTGTATCGGATTGCATGGTCCGTGCATAGCATCCTCTTTGACCTCTGGGTTCTTGCCTTTGGATTACATGAGGAGGTATCAGAGTGAAATGTAATGGCGTTACCTCGCAGGCTCAAACACCATGTCAGTTCCCATATTTTGTGGCATTTAAATGACCTCAAAAATGGTTGCAGGTGCTTCGCTTCTACTAGCGAGGGTGAAAATCATTCCCACGGGGGCGAGAGAGAGCTGATTCAGAGCTGAATGCTAAGTTGAATTATCTCCCGTATTGCATTACCCAAGCTGTTTACATGCAAATAATGATGGTAAATAATGGAAGTGTTGCCCTGCGTGAGGGTATTAGCCCTTAAAGCTGGTGAAGGAAAATATCTATCCATAATGAGGTTAGTTCAAGCAACGATCATGAAAGACGTGGAAAAAAAATATATATAGGTTCACACTGCAATTTCTTGGGTATAAGCACCAGATATTTTTCCAAATATTGCCCATCGGCCGTTTTTCTTAGAGCAATGGGACACAGAATAGTGCAACAGTCATTCTTAAACAAAATTTCGTTAAAGTTACTTATTCATAAAAGCATTTTTGCATATAAAAATTTTATATCTACATTTATTTGAAGGAAAACAGGGCTTGTAGCCCATAGGAAATACACTGAAGTTGAACGCTCACAGTATATAATAGTGTTGAAGAAAGTTGGGAAAACTAAACATTGCAATCACATAATATTAGTCATTTTGTGATTATGTGCAACAACCTGAAATGTTATCAGAATATCTATTGTAATTTTATTTAAGTTTTTTTTTTTTTCCCCATTTTCCACTGTTTTAGCCCTTCTTTGGTTAGGATTGCCAGGGCTCAGGCACCCTTCTGTGGAGAACACAGGTCTCAGGTGTAAGCATGCTCTGATCTGGGTGTCTCAGAACTTGGTGGGGGTCGTTTAAGACCACTGTGCCACCTGAGCGCCACTTCTGCTTCTTGTACTGTGTAAAATGCATATATAATTATATATAGTGGTACCTCCACTTTCAACACTTTATTATGAAGCTTTGAGTTAATAATTTTGGCCAACTGTAGGTTAATGTATGCATGTTAAACATTATCTTACTTATCATTACCGTATTTTCCAGGCTATAAAACGCACCGCGTTATAAGACACAATATCAATGATCGACTGCTAACGGATCTATTTTCACACATAAAGCGCACCGGGTTATAAGACGCATTAAATGAAACAAAACTCTTAAGTTCCGCCGGAAGCTCAGTTTGGTCTTTACCTGGCGCAGGGCATCTTCTTGCTTCCTCCACTTCCGTACCATTGATTCGGTAATGTTGAATTCTCTCACAGCTGCTCTATGTCCATGTTGTACTGCGTGACTGATAGCGCTGAGTTTGAAATCCGCTTCGAAAATAAATGAATGAATGCACGTACCCTAATGCTGAAGCACATACCGTATTACTCCGCGATGCTGCGCACTACGGTGGCCGTAAGCTTCGTAACCGACCAAGGCTGTGCTAAAACATTTTGACAGATTTATGAGCGCCGTGTACCATCTACAATCGGTTCTAGGTCAGAAAGCACAACCAGAATTAATTCATACATTAGACGCAGCGCATTTTAAGGCGCACTGTCGATTTTTGAGAAAATTAAAGGATTTTAAGTGCGCCGAAATGGTCCGAAAAATACGATACTTATCATGGGCCCCGCTATGATACCAAACACTACATTAAACTCCTCAGTTCATGATACAGTTAAATTATGATGGATTTGTTGGAACATGTCCCCGTCATAAATGAGGGAGCACCTGTACAGTACAACTCCATTAATGTATGTAATGGCTTATACAGTGCAGATTTTCTGGGGGCCTGGAACGGATTCATTCATTGTACATTATTCCTTGTGGGAAAAATTGTGCTCGGTATTCCTTGTATGTGAATTAGACACACGACACTGACATGGAATCAACTAAGCAAGATTTCTGTGGGTGAATCTGATGGAAAACCAAGCGGTCTGAGGTATTTATAATGAGTCTTGGTCATCGGTGCTACAGTATTTCAAAAACTGCCGAATGTTATGGAGTTTTCTCATGCAACAGATTTGATGGTATACTGAAGAGCATTTCAAGAATCATTCTGATGAACAGGCAACACTGTTGCTGCAACTAACTTGCCCAAATGCACAACTAATCGATCCTTAGTACCTTGTTCCTTGGCAGCTGTTTCCTCTGTAGCAAAAGGACATGTTCTTCTCCTTTACCTAAATCAACCTTTTTTACGCATTGTGATGCTCGGTTTGAACTTGAAACTGGTCATCTTGACCATGTCTACATATCTAAAATCACTGACTTGCTGCCCTACGATTGGCTTATTAGAGTTTTGCATTAAGGCGCTCTCGACCAGTTGTACCAAATAAAGTGACCAGTGAGTGTATATACATATACTGTGCATATATTGTTATCATGGTCTCCTGAACCTTCTCATCAAGAATTTGTGCAAATGATTAATTAAAATGAATTAAATGAATTAAAATAACCCCATCAACATGAAATGTTTCATGGGACCTTCCTGAATGGTAAGCCCTATTTGGATTGGATTGGTTTATCAGTTGGGTGTCTCCTCAGTGATAAAACTTTCTCTCTCTTCTCACACGTAACTAACTGATACCACTAGTCGCTATTTCCAGAAAACTAAATGTTGTGAATATATTAAATTTAAATGAATGCTTTTTATCTATATATGCCATTACAGTCGACCTTTAATCATCTGGCACTATCAGACTTTTTAATAAGCGGGTGGTGTGTGACTTTTAATCAGCCAGTTTTATCTGGCTTTTTGTATTGTTTTTAATCTCCCTTCCTCTCATCACTCTCGGAGTGGTGCGAGAATAATTAACTGGTGCGCTGACTCTTTTGAAGCCTTAATTTGAAGTTTAGGGAATATCTGATTGATTTGATTTACGTGTTAGAAGACCTGTAGCGAGTACCAGCGCACATAACCCCTGGTGCTTCAAGTAGAAATGCATGCAGATGGAGCTAAAATGATCAGAGCATTACTGAACTGGATATAAAAATTAAAGTAATTCTGCCCATGAAAAACAACCTGACTGCTCTGGATGGAAATAAAAAAAACAAAAAAAAACAATAACATGTAAAATACAAAATTGCCCCAGGATCCCATGTACATTTAGTTCCATCCAGATGGCGATTTTGTATGACTAATGATTTTTTGCCTATGTTTTGTGTAGAAAATAATATGACTCATCAGATTTCATACAAGCAGGTTCCAATAGTTCTGGTGCTTGGACCCTAAAAATATGACACACATGCTTTATTGGAAAAATAAAGTAAATAAAATGCTTTTTAGATAATCGATTTTCCTTTCATACACCATGTTAACCCCAGTTTGTTTGTCCAGACTTTTTATCCAGAGCAACAGGATGCAGTCCAAACATTAAGGATGAAAGGTCTTGCCCAAGGCTCAAGAGGGTCAGCTGAAACCTGACCCTTCAGCCTTCTGATCAATAGTCCAGGATCTTAACCACTAAGCCACTGCACTGCATTCTATACTTTTCGAACCAAAGTGCCATTGTGGTTATTGAATAATTCATAGTGACTGGTTTTCGCATTGATTCTCTTGACCACATTAGCATGAATTGGCATTAATGAATTATTATTGGTTATTCCAGGTATGACACAATCACAAACCAGTGGGAGACGGTGTCGCCCTTACCCAAACCTGTGCACTCGGCGGCAGCCACGGTGTGTCGGGGGAAAGTCTACGTGTTTGGCGGGGTTAATGAAGCTGGCCGCTCAGCGGGAGTACTGCAGTCCTACGTTCCTCACACCAACACCTGGAGTTTCATAGAGTCCCCGATGATAGGTAAGATTCGGTCTGCTTCATTATCCTCTCTGTTAGGATGAGTAAGCACTGCGCCCTGGTCTTAATAACACATTTCATGTAGTTCTAGCGGACATAAATCACAGAGCTTTTTAGCACTGCAGTCGGGGAGATGAGATTACAAGAGGTTTTAATGTGAAACTTGTGTACTGTAGAAGGATAACACACCAGTGAGCCAAAAATATTAGGACCACCCACAGATCGAGTAATGAACATGGCACATTTATAATGCTGCTTACGGGAGAACAACACGCAGAGCAACGCACCCCGCTGAGTGTGGGGCTGCGTAGCTTCAGATTGGTTAGTGCGCTAACCATCCTACCATGGGCAAGCGAGCGTTGGAACTGGACTTTGGAGCAATGGAAAAATGGTTTCCTGGTCCGTGTGAGTATGTGTGGGCTGTTTACCTGGGGAAGTGACGGCACTAATTTGGGAGGAACTTGCATCCGCAGAGCTCCCTCGATACATTCGTTCCGGGGCCTTTTTTGATTTGCTTTCGTACCAGCAGTAGAACGCTGTGAACGAAGTAGAACGAAGTGACGTAATCTGCGATGGTTGGAGAAGCGAATATTTTAGAATTTTTCTTAGATAACTCAAAAATCATATATAGACTCACTATATAGTATTTAATATTCACCATTTACTACTTACTGTACTATTTAACATTGGCGGTTGCCCTCAACATAGGTGTTTGCTTCCGAACCAATCACTTAAACAGTGGTTCCCAAACCTTTTTGTGCACATGTTTATGGTATCGTGCAAAAGTCTTAGGCCACCATTGTTTTAGCAATGGTATAATGACCATATATAATTAATTCTCAGTCTCTTTATTAGAATACAACCAGAAAATATAGAAAATCTGTAATCAGTATTAAATATCTGAAACAAATCAGAAAAAACAGCTTCTATAGGCTACAGTGGCAAGTATCTAGTGTGTAGCCTTGAGCAATAGCAGCATCTGGCAGCTTCAACAGGATGCCAGGTTGACCCTTCTACAGACAGTAGAAGCTTGATCAAGAATGGTCTTTTTGGACCAGCCAAGAAACCACTCGTTAGGAAGGAGAACAGGGTGAAAAGAATAAGATGTGCTAAAGCTCACAAATCCTAAATGAAGATCAGTACAAAAGAGTATTATGAAGTGATGAATCCAGGTTTGAAATTTATGTGAACTGCATGTTACTTTTGGGACAATGTTATATATGGTGATGATGCTGTTTCAAAAACAGCAAATGGTGTCCTAAGACTTTTGCACAGTATTGTATGTGGTTTTTTTTGTGCTTTTAAACTCCACTGGAGTTTGTTTTAAACATTCGTACAAAACTGCAGATTCTTTTTGAGCAAAACAAAATAGAGTGAAAATTCACCTTTAAAGTGGAATTAAGTGACATGCATTAAGTATTTTTAATTTTTCTCTCTGAAATTTTTCTGGCTCAGATGTTCTACCCCAACCTTCTCTCTGGGGTATTGTTCTTCTAGGAAACTCAGGCTCTGGGTATTCATGTAGATTTGACAATTTGACCCTGTTTACTGGGTAATTTTATTTTATAAGACCTGTGGCATAGCCACATAAAAATACATGTGTAAGTGCACCTCAAGAGACATTGATATCTGATTTGATTCTGATTGCTCAAACCACTCCAGGAGGTGGCCTGAGACGCTTTGGAGTCACACATTAAACAAGTGTAAATGATTCTGTCTCTGCCAAGATGCGCCTGACAGCCAAAACCAGCCTAATATCTTACGACATATCACACGTCACCCATGGCGTCCATCCCTGCATGGCCAGTGAAACAATAAGGGAGGACGTGAAGAGCTAGTGAATGCGAGCAATGTTTTTCATTTGTATAAGTCATTTGGACAGCTACCACTGTCTATGAATAAGCTGTAAAATAATCAGCTCTCACTGGTTGGCCAAATTGATCTGTGAGCTGATTTTTTCCACTGTGTTAATCACGTTTAACTGCCGCCTACTTCTAAACATTAACTCCTGAAGTTGGCGCCTTCCTCTTGATTATGGAAAATTGTGATGTTTGATTCAGCAACTATATTTTGCATATAAAAACTGTAAATAACACAGGAAGTGAGTGATCCAGTGTCATTAGCTGATTTACATATATTAATCATCGTGGCGTAAAGCAATCGGATTTCAATCTGGCTCACTGGATGCATTTGACTTGTAAGTGTAAACAGGGTCTGTCGTTCATAAGGTTATATGTCATTCATATGGTGAATACTATCTGGATACAATCCAGATACAAGACAGGACATGAAAAGGCCAAGTGGCTTGGTGGATAGCACCGCTGTCAATCCCTGGCTGGAGCGGCCTGGGTCCTTTCTCTGTGGAGTCTGCATGTCCTCCCTGTGTCTGTATGGGTTTACTCCGGGTACTCCGCTTTCCTCCCACAGTCCAAAGTCATGCATGAAAGGTTAATTGATTATTAAATTGATTGCTAGATTACTAAACTGGCATTGACTTGAGTGTATATATCTGACTAGTCTTGAGGTAACCATGTGTATAGGTGTAAATTTGTGTGTGTTGCTGAAACTGATGCTGATAGCGACATTAAGTAAGCAAACAAACCTGCCAAAACATGGCTGTGGACCTGCTTCAGTTTTTCTTATGGATTCAGATAACATAAAAACTCAAATGTTCATAACGAAGATGTTTCCAAACTATTGGAACCTGTTCCTTAAAACCAGGTTCTATTTTCAATCTGAGAGACTTGATGTTATTGTTAAAAGATAATGCAGTCTTGTTTTCTGTAACGTTCGATTCAGACCTTATTCAGTCTTTAGTTGTTGTTTTTTTCCTCTTTCTCAAACCTTTGCATACGATTGTCGATGCATACATACAATGCCTAATAGAGGGCCATTTGCTGCTGCTGATGTATGCAGACTGCAAGTATGCAGCCTTCAAATAAAGGATGGTCCTGCTGTCTCTGCGCCACATTCCCTTTAGGCTTTTTAGAACTTTTTTGTGGGATCCTCATAAATAAATGGAGGGTCAGGTTATTATAGGGTGTTAAAAGTGCAGGGTGAGAACAGGATACGAATGTGCAGTGGCACAGAGAGAAGGAAAGCTTTGAGGAAAATGTTTTTTTCAACCCTGTTTCTCATGGTAAATTTATCCCTTAGAGATGGCGACCAGGAGCAGCCATGCTGAGGTGTTTCATTACACAGCAGAAACCTTACCAGTCACCAATTAGAGAAAAAACAACAGCAGAGATACAGTGGAGGCAAACGTCAGCACATCCTGAAACTGCCTCTATTACAGGAAATTTAATATATTTAAACTTAATTTCATTGTTCATTCTGGATATATTTATCAAGACATTTCATGAGGAAAGGCTGGTCCAAACTGTTTTGTAAGAGAAGCCATGAGATAGACACAAGCAAGCAAGCAGCTCCTACACAACTTGTTTGAAATAGACAAGTCAAGACTACTATTTAACAGTGAGTGTGGATCTGGTTTTTCTTCCATATGACTTTACCTCACGTTTTACTGGTCAGGGTCGATGGAGCTCCAGCTCTCATCAGAGAATACAGGGCACAGGTTTAAGTGTGCCTTGGGTGCCATTCCAGTCAAGTTTTTATGAGGTTTTACATTGTATTTTTATATTATTAATTAATTTTATCTATTTATTTAACTGTTTTTCAATTAATTTTTTTCGTTTTATTTTATTTCAGCTGTTTATTACTATACAGTGCTTGCGGTTTGCTGTGTCCTTTGGTGTTGATATGATTTATTATTTTTAATAGATTTACCGTATTTTTCGGGCTATAAAGCGCACCGGGTTATAAGACGCAATATCAATGATCGACTGCTAACGGATCTATTTTCATACATAAAGCGCACCGGGTTATAAGACGCATTAAATGAAACAAAACTCTTAAGTTCCGTCTGAAGCTCAGTTTGGTCTTTACCTGGTGCAGGGCGTCTTCTTGCTTCCTCCACTTCCATATCATTGATTCGGTAATGTTGAATTCTCTCACAGCTGCTCTATGTCCATGTTGTACTGCGTGACTGATAGCGTTGTGTTTGAAATCTGCTTCAAAAATGAATGAATGAATGAATGCACACACCATAATGCTGAAGCACATACCGTATTACTCCGCGATGCAGCGCACTACGGTGGCCATAAGCTTCGTAACTTACCAAGGCCGTGCTAAAACATTTTGACAGATTTATGAGCGCCGTGTACCATCTACAGAAGGCTCAACCAGAATTAATTCATACATTAGGCGCACCGCATTTTAAGGCACACTATCGATTTTTGAGAAAATTCAAGGATTTTAAGTGCGCCTTATGGTCCGAAAAATACGGTAAGTTTAAAAATGAAAAATCTCCCATAGAAATGCATTGATGGAATGTTCAGATTCAAATTTCTGTCACTGAAATCAATTATGTCACCACAGAGCACTCGGTGAGACTCAGAGACTGTTGGTACATCTGCTACACACACACACACACACACACACACACACACACACACACACACACACACACACACACACACAGACCACACATATAGACACACATATAGACACACGACCGCCTTCAGGAAATACAGATCTATTTTTGGTGTTGTCTTTTTGCTCACTTTTATTAAATTACCTTCTATAATACATTACCTATATATTTTGTTTTACAGTTTTAGTTTTTTGGTTTTTGTGTTCAAGAATATTGAATCAACCAATCACCTGGCAGCAACTCAATCGATTTAGGCATGTAGACATAGTCAAGACGACCTGCATAAGTTCAAACCAGAGCATCAAAATGGGGAAGAAAGATGATTTAAGAAAAGTGATTTTGAATTTGGCATGGTCATTGGTGCTAGACGGGCTGATCTGAGCATTTCACAAACTGCTGATCTACTGGGAATTTCAGACACAGCCATCTCTAGGGTTTATAGTGAATGGCCTGAAAAAGAGAAAATATCCAGCGAGTGTCAGTTCTCTGGACAAAAATGCCTTGTATAACATTTCTCCTGTCATGAGTAGCCATTGATGCAGATGTGATTTTAAATAAATAAATAAAAACGTGGCTCTGCTAGTGCACAGTGGGATTAGGAAAATTATTCTAGTTTTAAGAATACACAGGGCAGCACAGTGGTTAGTGCTATCGCCTCATGCCTCAGAAACCCGGGCTTGAGTCCTGGCCTGGATTGTCTGAGTGGTGTTTGCATCTTTTCCTTGTGTCCAAAGACATGAGTTAGGTTGACTGGCATCTCTGAAGTGCCCTAGTGTGAGTGTGTGCGTGTGCGTATGTATGCGCACATGTCCCCGGTAGCCTGAATATGGTTGGTTCCCTCTCCCTGCACCTGAATTGGATTGTGCAGTCAGTAAGACCGAGTGTAAGAATACACAGTTTTTTGCACTTTTGTAGTTATATATAATTCACCATATTAAAATGTGTAGGTTTTCCTTTTATAGATGTGAGCTGTATCGGATGTATTCACCATTTTCAATTTTTCATTGTAGTGCTTTTTATTTCTTTGAACTATTTCTATTTCATTTCTTTGGAAATCCGATCTCTAAAGCTTCCACTGTTACTGCATGAGACACAGTGGCGGCTGGTGGTTTTTAAAATAAGGCACATTTGATCACTTTGCTTTACTGGCTAGCCACAGCATAGGGTTTCATACATATCCCCAGTGGAGCTGCAGTTAGTTGCACTGCCTATTACATAGCCATTTTACATAATGACACCTCTTGTTATTTTATTTTGGTAAATTGTACATTTTGTAAATAAATGGTAAGATTTGTAAGGCACTGATTTACTGAACTCGAGAAGTCCGCCATATTCCTGATTCCCTATTTAGTTTGAGAGGTCAATCAATCATCAATCAAGAGAAGCCATGCTTCAGGGCAGAACAAGCAAACAACGCACTGTCTAATAAACAGTGACGCTTTTTGTGGGGCAAAACGCACCCACCCACACTCAATTTGCTCTCAGCAAAGCCTAGTATCTGGGCGTGGTTCAAATTCACGTGTTCAAAGCTGTATCCAGTGAGCCATATCTTTTGTCCCATTCAGAATTGTGACTACACGAACACTCCATAGACTCCCAGAGACTCACAGGCATAAATGTGTGTCTACTAGGTCTGTGTCTGGAGCTTCCAAGCAGATTTACTTGTTGGGTTTTCACTGTTCACTGGGTGTTTGAGTTTGAGTTTACTGAACAAACAGCGGGACAATGCAGTAAGATATTTGATAGTGTGATTTGCTAAAATACAGTCTTACCTCAGCACTGAAACCCCTTGACAACTGGTCGGATTCAGCGTCTGAGAGTTGAGATGCTTGACTCACTCTCTCTCTGTACAGACTTTCTACTTTATTTTATTTTATTTTATTTTATTTTTTTACGTATATTCTTGATGCAAATAAGCCACCATGGGACCTAAGAACATCAGTGATAACAGCCACCCAAAAAGGAAAGCATTGCGATCCACAATAGCACTTAATGTATTAAAATAAACAAGAGTGCTTGGTCATCTAGTTGTTTTTATTTTATTTGTACAGTGGTACCTCAGATCTCATTGTTAATTCCTCCCAAAAGGCTTGTTGAGAACCAAAAATGCCGAGCACCATGCAAATTTGTTTATGTAAATTGAATGAATCCATTCCAAACTCCAGAAAATCCACACTGTATAGGGCATTATATGTCTTAATGGAGTTGTATTACACAGGTGTCTGATTTCTCATGGCGATATGTTCTACCAAATGCATCACAAGTTAAACATGTCATGAATTGAGGAGTTTAATGAGTGTTTAGTAGAGTGGTATATACTGTATCATAGTGGAGTTTATGATAAGTAATGATAAGTAAGTTAATGTTTAAAACACTTACATTAACTTACAGTAGGCCAGAATAATTAGCAAAAAGCTTATTTTATAGTAAAGTGTTGAGAAATCTCATGTAATTTAGTGAGTAATGGATTGAAAGTGACAAGTAAAAGCAAAACACTGTTGGTGAACGGTAACTGCACCTGTGTTCTGGAGCAGTAAGTTCTTGTTTCCCTTTCGGTTGACTGTCAATTCAAACCATTTTAGGACCCATGGGGATTCATTTGCACTGAGAATACAGTTCGGTAGATGTACAAATAAAGAAAAACATGACCAAATTAGCAGAGATCTTCACTGAGTGAGAGCTATTGTGAATCTGAATCACTGTGTACTGAATCATGGCTCATGAATTGTGAATCGAGTCATGCGGTTCAAGTCGTATAAGTTTAAGTGTGCCGAGTAGAGAGCAAACGACGAGACCTGAGACGAATTATTCTAGTCCAAGAACCGAATGTGTCCAGTGTGGTTGAGAACCGAGGCGCCACTGTATATGTAGTGCATATAATGCATTATACAGTGGGGATTTTCTTGGGGATCTGGAACAGATTAATTCAATTTACATTATTCCTTATGGGAAAAATTCTCTTGGTACAGGTTCCACTGTATTCAATTCCACTAAGTTTAATTAATGATAAAGACACTTTGGCAAACATTTCATTATTGCATTTTAATGAAATTAAAGGGATGCCAGACTTCCCGTGCGGTCTTAAAGCAATCGCCTGTGATCAGACAAATGATCGTACACTATTTCTCACGGCTTTTAATCAAGCTGTCAGATAAGGTCAACAGTTTATCCCTGTAAATGCCTGACACCGGGAGGACTGCTGATGAGGCAGAAGTAAAGACACACCGACATTAAATCAGCAATCTGCATTGTGTTTCACTGGGACAGGTTTGCTGTATCAACACTTACACACTGTAACCAAGTAAGTCTCAAAACGGCTGGTGCCACTAATGGAATGTAAATTAACAGTGCATTCTTACAAGTTAATTATGGCCTCTGCTAAAGGTTAGCGTGGGGGGAGCGGCGACTCGTACCAGAGTTGGATTACATTATTTAAAAAACATGCACATGAGAGCAGGGCTCAATGCCAGAGACTGAATGAGGGAGATATGATAGCACAACACACGCGCACACACGCGCACACACGCGCACACACAGAGCTCCCATTAAGTTGAATTACAGCTTTGGTTTGCCATGTGTAGATTATACAGATCCCTCTAAATACAAAGCTCAATATGTTCTGATTATTGAAGCATAGTGTAATGGATTGTTCACCTTTTGCATTTAAAACATTTTAGCAGAGGTTTGGTTGTTTAAATCATGATCTAAAGTTATGTGTTAGAGCAAAAAAAATGTAATCACGTTTCTCAAGTTCTTGACAGAAGCTCATTTCCCCCCCAGATATCAGTTTATTCTGGACATGTCAACGCACTTACTGATGAACAGGTGACTTCAGGTTCAGAATCGATAAACACTGAACCTTATCGAACACAGTCTTCAGGAAAGCAGCAGCATTAGAGCAGACATGCTTTGTTTATTCCTGCTAAAGGGGGTCGATGAGCCACAAAGGGCTCTAGTGAGGCTGAGTGGTGCAGATATGCTTGAGCACACAAATAATGAAGCACCTCAGGCTTGTGACAGGGTCTTTGCTTTTAGACGGACCTCTGTATTGCCCTGCTTACTCTCGTCTCTGTCCAATGTTAAGAATAGAAAGGTGTTTCTTTAGAAGTTTTGCTGGTTGATACTTGTTTCAGCCCAAATGTCATGTGTGGTCTTACAGCCAGGTCCCCTGCCCTCCAGACCAGCCCATGGCTTTTAGTTTTAGAAGTATTGAATGACACGCACAAACACCAGCCTATGTTAGGACAAATTCTTCTCATTATTATTTGTTGTAGCAAACTTGTCATGGAGAAAACCAAGATCCTGCAAAAACACATTTATTGATCATTAAATCTTTCACTCATTCAGCCTCCTGGCTGATTTATACTGCTGAGGATTGTGGCATGTCTGGGCACCAGCTCATTACCGGGTATATTTATAAATAGATAATTAATCTATTTATTTATATGTAGACAAATGACTAAGCAGAGAGACCTGGAACAAGCTAATTACGTTATAGTGTTTTTTTTTATTTATTGACTCGCTTGATAAACTAAGGAATAAACCCTGAGTTCAATTGCCTTTTTTATTTTATATGTATCTTTAAATGTAATATAGTGCAGTAAATTGTGAGTGAAGTGAAGCACCATATTATTAATAATAATAATAATAATAGTTTATTATTATTACACTTTTAATAACAATTACTATTAATAAAATTAATAATAACAATACTAATAATAACAGCAATAATAATTGTCGTTGTTGTTACTATTATTGTTGTTGTTAAAGTATAGTAGTAATAGTAACAACAACTAATAATAATAATAATAATGTGGAAAGGAGGTAAAGAAGAGTGTACAGGCAGGATGGAGTGGGTGGAGAAGAGTGTAAGGAGTGCTGTGTGACAAAAGGGTCGCAGCAAAAGTGAAAGAAAAGATTTATAAGAGAGTAGTGAGACCAGCCTTGTTGTATGGCTTAGAGACAGTGGCACTGACAAAGAGACAGGAAGCAGAGCTGGAGGTGGCAGAACTTAAGATGTTGTGGTTCTCTTTAGGAGTGTCTAGGGTGGACAGGATTAGGAATGAGATCATCAGAGGGACAGCACAGGTTGGAAAATTGGGAGACAAAATTCGAGAGGGAAGACTGAGATGGTTTGGACATGTGCAGAGGAGGGATAGTGGATATATTGGTAGGAGGATGTTGGAGATGGAGCTGCCAGGCAAGAGACGTAGAGGAAGACCAAAGAGGAGTTATATGGTTGTGGTAAATGAAGATATGCAGGGAGTTGGGGTGAGAGTAGAGGACGTGGAGGACAGGGTGAGGTGGAAACGTTTAACTCGCTGTGGTGACCCCTGATAAAGGGAGAAGCCGAAAGAAGAAGAAGAAATAATAATAATAATTACATTTTATTAAATGTACCTGCTTAATCCATTTCAGGGTCATAATGGGGCCAGGGCCAAGCCGGTGCAAAGGACTCGAGGCAGATGCACAAACATTCCCTCACGCTGTAAAACTTTAGAGACCCCAATTAACCTAATGCATACCTTTGTAATGTGGGAGGAAACTGGAGTACCTGGAGGAAACCCACACAGACATAAGGTGAACCTGCAAACTCCACACAGGCCAGGGAGTTGAACCCAGGTCTCTGGAGCTTTGAGGAGACAGCACTATTGGAATACAATTGAGTCAGCCTGAGGGAGGGGAAAGCTGGACATAAGTATCACCCCACAGCACTGCAACAGCAGTCCACCCTGTGATAGACTGACATTCCATCCACAGCATGCTTACACCCGACTCCTGTGAATTGTGGAGATAGACACAGGATCCCTTGACAATCCTGACCAGGAAAAAGCAGGGTTAAAAGGGAGAAATCACAATAAAATACTTTTAGCACTCAGGTCACACTAATACGCTAGTCCACCAACGCATTAACCAGGGTTCAAGTCCAGGTTGTGCTTTGCTGCTGGGTCTGGCAGACACAACTGTCTGTGTTGGAGGAAGAGGAGGTCTGTCGGTGGATCATCTTTTTGATGAACTGCCGCCCAGTCCAGCACACTAATGCCTGCACCCAGTGTGTTAGCAGATGGAGACATTTAGCACAGTGGTATAGCAATTTAGTATAGCATATAGTAATTTGAAAAAGAAGGGGAACATAGTGCAGATGTAATAAGTACATGCCCAGGAAAGGCAGTTTCCTTTCCCCATGAATCAAGCGTGGAGACGATCGCTCAGGTTTTTAATTAAACTCTGGGGTTTCAGCTGAATTAGAGAGATGTATTTTCATTATTTATTGAACATAGTTGTTAGACTCAAGATGGAATTCTGAAAATGTGACAGTAGAGCCTCTGAAGTTAGCTTTATAAACTGCTTTTTAAAAATGTACTTTTTAATGCTGAGATTTAAGAACATTTGAGTAACATATTAGTATAGTTAAACTGAGCAGACCATTCCTTCAGAGCTCTTAAAATATTCCTACACAGCACTAATTAGGGTAAAATGATTATGAACACAGCTCTAATTAGCTAATAATGAGCACTTAAATTGGTGACATTCTTAATCACTAATCATACACCACAACTCCCAAATGATGTTTAAAATCGAATACTTAGTAACTTACATTGCTTGCATCATGTTACACCAGGACTGTGTTGCTTGTTGCATGCCTAGCCAGCCCCCATACACTATTTTGTGTGTATGTGTTGTATCACATTTAAATATCAAGTACCGCAAAGTATAATGAGGAGGAAACCTTGGGTGTACCAAGACTCAAACAGGGACCCAGCCTCTTTGGGCAGCCTAGATGCTACACTGTGTAGACAAAGGTTTGTGGACACCCCTTCCAATTATTGAGCTCTGCTATTTCAGCAACACTCACTTGTAACACATTGGTAATACAGTATAAATCATTTCTGGATTCTGCATAGACCAACAGTGGCTGTAGAATGGGTTGTACTGATGCCCCAGTGACATGCAGTGTGACACATTTATAGGTTTCTGCTGAGTTCATCAACTTCTGCCCTGCTGTCCTTAGAGAAGTGGTTTGCCAACTTTGATTGAGAACTTACCTGGCTTGAGAACCTTGACCCATCAGACACCTTGAAAATGCCCTAAAATGCCAAAAGTGAATCAGGGCTTATTGTTTAACATCTGAGACCAACCTCACAGCAATATTCCAAATTCTAATGGAAAGTCTTTTTAGAAGAACCAAGACTGTTGAAGCAGCAGGAAGGCGGCAAACTCCGTACTAATACCCATGTATAACATGCCCTTTTTTTGGTTGTCCACACACTTTTGTCTATATATTGTATATGTAAGAACTAAGTTAAAGTACTTAAATAATACATTTATAAAAAATAGTTGAAATAAACAAACACTAAATAGAATAATTAAAATAGAGAACATAATACAAAACAAAATATAATAAATACAATAGAGAATATGAAATTATGAATATATGTATGAATTCTTATTTATATATATATACCTACATAATAACAATACTGTTTAATATTAAAAATAGAATATAATACAATAGTAAGTCTACTAAGTAATATTCTTCCTCTTCTTCTTTCGGCTTCTCCCTTTATCAGGGGTCGCCACAGCGAGTTAAACGTTTCCACCTCACCCTGTCCTCCACGTCCTCTACTCTCACCCCAACTCCCTGCATATCTTCATTCACCACAATCAAATAACTCCTCTTTGGTCTTCCTCTCCGTCTCTTGCCTGGCAGCTCCATCTCCAACATCCTCCTACCAATATATCCACTATCCCTCCTCTGCACATGTCCAAACCATCTCAGTCTTCCCTCTCGAATTTTGTCTCCCAATTTTCCAACCTGTGGCTGTCCCTCTGATAATCTCATTCCTAATCTTGTCCACCCTAGACACTTCTAAAGAGAACCTCAACATCTTAAGTTCTGCCACCTCCAGCTCTGCTTCCTGTCTCTTTGTCAGTGCCACTGTCTCTAAGCCATACAACAAGGCTGGTCTCACTACTCTCTTATAAATTTTTCCTTTCCCTTTTGCTGTGACCCTTTTGTCACACAGCACTCCTGACACTCTTCTCCACCCACTCCATCCTGGTGGTACTCTCTTCTTTACCTCCTTTCCACACTCCCCATTTCCTTGGACAGTTGATCCCAAGTACCTGAACTCCTGGACCTTTGTGACCACTGATCCCTGTAGCCTGACTGTTCCACCTGCCTCCCTTTCATTTACACACATGTATTCTGTCTTACTACAGTTGACTTTCATTCCTCTCCTTTCCAGATTATACCTCCATCTCTCCAAGTTCTCGTCTACCTGTTCCCTGTTCTCACTACAGATCACACATCATATTAAGTAATCTAATCGAATAAAATGGAGAAGATGAGCGAGTGTCTTGGTATTGTTTATTCCAGTAAGTATAGTCACTATGTTCTCATGTCCTCCAGCAGGTAACAGTTTTGATGGCTTGGCATTCTCAGTCAACAGGAAGAGGTGAGAGGGATTATTAAGATGTGTTAATCAGGCGACGTAGCCACGAAGGATGCAAGATAAAATGTGGTTGGCTCCGATTTCCTTCAAGTAAAAATCGCTGGTGGGTTTCAGTGCCGGTTTTGGCTCATGCTATTTGTTACAATACATTCAAAATCATTAACCTAAATGTATAATCCCTCCCAAATGACTGGAAACTGGTTCATTCTGATCCATATCCAGTGTGTTTCTGCCTCATGTCCTTTGCTTATAGGGTCCAGTCCACCCTAACAGGGCTGAAACTGCTGAATCTGAAAATTAGTGAAGATGAATGAATTACCATCAATCATTAAATCTGTATAATAGTTCATATTTTTTCAGCCATGAGTAGGGGTGTAATGATACACTCTGCACATGATTTGATTCGATTCACCTCACTGAGTTCATGATTTCTGAAGTGTAAACATTTACATTTATGTCAATCAGCATATGCCCTTATCCAGCGCGACTTACAGTTGATACAATCTTACAATCCAAGCAATTGTGCGTTAAGGGCCTTGCTCAGGGACCCAACAGTGGCAGCCTGGCAGAGATGGGCTTTGAACCCTGGTCCATAGTCCAATACCTTAATCACTAGGCCACCACAGTCCAACAAACAATGCAAAACAATGCACCTTTTCTGGAATAAGTTTTTAAACAAACAAAAAACTGTAGTCCCCTGCAATTAAAAGAAGTGACTAGAAACAGAGGCTCAAAAATTTTAAGTAAAATATTCTGTTGTAACTTCACCATATGTTAAATAAATGAGTGAAAACATTCCGTTTTTATGTCTGAAGAACAACAATTCAAAATAATGTGTACTTGTATAAAATATAAACAAGTGCATCTTTACTGCTGTTAAAATACATTAGAAGTAGTTTCATATGCGCATGTGAGCATGATGTATGATTGCGCCATCTGGTGTTGGGGAAAAAAATGCAATTGCGTTAAATGGCGTAATAAATGGAACATTTATGTCATTTAGCAGACGCCCTTACCCAGAGCGACGTACAACTGCTACGATCTTCCAATCCAAGTAATTGTGGGTTAAGGGTCTTGCTCAAGGACCCAAAAGTGGCAGCTTGGCAGAGGTGGGATTTGAACCCTGGACCTTCAGATACATAGCTTAGTATTGCTAGGCCACCACAGTCCCAGAACGCATGTGACACTTGCACATCCTGATGTTTTTGCGTTGCGATGCATCGTTACACCCCTGGTCGTGAATATAAGAATGAATTTAAGTGTCAGTACAAGCTTACTGAATATAATTGAAAGTGGCACCAACAGGGCAGATGCATAGTCTTTGTTCGGTCTGCCCAGAATCAGACTTCATGTCCTAAAATAACAGAATAACAGAATTTAATGAGCGGTGTGGAAGTGCTGCAGGTTCGGACCACAGATTTAACTCCAGAGGATCAGTGAACAGCTGGCGGGTTTCAGTGGAGACCGTAGAGCTGGTGATTTGATAAATGTTAAGCATCACGTCTCTCAGTTCAGCTGCCCGTGTGGCGGGAGAACGACAGTGCCACATCCACCACAGAGAAGTGTCCGCTTGCGCATCCTGCTGGCACACTTATTGCGTTGGCCGGGCCCAACGCCGCTCTGGGAGGTGCTCACACAGCGCCGGCTAATGTGATGTGTTTAAAATGTAAATAAACCTGCTGTGGAGCCAAGCTGCCTACGGCTAGCACTAGCACATGCACCACAGAGTGGGGATATGGCACTGGCGCCACAGTCGGTTTCCTGAGTGTCAGAAACTTTGTTTAACCGAGTACGAGTGAGCCAGTGCGAACAAGCGAGAGGTTTTTCCTTTTTCTTCTTTTTTCTTTTTTTATCAGTTGTGAGTGTGTGTTTGCAGACAGGCACACACAGACGCCTTTAGAAGCTACTTTTACCAGTTGCACTCCCTACTGAGGATGCCAGATTGACACTTCAGTGCTTGGCTGGGAGTGCAGAACATGTTGTGTAGGATGGACACACACACACACTCACATGAACGCACACTCGTAGTTCTTTGAAATCATTTCTTGATGACAGACTCCCTAGATATGTGTGGTCAAGCAGAGAGCTATGTGTCAAAGGCAGATTTAATCAAGAGGCTTAGGCACAGCTACCTCTGAGTAGAACGTGGAAATGCTTCTATATACTGAACTATGGGGATATGGAATGCTGCAAACAGTACAGGGAGAGAAGGCTGAAGTGTAAAGCCTGATCATCCACATGCTGGTACATTTTGGAGGTGGGATGGGCAGTAACAGACAACCAGGGTCAAATCCGGGTCCTTAGGACACTAGGTACTGTGCTGGCCCACTGTGCTGCCCAATGTTTTGCCTGCATATCAAAATGAGTTTGGTGGAGTCTTTATGTATTTACAGGTATGTGTTGCATAATATCCGACCACATATACAGTACTGTGCAAAAGTCTTAGGCCACTATTTGGTTAGATATACCACTGTTTTAGCATTGGTATAAACTGCAGCACAACTGAATGCAGTATTAAAAAACTGAAAAAATTCGAGATCCTATATCGGTATTGGGCAAATAGTGAGCAAATAGTATTAGCTGTTGGTTTAACTAAAATTCCATTTTGATTCAGCTCATCAGTTCCTGCCAATACATTTTATGCTTTAAAAAAATGGCCATGATTAGTGCAAAAATACAAAAATCCATATTAAGGAAGCCTCTCTGCCAGGACCTGTGTGTCATGTGATCATTTCATGGTTTTGTTTTGGTATGCTCTGCTATTAGCGGAAAATCTAAGCTCAAAAGCACAGCTCCACTTTCAGAGAAATGCTAAACGCTGTATGTATGGAAAGCTGAACTGAAGCACCAGCATGGAATGCTTCATCATTGTACCGTGTTTGCCCGACTGCAGTCTACTATCGCAAGGGCTGTGTTATCGAGGGCAGTCTGAAATGCTTAATATGAACAAAGCTTTGTCACTTAATGTACTCAAACAATGACCTAGGAAAACCAAACTTCTCTCAGTTACTACTATGGATAGGAAATCTCTACTGCTGAAATAATGAACCTGTGATCCAAAAGGAAAGTAATCATTTCCATGTTAAGCTTTTGTCTTCCCATTAAACCTATTCTTACTTATCATGTTCATCATTTCAGCACTAGAGATTAGTTGTAGTGCAGTAGAGATCATTACAGTAGTTCCTAGGTCACTACTTCAGAACATTAAGCCACTTTAACAATTTTGGGACTGTGGTAGCCTAGCGGGTAAGATACTGGACTATGGACCAGCAGGTCCAGGGTTCAAATCCCACCTCTGCCAAAGCTGCCACTGTTGGGTCCTTGAGCAAGACCCTTAACCCACAATTACTTGGATTGTAAGACTGTACCAGTTGTAAGTCGCTCTGGGTAAGGGCGTCTGCTAAATGCTGTGTTTTTAATTATAGTAGGTTTTAGTGGGAAGAAAAAAGCTTAATGTAAAGTGATTACTTTGAAGTTGAAATATAAAAAATAAATATTTTTTATACCTTAACATTTGGCACTTTTTTTTTTTCACCTCTTTGGAATCGGACAATTGGAATTGATAAAATGCAAATGATACCCAACCCTACACAGTACCAACAATAATAATCATAAGTTAAAAAAAAACCTCCTGTATTGGAACCTCTGTCAGTCTTGGCAGTTCGGAATCGGATCTGGATCGGATCGGAAATGAAAAAATCATGTACTTTACCACGTAGCTACATGTCCCTATTAGCAGTGGTTGCAGCATAGCTCCAGAGAACCCCAGTTTGATTCTGACCTCTGATCCAACCTGTGTAGAGTTTGCACATCCTTCCAGTGTCCTCATGGGTTTACTCCAGGTACTCTAGTCTTCTCCCACATTCCAAAGACATGCATCAGATTAATTCGTCACTCTACATTGTCCAAATAAGTGTGTGCTAGACTCCGTATAAGCTTGTTCCTGCCGCAATCAGGGTTTTGTCTAGCTGAGTTGTACTTGGTGTTTCAAGAATTTTAATCTTGTTGTTTATAATTCTATGATATGATATGGTTCTAGGATATGAGGTTTATTTTGTTTGTTTTTTGAAAAGCTATATACATCGACTTTGGGTGTGTGAAAAGCAAATATAAATTCAACGTATTGTAATTAAATAAAATGCACTAAAATGACATAACTAATTTTTAATTCATTAACGTATTTAAACTCTTAGCGACCCTGATGTATTAGGAATGTAACACTGTGTCATTCATTTGCTTGTTCTGCTGTTCTGTTTGACTTTTCCCAAGGATGCACAATGCCTCAACTGATAGGGCATGAAATCTAATTAACTGTACACGTTTCACTTCACAATGGTATGTGAGGTTGAAGTCACTGCGGTTTTGCAGGGTTTGATTGTAATTCAGTTATTTTCCACCCTCATCAATTATTCATGTCTTCTCTCTTGCATATTTACTCAGACTAAAAGAAGTAAATCTGCACTCGTACTGACATCATTTGGAGGTGCCGCCGTATCGCTGATCAATGCAAGGGTCGACTTTTTGACCTCCAGCTTTTCAGGACACGGAGGCTACTTTTCATTGGTATAATGAGATAAATGAAGTGTGAGATGGGTTACCTGTGATGAATGCGCTCTCTAAACTTGGAGGCCCCATCAATTGCGGCTCTGCTCACTACATTGAACTTTCACTGGGTCGGTACTAATCCTGTTTAAAAGGGCATAAAGTGTGAGCTGACAGACTAGTACTTTTTTATGTAGCACTTGAATATTACCTTAGCAATAGTTCAGTGTAATTACACATGTAATTTTATGTGGCCAACTTCTTGTGGATGACCAAAACCATGGCATCACATCCAAAACATGGGCATTGTTGTGGACTTGGGACAGTGTTCCCACTTTGCTACTATGACAGCCTTACACACCTTAGTTTTTGTGATCATGACTGCTGGGAATTGCTTCCATTCAGCCTTAAGCTGAAAATACTGAGGTTGATGTTGGGTTACGCTTGCAGTCATTTTGAAGGTGGTGTTGTCTGGTCAGGGTGCTGTGAAGACCCCATTAATTTTTTCCACATCAGATTCAACTTCGCATTTCTTTTCAGACCTTGTTTTGTGCATGGGGTCATGGTCATGCTGAGCCAGAAATGAGAGTTTCCCTAATACAATTTTCTAGGATGTCATTTAAAACTAATTCTAAAATTTCATTTCAGTGGAATCATGAAACACAGCTCTAGGCCTATTCTTCCGCCACCAAAGTGTATATTACATATGATTACATTTATGTATTTGGCAGGAAGTTAAATGACTTGCAGTTGAGCTGAGCAGTTGAATGTTAAGGGCTTTTCTTGAGAACCCAACAGTGGCAGCTTGGTGGAACTAGGATTTGAAACATCAAGTTAGTGGAGCCTTATTTTTTGAGCCATAATGGCTCACTATGATACCTAACTCCAAGGAGGAATGCTTTCCCACTGCTTCAGCATCCAACCAATCCTTGGAATTGTGAATGTGTCCCTAGGCTTGTGTATGGTTGCTTGTTAAATTCATGACAGATGATCACCTTAAAGATGTGTTCACACTTGGCAGGTTTGGTTTGAAAACGAACCCTGATGCAATCGCCCTGTTAGTGTGGTTCATTCGAAAAAGTGTGAAAGCTTGGTGTACTTGGTACTGTGTGGTACAGCGGTGCTTGAAAGTTTGTGAACCCTCTAGAATTTTCTGTATTTCTGCATAAATATGACCTTAAACATCATCAGATTTTCACACAAGTCCTAAAAGTAGATAAAGAGAACCCAGTTAAACAAATGAGACAAAAATATTATACTTGGTCATTTATTTATTGAGGAAAATGATCCAATATTAGATATTAGTGAGTGGCAAAAGCATGTGAACCTCTAGGATTAGCAGTTAATTTGAAGGTGAAACTAGAGTCAGGTGTTTTCAATCAATGGGATGACAATCAGGTGTGAGTGGGCACCCTGTTTTATTTAAAGAACAGGGATCTATCAGTCTGCTCTTAACAACGCATGTTTGTGGAAGTGTATCATGGCACGAACACAGGAGATTTCTGAGGACTTCAGAAAAATAGTTGTTGATGCTCATCAGGTTGGAAAAGGTTACAAAACCATCTCTAAAGAGTTTGGACTCCACCAATCCACAGTCAGACAGATTTTGTACAAATGGATGAAATTCAAGACCATTGTTACCCTGTGCATGGCAGGGTTGCAAGGAGAAAGCCGCTCCTCTCCAAAAAGAACATTGCTGCTCGTCTGCAGTTTGCTAAAGATCACGTGGACAAGCCAGAAGGCCATTGGAAGAATGTTTTGTGGATGATGAGACCAAAATATAACTTTTTGGTTTAAAAGAAAAGCGTTACGTTTGGAGAAAGGAAAACACAGCATTCCAGCATTAGAACCTTATCCCATCTGTGAAACATGGTGGTGGTAGTATCATGGTTTGGGCCTGTTTTGCTGCATCTGGGCCAGGACGGCTTTCCATCATTGATAGAACAATGAATTCTGAATGATATCAGAGAATTCTAAAGTAAAATGTCAGGACATCTGTCCATGAACTGAATCTCAAGAGAAGGTGGGTCATGCAGCAAGACAACAACCCTAAGCACACAAGTCATTCTACCAAAGAATGGTTAAAGAAGAATAAAGTTCATGTTTTGGAATGGCCAAGTCAAAGTCCTGACCTTAATCCAATTGAAATGTTGTGGAAGTGAACAGTTAATGTGAGGAAACCCACCAACATCCCTGAGCTGAAGCTGTTCTGTACAGAGGAATGGGCTAAAATTCCTCCAAGCCGGTGTGCAGGACTGATCAGCAGTTACAGGAAACGTTTAGCTGCAGTTATTGCTGCACAGGGGGGTCACACCAGATACTGAAAGCAAAGGTTCACAATCTTTTGCCACTGACTAATATGTAATATTGGATTGTTTCTCTCAATAGGTAAATTATGAAGTATGATATTTTTGTCTCATTTGTCTACTTCTAAGATTGAGATTTTATAATCTGATGATGTTTTAGGTCATATTTATGCAGAAATATAGAAAATTCTAAATGGTTCACAAAGTTTCAAGCACCGCTGCATATGAACCAGTGTTCATTTCGTTGACAAATGATTTTCGTCATAGTTTTTGTCAATGTCTCCTTTTTCTAACGAGAACAAGATACTGACTTTTAAAAGTATTAAAATTAATGAAAAAGGACAAAAACTATGACTTAATGAATTGACACTTTTTGTCAAATAATGAAAATGAGATGAAAATGTTCTGCAGAAACTACATCCAATCAGGTCTGGTTTAGTTTTGTGGAAGGCAGGGATTAAGTTGGGAAGAGATCCAATCATAACTACTTTATCATAGTGGGAAGGTGAGACAAGTTGGGCGAGCGATATAATCAGTAACGTGGTAAGTCGCCAACATTTGATCCAACCCCATGAAGACCTAGCCTCTGTACTGTTTCTCGTGAAACCAACTCGACAGTGTTAACACACAGGAGAAATGTATTGGCACATTTCTCATTTGATGTCAAGGAAAACAAGACTTTTTGTAAACCACGTGGGGCAGCTATCTCCGGTAAAAATACAGCAAACTTGAAACGCCATCTGCAGGCATGTCCATTCATGTTAATAATAACAATTATTTCTGTAGCTAATGGTATGTTGTTGTGAAGCTGTGATCTAGAAGACACTGCTGTCCTTTAATGTTACTCTTATTGAATAGAGAAATTACCCATTAATCTGAGATGTGTTTTGTTTCAAATAAGTTAAATCTGTTTCTGATTCAAACACTAAGACTAATTCAAGGAAAATGTTAAAAAAGCATTTACTTTACATTTCTTGTTTTAGTCAACTGAATCTATTGTACAGTTAATAAACTATAATCTTATTATAATTAGTTGACTAAAACTAAAAACAATTCAGATGAATAAATTATGACTAAAACTAAATTATAGTTTAGTCAAAAGACTATGACTAAAACTAAATCAACTCTAGTACTCTAGTATGAATGCAGCACGGCCCAAAGATGTGTAAACCAAACCAAAAACAGGGTGTGATGTTACAAGAAGTGACCCATAAAAAGCATAATTTAACATAACATATAGAACTTGAAATAAGAGGTATCAAAGAAAATATGATCCTGGTTATGTTGAGGAACTGTTTTTGATTCCTGAATACTCAAGCATACCTGGTTCTTATTATGCACTTATCTGTACAGGTGTTCTAACCACTGTCTTCCTACAGCTTGAGTTCTATTGTGTAGTGATGAATTAAATCGTAGGAGCACATTGTGAGTTATCAGATGGCAAAAATACCAGCACATATTAAGAAATCCCACAAGCGGATTTAGGCCATATTTCACACAGCAGACAAAGTGGCCCAAATCCGTTGTTTGTTTTTTTCTTTTTAATGTGACCTACATCTGCATGTGAAAAGAGCAAAGCTTCTTGCCTGTCCGGTGATCAATGATCAAAATGTAAAGAGTTAACTGTAACTGGCACTACTTTAATGGTCACGTTAAAAGGACACGTTATTTGACACGTAGTTTTTTTTATTAACTTTGCTTTTACGCTTTTTATTTATTTATTTATTTTTGACACTCAAACCACGTCCTCCTTTTTGCGGCATGCAGCCATTTCTTTAGGAAATGGCTCAAACATGGAGCGGTTGTGATATGTGCCTTCTAATTTTGTTTTCACAGAGACATCACCTCAAATATTTATGAGGTCCGTTACTTCGTTATCCCCCTCACTGCTGCCATTTTCCCTTTTCTTCAGTGTGCATTTATGACAAACGATGAGTCGGAATGTCACATGACTTTCTATCTCAGCACGTATTGGCTATATATCCAATCTAGGACCACATATGTAAGTCAGATTTGAAACATCAAATTTGCATGTGCATACAGCTCTGGAAAAAAAAACAGATGTGTGTGACATTAAGGCAGAAAATCAGATTTGTGCCACTTCAGCATGGTAATGTGAAGATAGCCTTACTGTCGCACATAACATTGTTGCAGAAGTTGAGTTCAGTAAGTTTGGTCTCAAAATCTGTCCAATTAGTGTGTGATTTTATGCAGATGTCTAATTTACATATTTTGGTTGGATGTTTAGAATGCCAGTGTAAATGCTAAGTAAACCAGGACTTAAATGCAACAATGCATCATTTACTGCTTTGTAAACCAAGTGAATCAACCTAGAATGTAAATGCACTGTTAACCGCAAGTGTACGGATACATGCACTTAATAATTTGATCATTGTCGGATTTACATGTATATGTAAAGAGAGCTGGATTTTACCCCAGTAATCGGAGTACTAATAGCATGTATACCTGTTACCCGATTTCAAGCGGATTTGGCAGTCTGCGCATGTGCGCACAGCGGCTAGCGGGAAAAAAATGCTTATTCCTAGATATTTCACTTCTTTTGGGCGTATTTACACAGATCAGGTGGGGGATTGTCTCGTGGGATCTGGCAACCCTGGAATTAAACGCACCATCCGCTAAACAGCGGGCAAACACTTTGTGGAGAGTCCTGAAATGAAATTTATACTTAAGAAAATAAAGAATTTGATTATTTAATATTAAAAATTGAAGTTTACATCACATTTCTGTCAGATTATTTGCTGATTGGAAAGTAGAAATCTGATTATTGCCCTAGTCATGTCCACTCAGAGGGTTCACATTATCTCATTACTCAAGTGCATGTATACTCTTTGTTTGGATTACTGACAAAATCTGATTTTCAGCAGTTATCAGATCATTAAGTGCATGTAAACACACTCACTGTTTAGGATTTTTTTTTCAGCAGTGGTAGCATGTTATCTTTACTCACAAAGACTGCAGTCTGGCTTTATGCACTCTCTCATAGAGAAACTATCCCAGAGGTGATTTGGTTTCAGCATCACTTATCATGCATGGTAGTGACGAGTTAACTTGACCTTAAGCATTTGTTTCTTTACAGAAAAGACTGCCTTTCTCTGTGTACATTTTACATTTACAGCATTTAGCAGACGCCCTTATCCAGAGCGACTTACAATGAATACAATCTTACAATCCAAGCAATTGTGGGTTAAGGGCCTTGCTCAAGGACCCAACAGTGAGCTTGACAGAGGTGGGATTTGAACTCTGGACCTCCTGGTCCAGAGTCCAGTACCTTTAAATTATAGTCCTGTGACTAAGTCATGTGATCTTCTGTGGCTTTCCATGGTCCCAGTTATTGTTTTAATTTAATGTGACAAAATGCGGCGCGATGAAGAACTGAACAGTGCTTGGAGCCATGAAGTGCTTACGACGGGCTTTAGGTTACATAGTGAATGTTCTTTTCAACTGTAAAATCTATCTATACTTATCTATAGTTAATCTATGTTTCTCAGTTCTCTCCTCTCCTTGTCTTCTCCCTCTCCCTTGGGAGTAATCATTTCGCTCTCCATCCGTCGTTTCAAATTTAAAGCCCTCTGCAGAGTTTTGCCATTTCATGATATCTCATAAAGTTCTGAAGCAGCGCCGGCAAACCATATGTAGCAGAAACACTGCTTAGTGCATCAACACTTAGTTGACCATGGCAGTCTTAACATAGTGGGTATTTGATTAACAGGTTGCCATAAAAGTGGCATCCAATGACAAATGAATCCATTCTACTGCCAGTCTTCGTCTTCGGAGAGGTCGTATGCTTGCCTTTATGCACCTGTTTGCCATGAGATATATTGATAGACTGTCTAGGCACTTGCGTTCCCATAGCGTATAAACGTATGTAATTTATTCTTTGTGTGTGTTCTTTACAGATAACAAGTATGCTCCTGCTGTAACACTCAATGGCTTCATCTTCATCCTGGGAGGAGCGTATGCCAGAGCCACATCCATCTACGACCCCGAGAAGGGCAACATCAAAGCAGGACCCAACATGAACCACTCGAGGCAGTTCTGCAGGTAATGAGCACACCCAGACCCGAGTTGGTATCCCCAGCAGGCTTTTTGTACGCATTGATGTCTGTAATGTCCATGCTGATCCAAAGAACGAATGGTCACCGATAGACCCCGCCCTTTCCATGGACCCAATTATTCTCTCAGGAAACTCGCTGAAATGTCACACGCTTCATAAAGGAAATCTTTTTTAGGAAGGGAGCTGTCTACAACATCGACACTCTGTGTTTTTACTGTGGAGAGCTAAACATGAGCAGACCCGTCAGGGTGAGCGGTCTGCCATTGCTTTTCTCTGAAAAAGAAAACACTGCATCAAAAATAGAGCATGTTAAAAGCACCAGCGCCTGTTATTTGTACTTGACCGTCTCTCGCTCTTCCTTGCACTTTTGATAGTCTCGAACATATCAAGGGCTCTTTCTGACGATTGTTTGTTAAGATCATTTGTGCCAGGAACGCGCGAGTGCTTCGTGACATTTTTATAATGTATCTTAGAGGCTGTTTTGCCACAACAAAATGTCAGTTGAAGAAAAATCCTGCACATCCGGAAGGATTTTACACCATGCCCCCACTGCACGCTCATAACACGAGCAATGAGATACATATTCAGCAAAGACGTAGCGGAAAAAGCTGCTCTTAACCTAATGATGAGCAGATATGAAGCGTTTCTTTATTTAAAATTAAAAAAGAGAGAGCGCGCTCTGCACTCCCAAGAATTCGTTTCTGGTCCCCCTGGGCTAAGCTTTGGGTTGCATCTGTCGCCTCTGCTGATTGGTATTCACAGCAGAAAGAGTAATTAGCTCAGTGGCAGATGAAGCGTGGATGAGCCGCAGAACAATTGCTCGTTCTCCACGTCTTCCAAACATATCTCGGTATGTGTGGGTATGTTTGTGTGCGCTCGCGTGTGGGTCTTTGCACGTCTGCTGTGCGCTTGCGATACACACACACTGTATGGTTCCCAGAAATGGTACGTCAGTTTCAGTCACAGTGCTAGGAGTTTGGGCATTAGCATTCTGAAGCATGCTGCGAGTGTGAAATGAACACTGCAAAAGCTGGAGATTAGGCAGTAAATGATTTATTCTTCGTGCACTGTATCTATGCTATACGTGTTCATGGGAAAGCTAATACAGAGATGATGAGAATAGAGCACCGTTTGGACAGTATACAGTTTACAGACATGAGCTGGTTATATAATGTTACAGAAAAAACTAGCTGTAATAACTGCCTGATTTGCAAGCTCTGTTTGAATTACAGTGGTGTCGGCGTCTTTGTTATACAGAGTGTAATGTATGGTGGCCCATAGAGTCACAACCGGATTTAGAAAGCAAAGAATAGTCGAGAACGCAGCAGCATTAAGTCAGAACACAAATACATTAAGGAAAAACACAGCAGCATAAAGGCAGAACACAACATTTCCAAAAATGCTGCATTTGGTGAAACACAACAACATTTAGGAGGCAAACAAAAGTCGAGAACACACATACATTTAAGCGGAACACAACAGCATTAACCGAACAAACAATTTATACATAAACGCTCCATTTACTTCTCACACCGGAAGTGCTTCTGGGCTCTAGAGGCATCGTTTTGCACCTGAAAAGTATGTGACGAGTGAATGATTTCCAGCTAGGGTACTTGGTAGTATGGACTGCTTTTGTACTGAGCAGCAACAGAGTAACCAGAGCATTTTATATATATATATATATATAGCCGTACTGGGATGGTATTGTAGAGAATGTACCTTGGTGGAAGTTCCTTGTCACTTATCTACTTTCTACCAAAGTGGGAGAGGTTGCGCTTAAGTTATTCCATAAATTCTATCCAGCAAAAATATATTCTTAAACCAGACATTTAGACTGATTGTTCTTTCTGTAAGAATGCAACCGAATATGTTATTCGTCTTTTGTGGAAATGTAAACATACAAGCATGGTTTGTTCTTTTGATGTTTATTCAAAGTTATATTATTGCTGACTTTTCAATTGAAATATGTCTTCTTTGGTGTCTATCATGATGAGAAGGTTAATGAAGGGAAATATGTTGTAATTAAACTTATTTTTATTAGCTAAATATATTCATCCCACGACCCTGTTCAGGATCAAGTGGATAAGAGAGTGAGCGAATGAGTGAGTAAATATATTCGTATGTAAAATTAGAGGAAACAAACCTTTCTTTCCTGCTTTGAAATATGAACTTAATCCGTACATGGTCTCTATACACTTTTCAGAACATCTTAAAGCTAAGAAAACAGTGCTTCTGTGCTTCTGCTTGTGGTTCCAAAGACTAAAAATACTTTTTATTTGTATTATTGTTGTTTAATTTATTTATTTATGTATTTAATTTAATTTCTTTTGTTTAAAAAATAATAAAACTTAATAGTACATTCTTGGCAAGTTCAATTTGTAAGTACAAACTCTCGAAGAAGCGTACGGTCGTTCTGCAGTTGGAATAGCAGCACACTTGAATCAGTGCCATATTAGCAATTCAGCTAGCTGGACGTTTGTGTAATTATTTACCGTATTTTCCAGGCTATAAAGCGCACCGGGTTATAAGACGCAATATCAACGATCGGCTGCTAACGGGTATATTTTCATACATAAAGCGCACCGGGTTATAAGACGCATTAAATGAAACTCTTAAGTTCCCTCGGAAGCTCAGTTTGGTCTTTACCTGGTGCAGGGTGTCTTCTTGCTGCTTCCTCCACTTCCGTACCATTGATTCGTTAATGTGAAGAATTCTCTCACAGCTGCTCTATGACCATGTTTGTACTGCGTGACCGATAGCGTTGAGTTTGAAATCCGCTTCGAAAATGAATGAATGAATGCACGTACCCTAATGCTGAAGCACATACCGTATTACTCTGCTATGTTCCTGACTACGGTGGCCGTGAGGCTTCGTAACTTACCAAGACCGTGCTAAAACATTTTCACAGATTTATGAGCGCCGTGTACCATCTACAATTGGTTCTAGGTCAGAAAGCACAACCAGAATTAATTCATACATTAGACGCACCGCATTTAAAGGCGCACTGTCGATTTTTGAGAAAATTAAAGGATTTAAAGTGCGCCTTATGGTCCGAAAAATACGGTAACTTATTTGTTAACTTGTCTACCCATTTGTATGAAGCGTAGACAATTTGTACACCTTGTTTCATTCTCTTCTGTCCGTTCAACAAAGACTGTACAGAATAGACAGTTAAAGCATTAAATTTGCTTACTTTATTAAACTACAACATCTTGTAATGTGCAACTTCACAAATGTCTCAAGTCTTTCTGTCCATGTTGCAACAAGCACATACACAAAGTTCCTCTTGTTACACATAAATAAAAACCTAACACAAAGTCAGTCAGTGGTGGAAATATTCATATCTTTTACTTAGCAGTTTAATCTACATGGAACAATGCATATAACAAACTGACCGCATTTAAGTATAAATTAGAAACCTTCCCAACCACAAGCAAGCACCAGACGTCAGATTTTAGAAGATCATTTAATTCTGGACTTCAACAATTCATATAAGACAATTCATATTTAGAATACAGATTGAATAAAAAAATAAAAAGCCTATAATGCATAATAAATAAAATAATAACGTTACGTCAAATCTCCTAAAACATCGGAAATTTGTATGTAGGCGCTATCTTGATAAACTGACCGCATATTTAAACAACTACATTATCACTTAAAAATCGTATAACTTTATTCCGTAACACAACAGCAGTAGTACTTTGAAAGTTGTCCACCCAGAGATGTTGTGGGGATGTCTGGGCTTTGCTTGCCCTGCTGCCAACGAGACCCTGAAATCGATAAGTGGAAATGTGAGATGAGATGACATCCAGACATCTAAGCACAGAGAAGAACACATATTGAAGAAATAACCCTTAATATCAAGAAATCAACAAATTAACTAACCTTGGTAGCGATACTGTAGGAAATCATTCACTTGTGGTATAATTTTTCACATGCAAAACGATGCCTCTAGTGTGCAGGTGCCTTGCCGGTGTGAGAAGCAAATGCAGCGTTTTTGTAAATGTTTTTGTTTCGGTTAATGCTGTTGTGTTCCGCTTAAATTAATGCTGTTGTGTTCCGCCTAAAAATCTCGACTTTTGTTTGCCTCCTAAATGTTGAGTTTTCACCAAATTCAGCTTTTTTTGGAAATGTTGTTGTGTTCTGCCTTTATGCTGCTGCGTTTTTCCTTAATGTATTTGTGTTCTGACCTAATGCTGTTGTGTTCTCAACTTTTCTTTGCTTTGTAAATGCGGTTGGGATACGACTCTACTGGCCACCCTAGTCATGTCTATAATGGTCAGTGTGTTGCCTGAGCTATTTGAAGTATTCATAAAGATCCTTACTACTAAGGGTAGATCCAAGTGACGAAAAATCTTAGAGTTGTGGGCATTTCCCTCTCAAATTTAGGAGTGGATCCTAGTAAAGAGGATAACATCTTAACCCCTAAAGGTCCTAAGCTCCTAAGGTGAAAAACTGTCAGGAGTAGGAAGGAGGACTTTTAAGAGGCTTAGGAGTTCTCTTAAGCAGAGGAGAAAATTGAGGAAAGACATCTGGCAGAAGAACGTTCTCCAAACCCTGAATAACAGTGAGTTAATCAAACGGTAATGATTAGATTGTGCAGGAATAGTGTTTGTGGTTGATCCTATTAGACATTGGCTCACATCTCCTACTCAGTGCAACAATGGTATCACGCCCAAAATTAATGTCACATATGAACCAACCCCACCAGTTAAACAGACACAGCAGTAATCATACCTGAAAAGAGTGGATCTGCATTTTCTCCAGTCCATAGCCTATCCAATGCATTCAGTAGGCTACAAAAATTAGCAGCATTGTAAATAAATTGTTAATAAAATGAAGCAAATAAACACTTGTTAACTTTCTTTTTTTACTTTTATCTTTTTATTTTTGAGAGGGCAATGCCCACAATTCTAAGGTTTTTCTTAGAATTTCGTCACGAGAAGCCCCTCTTGGCACTAAATCTTTATGAATACGGCCCCTGATCTTTTTTGTCAGATGTGTCATCTTTGGGGCAGTGTGACTGGAAGAAAAACACAATGAATTTGACATTTTCAGGTTTGATCTGGGCCATTTTCTTATGTGGTATTGAAATCCGATACACGTCAATGCGAATCAGTCTGAACAGCCAGATCAGAATTCATCAAGTCAAACATTCGTGAAAAATGCACACTAAGGGGAAGGCAAAATGGACGACAGCAGTGACAGAGATTTTCAGCGGAGGGATAATGAAGAAACAGACCTCATAAATATATGGGGTGATGTCTCAGTGCAAACACGGTTAGAAGGCACATATCACAACCGCTCTATGTTTAAGGAAATTTCTAAACAAATGGTCGAGCACAGCCACAAGAGGAAGTGGCTGAAGTGTAAAAGGAAATAAAAAGCTTAAACGCAAAGTTTAAAGAAACCAAGGACACAAACAAAAGAAGTGGCCGGTTTTAACATGACCATTATGACGTTGTCTGAAGAGCCTAAAAAGTGTCTCTTGAGAACTTTCATTTTGGCCATTTTTGTTACCCAAAATTGAGGTTTACAAATTGAGATACACACCTCAAAACCCAAAGAAAGGTAGCGTAGTTGCTTAATTGAAGAGAACAACAACTTCCAAATGCAACACAATTACAAACGTTTATCTGTTTAACCACTTGGCATTTATTTCCATTAGGCTGTTTCAATAATGGTGGTGGAAAAAAGAGCTTTAAAGTAATGTCTGAATACAGGTATGCACTTAACATCCATGAGACTGTGGTAGCCTAGCGGGTAAGGTACTGGACTATGGACCAGAAGGTCCAGGGTTCAAATCCCACTTCTGCCAAGCTGCCTCTGTTGGGTCCTAGAGCAAAGCCCATAACCCACAATTGCTTGGATTGTAAGACTGTATCAATTGTAAGTCGCTCTGGATAAGGGCATCTGCGAAATGCTGCTGTAAATGAGATGTTATATAAAACAGCTCGTTATGCAATGTGGACGTTGTCTACAAACATTATTATATACCTTACTTATTAATGTTATATGTGATACTAGTAGTGTACCAGTATTGACTAAATAGCAGAGATACTACAGTGTTTCCCATACATTGATTTCTCCCTTTCTCTCTCTACATTTACATTTATGTCATTGATACAGAGTGACTTACAACTGATACAGTTTTACACAGCAAGCAGTTGTCTGTTAAGTGCTTTGCTCAAGGACCCAACAGTGGTTGCTTGGCAAAGCTGGCATTTGAACCCAAAGTTCTGTATCTCAACCACTAAGCCACCACAGTCCCAACCAGTTATTGTCAGTAGATGGTTGCTGTTTCAAAGGTTGCAATATTACACTATCTCTTTACTATCCTTAAGTTAGGATGAAGGCACAAACTTCTGAAGTTAAGGAATAGAAGGAGACAGCTGTGCGTGTCATCCATGTTTGTTTGGCTGCCCTTGCAGGGATGGACACCAATGGTCTTTGTGGTACTATGATGTGTCTTGGAGGGACATCTGCATGCCGTTTTTGAAATCTATATTTAGTTGTAGCATATGGTTTATTGTGTCACATAATAATAATAATAATAATGCGCTTATTTATTATTATACCACAGTTGGTTTCGACTCTAAAATCTGATTGTCTAAGAGATGTTCTAGGAGTCCCGATATTGCATGATAAGGACACTCAGACCGAAGCTCTGCAAGTATAACTCCACCAAATGCACACACAACCTAGCAACGATGCCAACCATAACAAAGCAGCAACGGTATAATTATACAAGTAAAAGACTATCAAAACGAATTATAATGAGTTTATAAAATCTATTGGCATTGAAAACATTTTTATCTAAATTTGGAAGATGAAGCTGTAAATGACCAGCCTGAAGGATTTGGATGTGCTCTAAAGCCAGAGAAAACGGTAAATACAGGCCTCCTGGTCTCTTAATGGATTCACAGCTTGGCTGATGAGCAACAACTCTGAAGCCAGTTTTAGTACAGCTTTTACGTTTTTTTTATGGATCAGTCAGACATGTAAAGGGCGAGATTTTGTTTGATCACCTTCGTTCTTTCTTATTTTCTTCAAGACGTCGTTTGCTGGTGCTAAACTCTGCGTCTTTCGTTAAACACCATCCATGGCTGATCAGATGGTTCATTCATGTATCTGTTAAGTCCACCTCTTTACCCAACAAAGCTGCTGTACAAGTCAAGTCAGATTTATTTATATAGCGCTTTTTACAATGGAGCATTGTCTCAAAGCAACTTTAGAATTTTATATTATCTCCTAATATCTACGTCCAATCCCAAATTGAGCAAGCCTAGGGCGACAGTGGCAAGGAAAAGCGTTATGCGGAAGAAATCTTGGGAGGTCCAAGACTCAAAAAGGAAGCCAACCTGCTTGGGCGGCATAGATGATAAATCTAAGAATTAAACTAATTTATCTAAACTTATCTAAACTAATAATATAACTCTCCCTTTACATTTCTTACTGATAATATTAACATTAATAGCATCGTCTTCCAAATTTATAATCACTAATCAAGTAATGGATATCATACGAGGATCCTAGATTTTTGTTAACTCACATGTTCTTCTGTTGGCAGAATAGTAACAGCTTGCCTTATAAATCAGATCATTTTATTCGCTGAATATACATAAACTGTTTTTAATGAATTAAAACTTATCAGTATATTTTTGTGTTTACTGTCTGTATAATAAACAGTTATTAGGAAATTCTGTTCCTTGAGTATAATGACTGATGGGCGTAGTCTGATGATGATGTTTCAGCAGCGAGTTGCCTTGATAATATGGAACTATTTACCATGCGGAATGTTGATAAACAAATAGTTTTTTCTGTCCTCTTAATCGTAAAATCTAACAATAAACAGATAATTTAATCATGGTATAATGACCTTTCCTTTAAGTCTAAATGTCAAGGTGCTACAAAGATACAAGAAAAGCAACATAAAAAAAACACAATAAAACAGACCAGGTGGCATGGTGGTGCAGTGGTTAGCACTGTTGCCTCACAGCTCCGAGATCCCCAGTTCGATCCCGACCCTGGGCTCCGCCTGTGTGGAGTTGGCATGTTCTTCCCGTATTTGCATGGGTTTTCTCCCGGTGCTCCCGGTTAGGTTAATGGTGTTTCCTAAGTGCCTCTTAATGTATAAGTGTGAGTGTATGTCCCCTACGATGGATTGGCGCCCTGTCTAAGGTTGCACAGGGTTGCACCCTGTCCTGTGTCGCCGGCTAGGCACTGGCCCTCCAGGGACTCTGCTTAGGATAAGTAGATAAGACAAGGAATGAATGAATGAATGAAACGGACAAAAGGTGGCCACTTTATTAGAGACACTTGCCCTTTCATGATTGGAGTGTCCTGTTTGTGATGTGAAGCTGATCTCTCATCATGCAGCTCCTGCAGGATCACCTCTGTACTCATGTATTGCTCTTATGCTTGCTTCATGCAGTGCGGTGGTCCTGGATGGGAAGATCTACGCAACAGGGGGAATCGTAAGCAGCGAGGGTCCGGCGCTGGGCAACATGGAGGCATTTGACCCCTCTGCCAATGCTTGGACGCTTCAGCAAAGCATGCCATGCCCGCTATTCAGACACGGTTGTGTAGTCATTAAGAAGTACATTCAGAGTGGCTGATGTCGGACCTTGACTCTACCAATCAGTGGTCCGTTGTTCACGCTCTGGTTCTCGCTGCTCCAGGATGACTTTTTAATCTCGCCTCCAGCACTTCTCTCCACATCTCCTGTTATTCCATAAGGCCCATTCTGTCTTGGTGTCACCCGTATGGAATGTAGAAGCTAATATTTGCTGTATAACACCAGGCACGCGGTGCCTTAGAAAGGCGCATTCATGTAAAGTAAGCCACTTCAAGCTACTGGCACTGGAGATCTGGAGTGGCTTTAGCCTTAACACTCCATTGCCACTTTAATTCAAGTACACTTTTGCTCGCTCTCTCTTTCTCTCATCGGGTTTTATATTTGTGTTGCCTCACTATTTACTTTTATTTTTTTAAAATCTTTTTCTTTTTTTTTTTACTGTTCTGATATTTCTAGTGGACACGAAACGATCAGTGTAGCAGTTTACATAACTTCTTTTTTTTTTTTTTTGGGCTGAGCTGAGTCTAGTGAATCTTTTTGACAAGGGTCAAAAAAGGAAAAAAAAGATGTTTACCTAGCTGAAATGTGACACACAGGAGCAATTTGATAGCTTTTATTTGTATTATATATTTAAAAGGAGGGAATTAGTGTCAAGAGGAATTCCAAGTGAATACTGAAACTGCTGGAGATCTTAAGTCCTGTCTATACTAGAGAATTTATATGCCATTAACTAGCACTGGATGGAGTGGGGCATCATACGACCAAGCTGGGCTCCACAACAGACTGGTCTGGATGGTGAAGGTTCATCCTGGACTGCTGCACATTTCTCTTGCACTCTGCCAAAGCACAAATTATTTGAGGCTTGGAGTGAAAATGGCATATTTTTATCGTCGTTTGCATCAGTGCTCACGAAGCCCACCGACTAAGACCTGGCAGGATTCTCGATGCGCTCTTGGAACAGAACGGGATTCTCTGTAATTTGGGATGGGGGAAAAATATTGTTTATTTTAGGAACTTGGCGTGTCAACAGTTGTTTTTAGACAAATGTATATTATATTACTGATTGGTTCAGTACCACAAATAAACAGTTGATCATATATGTTATTGTTTAAATTAATGACATTACCTCATCATTAATTGGAACAATAATAAATATGCAAAATACAATGTTGATTCCTAACAACTTTAGTGTGTGTGCCTTATTTTTCTTGTTCATTCATCTTGTGATTCTGTAGTGTATCCCTCAAACACTAAAGGTAAGGCTTTATCTTATGGTACCTCGGTTCTCGTCATTAATTTGTTCCAGAAGGCTTGTCGAAAACGACAAGTACCGAGCAGATTTTTCCCATAATGTAAATTTAATGAATCCATTCCAGACCCCCAGAAAATCCACACTGTATAAGGCATTATATGCATTAATGGAGTTGTATTTTACAGGTGCTCCCTCATTTATGAAGGGGATACATTCAGCCAAATCCATCACAAGTTAAATGTATCATGAACTGAGGAGTTTAACAAGTGTTTGGTAGAGGGGTCTTTATTATATACATACATACATACATACATACATACATACATACATACATAGCGGTGCCTATGATAAGTAATGGTAAGTAGGTTAATGTTTAAAACACTTACATTAACCTACATTTTTTCAAAAGGGTTGAAAAATCTCTTGGAATTTAGCTAGTAATTGATTGAAAGTGAAAAGTAAAAGTTAAATCATCAGATCAGATATCTTTTTGGTAGTCCATACATTCTTGCAAGCATAGAGCAGCTGTAAAAGAAAGTGCGTAAATTCATGATGTGGGAAGGACACATAAGCATTTGGACATTTAACAATGTACAAATTTCAGTACGTTAGAAACAAACATGTCAAACCAGGTAACTCTTATTTAAGAAAAAGATATCACAAGCACAATTGCCATGCATTTCCAGGAAATGTATTGGTATGTTTAAAAATGTAAAAAGAGACAATATACAAAATTGGACAACAAGATTTGGACACGAGTTTATTCTGGTTGTCAGAGTTAATCCATAGTAAATATGATGAACTACAGCTGCATTTACCCTACTAAGGGCACCTGTATGAACTTGAAGGTAACTGACTCCAGCTGGTTAAAAGTCATTGTGAAATGACTAAGAAGAGGGAAGTAAACTTTTAGAAAAGTCTTGCATCATCTGTTTCACCTGATCAGCAAAAATGTAAATCTTAGTGGATAAATAAAAATAAAGAAAAAAAAGATAAAAGATGAAGGGTTTGTGAATAAAAACAGAAAACATACTACCATACTGATCCAGAAAGACCATCAGGAGAATGGACAGGATATTTGAGAGTAAAATGAAGAAAAACAAGAAAGAAACAGCAGCAAGGATTGCTTCAGACATTAATGAGATACACCTTGGTGCACAAACTATTCAAAAAACCTCAGTGAGCGTGGATACAGAGGGAGAGTAATTGGACTGAAACCATTCATCAGCGTCAAGAATAAGAATGCAAGGGTGAAATATGCAAACGAAAATGCACAGAAAGACAGCGGCTTCTGGAGTACTGTCTCATTTTCAGGTGAATCCAAATGTAAATTTAATGGACCTGATGGTGGACTGTTTGCGTGGAGAATACAAGGACAAGAATTCCTACCAAACTGTACTAATTGTTCTATAAAACACAGAGGTGAAAATGTCAGCGATGAAAATGGTGCTCTTTTTCCTACAGTGGTGTTGGTGAGCTTGTGTTCACTGATGGCATCATGAACTCAAAAGTGGACAGAGGCATTTTGAGCGCAAGCTTACAGAAATCAGTAAGGAAATTATTCAAGGGGAAGCAGTGGATATTTCAGCAGGATAATGGTCCAAAGCATTCCTGCTACCTTTTGGTAGAATACTTTGTCAAAAAGAAAATTCAAGTCTTAGAATGGGCCCTGACCTAAGTCCTATAGTGTATCTACGAGATGCTAGAAATTCAGTTTATCATTATTTATGTTGCACTGTGAAAGAATCGAAAGTTTTGTTGGGTTGGTTGAAACATCCACCGTAACTGTTACAGAAACTGGTTGATTCCATTCCCAGATGCTGTTCTGCAAAACAAAAGCTGGATACAGTCTAACTGAAAATGTCAGTCTTTTAATTGGCCTACACCACACAAAATGCGATTGACACGCTGATGCGCTATTTTTGCAACGCTGGATGATGTACAGCCCCTGTCTGTTATTCATCATAGTCTGGACTTGCGCTTTGTGTCACAGAAACAATCCTCAATGACAGACTATTTGATGAATAGAAACTATACATGTACATAAGTACATTGTAAACAGTGTTAATTTTGTTGACGAATGATTTTTGTCATAGTTGTAGTCATTGTCATAGTTTCAAACTCGGTGTGGACATTCATACAAGATATTGTAGAATTGAATCAAGTTGGAATAAATGACATATGCGCTTTGTTAAACATATAAGACCAGAAGATTTCATTTAGTCAATGAAAACAAGACGATGACTAAATTAAAATGAAGGAAAGACGATAAAAACTAGTACGAAATGAATTGACAGTTTTGTTAACGAATAAAAACGAGACGAAAATGACATCCAATTGGATCCGATTTAGTTTTGTGGAAAGGCGGGACAATTTGGGTAGCGATCCAATCGGTAATGTGAAGACCGTACAAGTAGTCTCTGTACTGGTTCCCATGAAACCAACTCCACAATATTAACACCTGAGAGAAAGAGGAGAGTCCATATATTGATCTATTTGATGTCAAGGAAAACAAGACTCTTTGTAAACCTGCGTGGGAAGACGACCTCCGCTAAAAATATAACAAACTTGAAACGACATCTGTAGGCATGTCATCCTGAAACTGCAGCCAAACTACCCGCACCTAAATGGCACGAGCTCCTATTTTACCAGTATTACAGCAGTGCTTTGCAAAGGCACTCAGTTCATTAGGCTCAAGCCAGTATATCAGCAACTAAAGAGGGGATTAAAATAAGTTTTCAGTTCACGACGTGGTTATATTTTACTTTGTAAAATGCATAACTCCGTTTTATACTGTAATTATGAATAAATGTATCTAGAGCATGCACATATATCTGATCTTCTGGTCTTATATGTTTAATAAGGCTCATAATACATCATTTATTCCAACTTGATTCAATTCCACAATATCTTATAAATGTCCACACCGAGTTTGAAACTGCTCTTTGTTGGAAATTGAGTTATAACAACTTTAATGTATACAGTTATTATCAATCCATGCATGTAGATGTTTGATTTAAATAATTCAAGGGAAATGTTAAAAAAAAATACGTATTGCATTTGTCATATTTTAGTCAACTGAATCTACTGTAGCTTCAGTAGACTACAGTCTAATTATAATTTTTCAACTAAGACTAAAAACAATTCCTATGACTAAATTATGACTAAACTAATTACATTGTACTCAGAAGACTATGTCTAAAACTAAATCAAAATTTGCTGTCAAAATGAACACTGATTTCTCAGTAAAACACATTATGTCCGCATCAGGGGTGAATGTCACTGCCTTTGTCTCAAAATTTGTCGTAACCTCGTTAAGTCGCCAAAAGTAGCCATGAAGCAGGTGTGGGCGGGATAACAATTTAGACTGTACTTAAACTCTGTAACTGATCTCTAATGAAGCCGCCACCGAATGTCCAAATACAGTGGAACCTCGAAATATGAACGGCTCTTCACTCGAACAATTCGGACATCGAACGGTTTGTTTGAAATTTTTTTGGCCGCAAATTTGAACAAAAACTCTGACTTTGAACACAGGCACCCTAAATAAAACACGCAATGGTGATCTTCCAAAGACAACGGACGTAATCCAGTCCAGTTAGGGGCGATCATGCACCAATACGGTATGCTAATCACCATAAACCAATAGAAGGAAGAAGAAGAAGAAAGAACTAGGGCCCAATCATTGGCATATTATGTACATTATAGTATTTTATTATTATGTTATGTATCAGTTTACAGGTACGATTTCAGACACATCCTCAGTCTCAGCGCCACTGTCCCAGTGAAAGACATGCCGTAACTATACAGTTTCACTTTCTTTTCACTTATTTCATATATTTATTGATTATTATTGTATCACATTCCTGTGCTTTATTCCTGCTTTTAATCATTAATTACATGTGAACATAGGTGTAAAAAAATAACCGTTTGAGGGTCGGGAATGGATTAATCCTGTTTACAATACTTCTTATGGAGAAATTTGATTCCTACTTCAGTGGATCGGAGTTTGAGTGGCCTTCTGGAACCAATTAAATTCTGAGGTTCCACTGTATTTTTTGTCTAATCTTGAGCAGTGTATCTTTTATTTTCATATTTTAAACAAAACTTTCTGTTTCTTGGGAAAGGTTTTATGTTAATTGTGCTTGTCGTATCTTTCTTTAAAATAAATGCTACATACTTTGAGAGTCTAAATATTTTTGGAGTGACTAAGTGTGAGCCACAGTGCAGGCAGGAATTTACAAAGATCATGCAGCTGTAAAGGGTTGAGTTAGAACGAATACATTAAGAGAAGGAATGAATAGCAGCACTGCTGCGGTGCAATATCTAATCAAATTATTTTCTCTCATTCCCTTTAAAATCTCATATGCATATGGGTGGCTCAGTGTACATCCATAATATGAGGTTGTATGAAAAGGACATTATTCATAAGCCTCTACTTATAAGTGCTGTATTCAGAGTTAATGTCTTAAAGGGGGTCCGTGACTTCTGTCTGAAACACTTTTTTTTCTTCCCACACTGGAAGAGCTGACAAAGAAATGAATGTTCAAGAACAATAAGAGGCAAAATTCAACCCACCAGTAAGTAAGACAAAATCAGGACAATCAGGAGGCTTTATCAGCATGTCAGTCATGTTGCTTGGAGTATGGTTTCAGAGGGAACATTGAAAGGAGAGGCTTCATTTTTTCAGTATCAACAATCAAAACTGTTTTCTTCAGGTAGACACTGAATAAAAACAATCATTGTTTTCTTGAACTTGGCAAATTAATTATTTCAGTATGTGATTACACGTGTGAGAAGTGATTTGTATCCTGACTTGCAATGTACAGCTGTGGAAATGTGATTTCTATGTGCATTATTCTATTTATTTCACTCTTAGGTTGCAAGGTTTCACCAACCAATATTGTTTCAGACTTTAATTTGAAGGCTTTATGATTTTATTTGATGAGGCTGATAAGTTGGTGGATATCTGAATGATTTTGTGAGCTTGATTATAGTGAGCAGGGGGTAACTCATTAAAAGGGGATTTGGCAAAAAGTACAATGTTTGGTTTACTGGCTACAAAACATATGTTAGAAATATTACTGCTAGATTAGAAAGACCTATGTATGCAGTGGGAGATAAAAGCCTTAGCCCACCAGTGAAAATGCTTTTATTTTGCATTTTTCTTGAATTTAAGGCTTTTTAAAATTGTATTTAAAACAGTTACATTTTGCACAAACCTGTAAAGTACATGCCAGTGTACGCTGTTTTGTCAAAAGGGGAACATAACAAATACTAATACATTCTGAAATGTATTTCACTTTTCATTCAAATTATGTTGATTGTTTGATTTGTAATGAAACACATTGTATTATATTTAACAGAAATGGAAAAAAGAAGCATTTTCAATAGTTGTTTCAGACTTTTAGCCAGGCCCTAACCAGCTGCACAGGGCATATGCATAAACACCTACACATTTACTCACGCTGAGGCACTTTGACACAACAATTAATCTAACACATGTCTTTGGAATGTTGGAGGAAACCCATGCAAACATGGGAAAAACATATAAACTCCAAAAAGAAAGAGTCCGAGTCAGAATCAAACCACAGGTCTCTGGAGATCATTGGTGCCATGAGTGCTAACCATTTGTGCTGACATGTATGCTTAAGTTTGGTTGTTTATTATTGTTGCCGCCCATCTACTTAAATGACTACTTTCAAAATAGCACAATTTTAACAAATAAGGCATAATTTATTATTCATAAATGTGCCAATATTAAGAATGTTGTAAAACTGTCACTAGTGTCAAATCTTGGATAACTGTTTATTACAATAGGTTATGAAATACTTGTATCATGTGTTTATTCATAAAGCTACTGTTTTAGATGTTCATAGGGTAGCCTCACAAACCAAAAGCCAATGTATGTACTTACTATCACTGTAGGTATTATTACAAACTTAGATTTATTACTCACACTTTCATGGACAATAATTCCACATGAGGATTGCATTTGCATATTTTATTTCATGAAATATATCTTATATAAAAACGTAAAAGCTATTATATTGGGGTTTTTTTTCTACCTAATTCCTTTATTAGCCAGTAAACCAAACACTGTACTTCTTGTTCAGGGTCAATATACATTACTACAATATTTAATACTATTAATCATATTATGAACTATTTTTAACTATATGAAATGTTTAAAAACAGCTGAACAGGAAAGATAAAATGAGTATAAATTTGATTGTTTATTTTATATATATTCAGTAAGCAAGCCCTCAAACTACAGTCTGTCTGTTGATTGATGTGTCTTCATCACAGATAATCTCTGGATCTGTCAGGCTTTCTGCTGCTGATCAGGTCCGTCTCTGCACATTTTGGGTGTGGGCTTGATGCACTCATGTACTGCTGCCTTAATGGAAAAACTGGAATCCCAGACTAAAAAAAAAGAAGCATTTTCAGAGACATGACTAGAATAAACAATGACTCAAATTATGACAAAGCTGTCATAAGGGACTCTAACTGACCCTAAGGCATTTAGTATCCTGTCATCAAGATAAACATAAAGAAAAGCCTTTATTTTGTTTGTTTAGTCATTTATAACGTAGCTATAAGGGCACACCCTAAAAATTTGGTGTCTTTTCAATCCTGGATTACTCATAGCTGCTTCAGAGTACAACAAAGATCACCTGAAAGGTTCAAGTCTGGTTATTTCTGGCCATTACATCATTGATGGATCTGAAACTGAAAAGTGAGGGTGTGAAAATGGACACAATGTTGTGATTTTAAGGTTAAAAGACCAGGAGGATCTGGTGCATGAAAGGCCATTGGGTGTTTGTATGGGCTCCTAAGTTCTGACTCGCTGGTGGACTTCAAGTTACTGGTCCCACTGGGGGATGTGGGAAAGGTCTGTGACGTGATGTAGAACAGACACAGTCCAAAATAACATTTTCTAGAGCCAGTTGCCACTTTGGACATCACAGAGGGCAAACAAGGAAATTATTGGCTTGTACCCAACCAAATTAGCAATACACCAGCAATACACTCACCAGTCACTTTGCCTCCGTGTTTGACTCATTGTCCATTTTATTAGTGCCACTTACCGACTACAGACTGTAGTCCATCTGTTTCTCTACATACTTTGTTAGTCCCCTACACTGCTGTGTCTAATCCACTCATACCAGTACAACACACTAACACAGCACCACCAGCTACGGATGGACTACAGTCTCTAATAAAAGGCACTAATAAAATGGACAATGAGTACAGAAACAAGGAGGTGTACTTAATAAAGTTGGTGAGTACACATCAGAAAATGACACACCCTAAATCTTACAAATATGTTGCTGGAATAATCTTCATGGACCAGCCACTAGAGTTAAACTCTGCATACATGTAATTTAAGTAATCTGTTTGCTCAGTACAATATTCTGGTTTTATCTTATCACCGATATGGCATTCTGGCGAATCACTTTCCGTTTCGATCAAAGATAAGAATCAGAGCTTCGTAGCTGGCCATGTGCCATGTCACAAAAATCTGCTTGCTTGCATTCTCCCAAACATTCTGCGTGCAATATTGTGCAGCGTGGAATAGTTCATTTCCTCTCTGCTGGTTTATCAGCCTGGCCGTCCCAGCACCACAGCCTTGCTTGATGCGTTCGAGCTATTAAAGCTGTGTGACCAGAAGCTGGCAGCGATACACCTGTCAGCATCCCTCGCCATCTCAGCTACACTATCACCAACCATCAATCAATATCTGCTATCACACACCTGCTGGCATTTTAATACACTGGGTGTGTGTTTATGGATCTTGTCGATTACAGGTACGGGTGGGGGGGTGTTTATTTCCTAGGAACTTTAGGAGCCAATGACCTAGTAAGTCACAAATGCCTTGTGACATACTGTGAGAAAAGTGAAAATAACCTGCATAGCCAAAATTCTGTGGACACATTTTCTAGTGGGGTTAACTTTCAGCCAGACCCAATACTAATGTATAAGATCAATTATGAATTGGCAGTAGACTGCATGGCACCCTTCCAACAGGTCAGTTTGTCCTGTTGGAAGGGTGCCTGGAGTTAGCAGAGAGTCTTCTCCAGAACGACTTACATCCTTTTCAGTCTTACAAGGTACAACTGAAGCAATTGTGGCTCAGGGGCCCAACAGTGGCAGCTTGTTAGTGCTGAAGTTTGAACTGTAGACTTTATAGATCATAGTTCAGTGCCTTAACCACTGCAAGACTTGCAGACTGTGTTATGACATGCAAAATTAAGGCTATGTTTAGACTGCATTTAAAAGGGCTCAATTCAGATTTTTTCCCTCATTCATTCATTCTTTCATTCATTCATTCATTTTCTTATCCGTTTTTCCTAGTCAGGGTCGCAGTAAAGTTGGTGTTCAACTCAATACTTTGTAACATAACCTTTTTTGACAATGACAGAGGTCAAACGTTTCCTGTAAGTCTTCACCAGGTTTGCACACACTGTAGCTGGTATTTTGGCTCATTCCTCCATGCAGATCTCCTCTAGAGCAGTGATGTTTTGGGGGTGTTGCTGGGCAACCCGGCTTTCAACTCCCTCCACACAATTTCTATGGGGTTGAGGTTTGGAGACTGGCTAGGTCACTCCAGGATCATGAAATGCTTTTTACGGAGCCACTCCTTCGTTGCCCAAGCAGTGTGTTTGGGACAGAGAAGTCGATGCTCTTCTGGACATGGTGGACATGGTGATTTTTTGCAAAGTAAAGTTTTATATGACATTTGTGAATGTAACTATGTAGTGTTTGATAAAGGTTTGATAAAGTAATCCCTGCCCATGTGATTATATTAGCTAATGATGAACAACAGTTCTTGATGCAGTGCCATCTGAGGGATCAGAGGCCAGTTTAGGCTTGTGCCCTTGTCTTTTGTGCACTGAAATTCCTTCAGACTCCTTGGAACTTTTAATGATATTATGTACTGTAGAGGGAGAATTATGCAAATCCATTCCAATCTTGTTTGAGGACCATTTTTTCCCCAAACATTTCATTAATTTTCTCATGCACTGACAAACTGGAGATCCTCTACCCATCATTGCTCTTCAAAGACTCAGCCTTTCATGGATACTGCTTACCTCATTACTAGCCCTAAATCGATCCCATCTCAATTTCTTTTGGCATGTGTTACAGGTCTGAATGCAGGAATGGATGTATATTAACAAATAAAATGACATTTACCAGAAAAAAAAAGAAATACCTTGGATACATCTGAGGTAAAATGAAAAACAATGTAAATGTACAAGTCAAATTACAAATTATTTAATTTGCATTTTCAATATTGTCCCACCTTTCTGATTTGGGGTCGTACAAACTCAGTCAGTTTCTGTTTTTTTTTTTTTTTTTGGATGATTCATTAATGATAGAAGCCCTGCTACATTCCCAGTCACACAGACCAAATTATGAAAATTATGTTCACTGTGATCTTGAATGTTGACTCAAGGTCAGATGAATGTTGTGTAAAATGCCATTATGCTTGAATGCCAAGGGCCAAAGGTAACTGGAAGAAAATTATGAAATTGTTTTGCATTTGAAGATCACGTTTAGTCTATCAGGCTGTTTGTTTATGATTCAAACAAAAGGACAGTGTTGACTTGGGCTGTTTCCCAGTACTGCTTTTCTACAGACGGACTGCTTTTCGAAAGCCTTTACACAGACACTGGAGTACTTCCATGCGTTTTATGGTAAATTATTGACATTATGTAGCTCTCACGCCTAATTTGCAGCGACGTTTGGTCACTTGTGTAGATTTTGATGCTGTTTCGTTAATAAGCACGCCTTGTTTGTCTGCTCCAAATTTCACACAGTGCACAAAGCATTTCATCATATCCTTCATAGCAGTGCAGGGTTGTGTTTAAAGCAAACACATTATCTCATTTGTGTTGTTCTTCTATTTGTCTTCCTCATTAAATCCTCCTTCCCATCTCACTGTTCTTAAACGGTCTGTTTGTTTAAAATGAAGTTGCATGAGCAACATATTGTTTCATTTTGCACAGATAAAGCAGACTGCTAAACTTCTTTTTTTTTTTTTTTTTTATGAGAAACGTGCCGCTCACACACAGCACAATAATGCCTCCAAAGAGGCTGAACTGCTGCTCCCCATCTAGGATGATGCAAAGTGGTCCAGCAAAGCTCTTTAGGTGCTGTAAATTACGCCTGGCTGGGTTCAGTTGTCAAGGTGATTTTAAAAGGTAGTCCTTTGGTGTCAGCTATTTTTTGTTTTAAAATGCTTTATTTTTTTTATTTTTTTTAAAGGACGACATCCTTTTATTTGGACTCCATTTGTGCTAGAAGCTTAGCGGTAATTAAGGGGTAAATATGAAAGCTGCTTCTCGACGTATCACTGGACCTTGGCGTACTATATGACAAGGACACTGTAGGAAGAGATCTACAACCATCAGCTAAGAACATCTCAATAATGGAGATGGACTGACAAAAGGTAGCAGTAGTTATTAATCCTCCATTCAAACAACGTCTGTGGTAGCACCGTCATTAGCGTTTCTACTGCTTTGGCATATATTTGCTTCATGTCACTGCGCGCCCATTGCTAACAGGTGCATAAGTCATGCATACAATCATGCAGTCTCCATAGATATATGAATGGGCTGTTCTGAAGGCCTCAACTGATTTCACTGCGGCATGCTATACAGTCCTATGCAAAAGTTTAGGCACCAGTGGGGTTTTTGTTGATTGTATATTTAGCAGCCACTCTTATCGAGAGCAACTTAGAACTGACACAGCAACTGTGGGTTAAAAGCTTTGCTCATGGGCCCAAAAGTGGCGACTTGGCAGAGGTAGGATTTGAACCCCGGGCATTCTGATTCACAGTCTAGTACCTTAAGCACTGAAATAATGCTTATTGAAACAATATTATATTGGGCTTCTGTTATAAAATATTTGCCGTTTGAGACCATTTGTGTAACGGGTTGCCTATATTGAAATGTGTAGCTATATCTTATATATAAGCTTTTCCCTGCAAAGCTTGTGTTAACTTTTAATTTAGACACTCAACAAAACATTGAATTTTACCAGGGCCCAAACATTTGCACAATACATTATGATACCATTTTACTACCAAGCCAGATGAGCCTGACAAATGTCCAACACATGCTCACAGAATAAAATAGACAGAATATTCTGTCCTTGGTTTAGCAGTCACTATCAAGATCCAAACTGCCTTTGTCATAAGAACTGTTCACATGGATTGCTTTTCTATGACGGAGATCATGCGTAGAAGCCTAGGTGTGACTAACCCCTTTTTAATGGTGTTCAAGCACCCTTAAATTGGGTCTCTGCACCCCTAAAATAGTAAAATGTTTTTGGTTGTTATTTATTTAAGGATGTTTGCCTCTGATCAGCTGAAAAAATGTTAAAACCAAATAAAGTATATGGTATAAACATAATATATTAACATAAACCATACAACATTCCCCATTGCTTGGCAAATGGTATGTTCCTTATGATGTATTTGTGGCTCATAGGCTCAGCATTAATGGATGTTTTCTCAGATTTGTTGGTGTCTTTCCAGTCACAGTGTTTTCCTTTCCAAAATTTCCTTTCTTCACAAGTGTTGGAATAACATTCTAAAATTACCTTAAAATGTGCAAGTTTTTATTTTTATTTTTTATTTTTTTAAAGGTGGGCGGGCACTGGTCTTATTGGGTACTCAGCACTCCTAATGCTCTGATCCTAGAATTACTCTTGCTTAGAAGGTTATCTGTTGAAGTTTTATCAGCATCAATGCTCTCTTCATGTTCATCCACAGATTTTCATTGGATTTAGGTCAATGCTCTGACTTCACCACTCAAGGACATTCACTTTCCTTTCCTTAAGTCACTGCATTGTTTGTTGTCAGTGTTTATAGTCATTCTTGTGCTAGAAAGAGAAAAACCCGTCGATCATCAGCAGTCTAGAAGAAGGCCACAGGTTTTCCTGAAGTGTATTGTGTGTGTACTTTTTGAGTGTATTGGCAGCAGTCATTTTCACTCCTCACAAACTGACCAATTCTCACAAAAAATACTCACACAACTTATGGTTGTCATCACCATGCTTCACAGTATGTAACAAACATAGTGCTTGGATTTCAGGAGAATACATTTGAAGGGGTTTCATTTGACCATAAAACACCAAGCAAAGCAAGACTCGGTGTGGCACTTTTTACAGAAAACACTTCTTTATAACTACCCTGCCATACAGACCAGCTTTGTGTAAATCTTGAGAGATTGTTGGCCCATGCACAGATATAGATTTGTAAGTCCTTCAAAGTTGCCACTAACCTCTTGGTAGGTTCTCTGATCAATATCTTTCTGGCTCGCACAGCCAGTTAAGGCCTCTAAATTCTTTCTGTATCCTTATTTGTGCCTTTGCACAACTTTTTGCTGAAGCCCTTTTGAAAGCACCTTTCCAACCGTGATGAATAATTTGCATTCTCATGGACTACTAACAGTGAATTCCCACAGGAATAGCCAAGCTTATTCTGAAATGATCAAAACCCACTACAGCTGATGTTAATGATGTCAGTGATTTGTTGAACCTAAGCAAGTTTATAATGGTTACTCTAAGGGGCTGATATCCAGACCAGGTATTTTATTTATTTTATTTATTTATTAGTTTAATTAACTTTTTCACTTTGAATGTTGAGAGTTATGATGTTTAAACACAGCCAGGAAAGTTGAATTGAGTTTATTTTATTTTTTGAATATTCAATATAGCACAAAGTAAGGATTTTGACAGGGTTTGGTAATTTTAAAAGGTATGCATTTGAAAAAGTTTCACACATGCACTGACTGGTCACTTTATTAGGTACACCTCTTCAACATGTCGTTAATGCAGATATCTAATCAACCAATCACATAGCAGAAACTCAATGTATTGTGGCATGTTCAAGACCAACTCGAGTGACTTTGAACGTGGCATGGTTGTTGGTGCTAGACGAGCTGGTCTTGAGTATTTCAGAAATGGGTCTACATGGATTTTTAAAGCCATCTCTGGGGTTTACAGAGAGTGATTTGAACATGAGAAAATATCCAGTGAGTGGCAGTTATCTGGGTAAAAATATCTTGTTGAGGAGAATGACTAGACTGGGTTGAGCTGGCAGGAAAGCAGCAGTAAAATGACCACTGGTTACAACTGAGGTATGCATCTCTGAATGCACAGCATGTTGAACCTTGAAGCAGATGGGCTACAACAGCAGAAAACCACACTGGGTGACATGCATCTGAGGCTACAATACACAGGCTCACCAAAACTGGATGATAGAAGATTGGAAAAACATTGTTTGGTCTGAGTCTCGATTTGTGCTGCCACATTCAGATGGTCAGAATTTGTTGTAAACAACATGAAAGCATGGATCCATCCCGCCTTGTATCAACGGTTCAGGCTGCTAGTGGTGTAAGGGTGTGGGGGTATTTTGTTGGCATGCTTTTTTTTGTCCCTTAATACCAAATGAGCATCGTTTCAACACCACAGCCTACCCGAGTATTGTTGTTGATCATGCCAATCCCTTTATGACCACAGTGTACCATCTTCTACACGCCATGTCACGAAGCTCAAATGATCTCAAACTTGTTTTTGAACATGACATTGTGATACTGTTCTCAAATGATCTCCACAGTCACCAGATCTCAATCCAACAGAGCACCTTTGGGATGAGTTGGAACAGGAGATTCACATCACGGATGTGCAGCCGACAAATCTGCAGCAACTGCGTGATGCCAACATCTCTGAGGAATATTTCCAGCACCTTGTTGAATCTAAGCTACAAAGAATTGGGCAGTTCTGGAGGCAAATGGGGTCCAATCTGGTACTAGCAAGGTGTAAGTAATGAAGTGGCCGTTGAGTGTATGTATAATCAAAAGCATACAAAAATTCAGGGACTGGACTCTGGACCAGAAGGTCCAGGGTTCAAATCCCACATCTGCCAAGATGCCACTGTTGGGCTGTTGGGGCCTTGAGCAAGACCCTTAACCCCCAATTGCTTGGACTGTAAGACTGTACCATTTGGAAGTCGCTCTGGATAAGGGCGTCTGCTAAATGCTGTAAATGTAAATGTAAAAATGACTGAAATGATCCCAGACTCCTAAGGGATCATGGGTTAATGACCTGGTGTTACCAAACTCTGCATAAAACTGTACCGCAATTGAAATGTTGGACATTAAAATGCAGTCAATTTAAAATCAGGGTTATAAAGCAGTTTAGCAGGACCTAGTTCCTGAACAGGATATAAGGCTTAAATAATAATAGCTTGTACTCTCTTAATGTCCAAATAAATCACTAGAAGTAATAATAGTGTCTCCCAATACCATAATTCATAATTTTCTCTATAATTTATACAAACAGTCTAAGCTAATGCTGTCACCTGTGCTAAGCAAACTCTCCTTTGTTCTCTTATATAACAGCATAAATGCTGTATTATCTCTTCCGCAAGCTGCGGCCTATCGCAGAATAAAAGAAAGTCTAGCACTTCTCAGTCATGGTCATTTCATTATAGTTTTGCTCCTGTTGACAGAGCGACAAGCTTCAGGGCATCCTCACCATCATCTGTTTACTGTCAGACAAACCCACTTCTATAAAAGCATTCTCGATGCGACCGGTTCACATCACCACAGGTTTCTATTACACATCCCATAGATCAAAATGATGTGATATTAGTCCTGAGCAAACTGTGCAATCTCTCAGCATGACTGGAAGCTAGGATGAAATAAACATGATATGAAAGGAATGGATTTCCACTCTTTTCACTGTATTCTACGGCAGGTCATTAAAGCCAGGCATGTTCGGCTTATTTGCGCGAAAGACAAAGGCAGAAAGTGGGCATGTAACAGCGTGCAATCGTGAACTGCTGACAGCCTTTATAACGCACGCAGTTTCAGCTTTTACAAGCCACCATGCTTTTTCTTTCTCTTGATTTTACCATTATTTTTAACAGATCCAGATGATTTTAAATGTGCTCATAACAAAGATTATTAGTTAATGACTTTATTAAGAATGTGTCTGATTTGGAGTTATGACTGAATTAGAGGGATGAAATCAAACACAGTTAATCAAGAAACCCTGAATACTTTGAAATGCTAAATTTTGGGCACCCCTGGTCGTGTGCCATGTTAATGAACAATTTCAGTTCCGCCATCGTTAATGGGTACTTTTCAAAACATTAAAGCATATGATTGCAAACATCGGGGCACCTTTTGAGGCAATCCACTTGTGTTTTAGAACTGAACTGAGCTGTTAGTGACCTGTTAAACGTTTAAGTGAATTAGAATTCAAAGAAGTGTGTCAGGCTGGCAGGATGGTGCAGTGATTAATGCTGTCACCTCACAGCTCCAGAGACCCAGATTCGAGTTCTGGCTTGGCTGCTGCCTATGTGGAGTTTCCACGTTCTCCCCATGCCTGTGTGGGCATCCTTCAGGTACTCTGGTTTCCTCCCACATTGTAAAGTCATGTGTTAGGGCATCTGGCACTGTCCAGGGTTAGTTTTCACCTTCTGTTTAGGGCCCCTACGACCCTGAATTGAATTAAGCGGTTATGGGAAGTGAATGAGTGAGAAATGTTACACAGAATTTCTTTATTTATTTGCTATTTTTGATATCCATGTATGTTCGGTCCTTAAGTGCAGATTATATTAGATTTTCTCGGATATGGCAGAAGAATGCAAGTTCTTTACTCAAGTAAAAGTACTGCTCATTTTCTAAAAATAGACTCGAGTACATGTTGAATTATAGCTTATATATGTTACTCAAGTAGAAGTATCCTATTAAACAAAAATAAAAAACAAGAGCAAAAAACTCTTTACTATTTGTAGGGGTGCTTGAGTACCACTAACAGAGGTACAGGTATCATGCTGCAAATATCATACAAATTAAATTATCATCATTTGCTAACCACAGCATAAACAGAATGAAGACAGGTCTCAGACAAAGTATACAAAATATTTTGGATTTTCTTCATAAATGTTGCTAAATCGCTCATAACTAGACATGGCAAAATTCAGTAATGCAGTATATCATGATATTTAACCCAAGTAAAAGTTAGTGTTGACTCTTTGAGACACAATCACTCCATTTTAGTCGAACAAACTGCAGCTTCATCATTTTTATAGCAGTTCTTTTAAACACTACTTCATTTAAAAAAATCCTTATGCAAAACATAAAAAAAATTATATTTTTAAATACAGTTTTTATATACCTCTAACATTTATCAAAGAAATAGGATTCACCATCCCAGGGACAAAACCTCTAGTGTCTGATTAATAAAAGCAGTTAAAAATGTATACAATTATTTGGGGACTAAAATGCATTATTCATTCATTGTCTTATTCGCTTCATCTTAGTCAGGATCGCGGAAATGCAGGTGAACCCTAGACAGGCCTCCAATCCATCGTAGCCTTGCCACTGTCGCCCTAGGCTTGCTCAATTTAGGATCGGATGTAGATATTAGAAGATCATTTAAAATTGTAAAGTTGCTTTGGGACAATGCTAAATTGTAAAAAGCGCTATAGAAATAAATCTGACTTGACTTGACACTCATACACACACACACACTAAGGGTACTTTGGAAACACCGATTACCTAACCCACATGTCTTTGGAATATTGGAGGAAACTGGAGTACCCGGAGGAAACCCAAACAGACACGGAGACTTCATGCAAAGCCCAGGGTCAGGATCAAACCGGGGATCTCAGCTAACTACTGTACAACCATACCAGCAGAATGCATTATGCTGAACATTAAAAAGTGTTAAAAATACTTTATAAGTTTATACTTTCAGAGTGTCGTGCAGGTTTGTGCTCTGTGTGTGGAGTCGAATACTGAAAGTATAAAACTTATAAAGTCATTTGGAGTCTTATGGTGATCAGAGACATTGGGTTGCTGTCTTCTGCCTCCCGTGGGGTTGCCAATGTCTCATGTGATCCCTCTTGGCTGTGTTACCTACCAGTTCTCCTCTTTCTAGCTATGCTGCTATAGCTAATGCTGCCGGGGTCTCA